>VONZ01000028.1:1800000-2175000 GCA_012976165.1 Labeo catla | reverse complement strand
AAGTGCAAGAAGCACAGCCAACAACTCTAGGCATTTGATATGCCATTGCAGTCGGGGTCCTGTCCAGGAGCCCGAGGCTGCTTGCCCGTTGCATACAGCACCCCAACCCGTGGAAGAGGCATCCGTGTATACCACAAGATGCCTGGACCACGGGCTGAACAGGCGGCGACACTGCGGGGAAACGCCAATCCGGAGTGCGCCACGGTGCTATGCCCATCTCGGGACTCGATCGTGTAACCAGCGCTGAAGCGGTCTCATATGAAGCAAGCCGAGCGGCGTTACTGCGGCTGCGGCTGCCATATGCCCCAGGAGCCTCTGAAATGTTTTGAGAGGGACCGCTGTCTTGTGTCTGAATGATTCCAGACACTTCAGCACTGACTGCGCGCGCTCGTTGGTGAGGCGGGCTGTCATATCGACCGAGTCCAGCTCCACACCGAGAAAAAAGATCCTCTACACTGGGGAGAGTTTGCTCTTCTCTCGGTTGACCTGAAGGCCCAGATGGCTGAGGTGCCGGAGCACCACGTCCCTCTGTTCGCACAACAGATCTCGCGAGTGAGCTATGAGAAGCCAGTCGTCGAGATAGTTGAGAATGCGAATGCCCGTCAGCCAGCTTTTAGGGGGGACAGGGCAGCCTCCGTGACTTTCGTAAAGACACGGGGAAAGAGGAACAGGCCAAATGGAAGCACTTTGTACTGACACGCTCGACTCTTGACAGCAAACCGTCGGATGGGTCTGAGGCGAGGTAAAATCGAGACGTGAAAGTACGCGTCCTTCAGGTCGATGGCTGCAAACCAATCCTGCGGACGAGTGCATGTAAGCATGCGCTTCGTCATGAGCATCTTGAACGGCAGCCTGAGAAGGGACCGATTCAGGGCTCGAAGATCCAGGATAGGTCTTAACCCACCGCTCTTTTTTGGGCACGATGAAGTAAGGGCTGTAAAACCCTGACTTCATCTCGGCTGGAGGGACAGGCTGGATTGCGTCCTTCGCCATTGCAAACTCCGCATGAAGCACAGCGGCATGTGTGTCCGAGTGGACAAAAGTGGAAAGGACGCCTCTGTACCTGGGCGGACGCCTGGCGAACTGAATCGCATAGCCGAGACGTACCGTCCGAATCAACCACCGCGAGGGGCTTGGGAGCTGAAGCCAGACTCCCAGCCTGGTCGCCAGGTGGAATGAAAGGAACGTTGACCGACGTGACCACGGGGGGGCAGCCTAGGGGGGGGAAGGGGAAGGGACTGATCCCAGAAGGAAAAAACGTCCTGGAGAAAAGTCTGACTGCACTGGGCAGCGCTTACCTTCTTCCCTGGTTCCCGCGCTGGCGATGTCGAGCTCCGAGTCCGAATTCGAGGAGGCAAGACGCTGCTCGGAAAGGGAACTCGGGGCCGGACCCCAGAGGTGAGAAAATCCTTCTGTGAAATAGCAGACAGTAGCTCCCGGCCCCTTCACGGGAGTGAGGACGTCACCTCTGGGTTGCCCGCGCCGCTCTCCCGCGGCCAGCTCGACGTCGAGCTGCCAATCTCGCACCGTGTGCCTCGGCAGGGGACGGAGCTGGGTTGTTTAGGAGCCGCAGGGGGGCGCCCTCGGCGACGGGCAGGCGGAGGTTGAAGCCCCGGGGACGTTATGTCGCGGCAGGGCAGGATGCGCCTCCATCTGCTTCTGAACCGCCGAGAACTGCTTTTTTTTTTTTTTTAAGTCCTCGACGGTGTCGCCGAATAGGCCGCCTTGGGAGATGGGAGCGTCGAGAAAGAGAGCTTTGTCGACGTCTGCCATCTAGCCAAGGTCAACCATAAGTGTCGCTTCTGGACCACTACTGTGGACATCACCTGGCCAAGGGAACGTGCCGTAACCTTCGTCGCTCTGAAGGCGAAGTTGGCGGCGGCACGGAGTTCCTACATAATCCCTTGGTCAGGACCACCCTCGTGCAGCTGTTTCAACGCCCGGGCTTGGTAGACCCGCAGGGTTGCCACAGCGTGCAGGGCGGTAGCAGCCTGCCCAGCGGCGTGGTAAGCCCTGCCCGCCAGAGCGGACGAAGCTCACACGCCCTGGAGGGGAGATGCGGCCGATCCCGCCAGGTGATCGCGCGCTCAACCTGTGGGACCGCCACATAACCCCCGGCTGCCCCACCATCGAGAGTGGCGAGGGGAGAGGAACTGGGCCGTGAACGAGACGAGTACGGGACTCGCCAAGTCCTCACCAGCTCCTCGTGCACCTCCGGGAAGAAAGGCACTGGGGGGGCGCGGCAGTGCCGCGGAGGCCCTCCCCAGAAACCAATCGTCCAGCCTTGAAGGATCAGCCGGAGGTGTTTTTAGGCACCTCCAGACCGATCTCCTTGGCGGTTCGGAGGAACATAGCTGATAGTTCAACGTCCAGCTCAGACGGGCGGCGACCGCAGAGGGGCGCCGAGCCGCCGAGCTGTCCACCTCACCTTCCGACTCTCCCTCTGACGCAGCAGCAGACATCTCTACCTCCTGAGGAGCGCCAAAGGAGACACTCAGCCCGGCGTGCGGGGAAGCGAACTGCTTTGGCAACTCAACGGGACCACGCGGTGGTGCAGAAGTCCGCGGGGCTTTGCTGGCCGGCGGAGCATTCTGCATAATCACCTGGATGTCCCCCCCGTGCGTCGCCGCGGCAGCCCGCAGGATTACGCTGGCGGCTGTCAAACGCTCTTTTAGAAATGCTCTTTAGGTTGTCTGACAGCACGCCAGCGGAGAGAGTGATGAACTCGCAGGAACTCTTCTTTGCTATCAGGCTCGGTTGACAGGCTCCGAAGCAAAAAATCTGAATGAGTGGTTGCACGCCGCCCTCTTATATATCCGTGTGTACGGAGGAGTGGTTCGGCAAGCAAATACCACTCGCCAATGTTCATTGGCCTTTTGAATAAGGCTTGGAGATGATTGGACTCTCAAGCGAGTTCCCATATGTAACGTCGTAGTGAAACGACTGAAGGGGAACTATAATTACTATATATTTAATATAATATAAAAATATAATATAATATAAAAAAGTAATATATTACACACAATATATATATATATATATATATATATATATATATATATATATATATATATATATATATATATATATAAATTATAAAATTTATTGTAATAATCATAAGTATGCTTTATTATCAATTATTGCATTATGATTTGTATTGTCTGTTTTAATTCTCTAAAATTCACCCATTGTAAACAGATTTATTTTCATTCACATACATTTTTAATGTAAATAATTCCGAATTAACATGTAAATAAACATTTTATCTGAAAACATGTATTTTAGACATTTTTGTAGATAATTATCTAAAAAACCCCACAGATTTTTAATGTACATGTCAACTAAAATCTGTTAAAAAAAAAAAAATAAATAAAATATATATATATATATATATATATATACATATATTACACAGATATTTAAACAATACTTTAAATATTATTTAAAAAAAAAAATTCAAAATCTTTTCAGATTTTAATTGACATTCACATTAAAATGTCTAAAATACATGTTTTCAGATACAATGTTTTTTCACATTTTAATTTGTAATTATTTACATTAAAAACGTATGTGAATGAATTTTTTTTTTTCAGGTATCTTTTGAGACTTGATATGAAAAAATAAATTTGCTTACAATGAGTGAATTTTTGAGAATTAAAACCACAGACAATACAAATTATAATTCATAATAAAGCATAATTATGATTATTACAATAAATTTTATAATTAATTGCAATAAGTACATTTTACTCAGCACTATTAAAACATGCTAAATAATGATATATATATACACATACTGACCAATTCTTAAATTCATATTACATTATATATATTTTGTAATATATTTTATGTATTTTATTCATTTTACTAAGACTATGAAAACACACACAAAAAAACCTCATGTAAAATCTCTCTCATGTAATTCTTGCAACACATGAACTCATTTCTGAAGATTTCCTCTGGGATTCCAGCACTGAATATTCATGAAGCACCCCAAGCCTTTGGAGAAGTTGCTTCGTTATGGGAGGAAAACATGTCGAACGTCAAAAGGGGACAAACCAAAGCACCCTGTGTTTGGATGCTAGTGTGCCGGGCAAGGTCAGGCAGCCACGGTGGCGGATGTGACAGCATGACAGATACGCAAACCCGCTGACAAGAGCTGTATTGTTTCCAAGACTGTCTTTGATGGTCTATTCATTTGGAAGTTGACAATGGCCACGGAGCAGTGTACTACTGCTGGAGGCAAACTGTAACCCCAGTCCGTCCTCAAGGTCAGGAAGCCCCGTCATGTCAGCAGCGGCTGAACAGAAATGTACACGCTCTGGACACTATGATGAGCAGGCTGGCGCTGAGAGATGAACTTTGTTGTGACAAGTATATATAACAAGATGATGACTATTCGATCAGTTATGACATAGACATGCCATTCAATACTAACACAAAAAGTTCCTATGAAAATATGGGAAAAGAACTAAATATTCAGCTTTTTACAAAATAGCATGTGCTTGCTTGCAAAGGGGGTTCAGCAAAAATCAAAGCTCAGTTAACAAAAGTACCCCATAAAAAGGCAGCAGCACAATTCTAAGAATCCTTTCTTAGTAATTCAAAAATATTTAACAAAATAATTGAAGTACTAATGGATCCAGGCCCACTGTGCAACTACCGAGACGTGATTTTGCAAACGGGGTAATCAGGACGGCCATTATGACAGCACAATGTGTGATTAGGTTTGACATTAGTTCCAGTTATCTGCCCTCTCTCTTAGCAGTACTCCCTACCTGTGACTGAACGTTGGCCCCCACTTGGGCCCCCTGGTATGAGTCCCCATTCAGAGACTGCACACTCATGAACAAGTCCCCGGAGTTCATGTTAAAAGAGCCAGCAGAACCTAAGAGGAAGAGAGGCCGAGAGAGACAGAGAAAGACAGGGATAGATAAAGACAAGAAACAGTCATGCAACAGTAAGCCTGAAGTAAGAAGAGTTAGTAGTGCAGAGCTGTTACTGTAGTGAGGGTTATGTGTTGACCACACAAGCTTGGTTCCAAATTCTAAAGCCAAGGTTAGAATGACTCAAGAGAAACATTGTTTGATCTAAATATATTTATAGTTCATTCAGTCCAAAAGTACCTAATATTTCTGTTTGCTAGGTATATTTATGTCTATTATAGGAACAAGCTGTTAGCTTAGCTGTTAGCTTATTCCAAAATCTATTGGAATCAATTTAGGACTAGGTGATATGAAATATTATCACTTTTTTTTTTCAATATCATTTAATATCACTAATTATCACAATATTAATTTCAAACCACGAAAATGAATTCCACATGTTTATCAGTCCTTGAGAATGAATGCAAATTTAATTTGCAAGTCAACTTAACTTTTAATTTAGGGCCCTGTTCAAAAGTTAAATCTTCAAACGTATTTGAATCAGCTGAAAATATAACAATTCATTCACAACAAAACATTGAAGTTTTATTTTTGTGCTGCACAACAAACTTTTTGTATACTGTAAAACAAAACATGGGTGAAAAATATATTGGTTGCATATTATTATTTTTTTTTTAAGATGATGGTGATGATGATGATGATGATGATGATTATTATTATTATTATTATTAGGGATGCACAAAATGAAAATTCTGGGCAGAAACGGAAACCGAAAATTCTGGATGCACTTGGCTGAAAACCAAACCAAAAATGCTTTGTAATAATTATTTATTATTTTATTAAATAATATAAAGTACTTTTGTAAGATTTTTTAAATTTATCTCAATAATTTTAATGATACTGAATTTAAAAAACACAAGCCACCAAAAGTAACCACACTTTTATTGAAAATAACACAATAAAATTGGACAGAAAATAAAATATAAATTAGTATTATTAACATTAAATATCAATATATTATTTATATTCAGTTCTATGCAACATAATCAGATATAACTTTTTTGGCAAATTAACAAAATTATGTGAAGTCAAAGTGCGCATGTTAGACGATGCAGATTTTCGGCTCATGATTTCGTCCGTTTTTCTCTTTCGGCAGAAAACTGAAAATGCTAATTTCGGCCGATAATTTTCAGGGGCTGCAATTTTGTTGCAGTAGTAGTAGTAGCATGTACTTTGAGAAGTACATTCTACTGTAGAATAGTAATATATTACTGTCATTATTTCTTCAAATTGAAACTTATATTTTGCCACATTGAGTTTCGACACACCTGAACATCTAGATGTAGGCTAAATAGGAATGTAACAATATCAAAATCTCACAATAACATCTCGATATAATGTCCATGATACAATATTTATTGCGATATTTAAAAAAAAGGACAAGTGAAGACTTGGATTTTTTTTTTGTACATTTTAAAGATAAATTATTCTATCTAATGCTCTTACCTAAGAAAACTTAAGTCAGAAAAAAAGTCAGAAAAAAGAAAAAAGTCAGAAAAAAGTGAGTGAACTGACTTATACCTGGATTTTAAAGGGGACTCAACCCTTTTTTATTTGTGGTATACTGTCTATTATTATACTGGTATTACTGTTATTCCTATGACAGTAATAGCCATATATTGTAAACAAGTGCACTGTAAAATATGAAAATGAATATTTCATAGGTATTTACACTACAGTAGGGAAATTACAGTAGTTATTTCCTATCTTCTACACTTGAAAGAGATATTTTGAATTTGGACTGCAGTAACGTATCTATTTAGACCGCTAGCGCTTTTAAACTTTTATTTTGACTGAAACGGCAGTAGAGCTTTTATTTTGACAGAACACTCCAGATTCAGTGAAAATAGGCTTACGAAAATGCGTCTCACTACTCAAATCTAGTGAAATGCTGTAATCATCTGGTGCAAAAATAAAACACAACTGGTGGTCGTTGCATTCCCAAACACGCACTAAACTACTAAACAAACAGCACATGCAGTAAACGAATTCACCACATTCACTGTGAATTGAGCCGTACTGAGGCATGGAAAACACCGGATCATGAGGCAATCGCCTGAACGAAGTACGCACTTCACTTTGAAATGCGCAGTGAAAACAGAATTGATGAAGGTATTAAGCTATATTGTGCTTTTGGTTTTAGTTCGTTTCACAGATACTGTGTCAAAGCATAATGGCCCAAAACACAACTTTAAAGACTTTTTTGTTAGAATAAGAAGTTTAAATATATTTTAAAAACTACACTTTTTGCCCGGAAGATCTATTGTTTCATATTGTCATGTGACCACAATAATATTGAGACAGTTTTGCTATTGTGATACCACAATATAATAGTACCGTTACATATCTAAATATCAGAAATTGCCGAAAAGCTTTTTTATCAATATTATGGATTTATTTTATTTCAAATATTGGTATTGATTTACCACCAAGACCTAAATCCATTGTCAATTCTAGTGTCTAGTACACTTCATATGAGAAACACTACACTTTTTTTGTTGCTAGAGAACATAAACCAGTCCCTTTTCAGGTTCCTTTTTTAATTAGGATGCTGTGTATATAGTAAGTAGACAGCAAGGCAGTTCAATAGGTTTTGGAACAGCCTCGCTGACCTGCCTAAGGTTGTTTACTCTTCAAAGCTGTTTTTTTTTTTCAGTCTGGACATGCTGGTCTTTAGCTAGTTGGCCAGTGCCCAAATTCCTCTAAAACCACGAAAACAGGCCTGCCTGACCATCTTGGCAAGCTGGATGGCTAGTTAAGTGCCTTAGGCAGGTTTAAGCTGTTTTGTTTCAATAGGAAGAGTTATAATGTAGCAAAATGCCACAAACATACATGTTAAATCTTAAGATGCAGTAGCATTTACTACTGTTCAGCAACTTTTTGTGGGTAAAATCCATTCATTTCAATAGGAATCCATACGTTCTTGAATTTTGTGAGGTCAAAAAAGATTTCACATCGGAACGGTCCCACAAAAAGCTGCGTTGTAAGTGACTTCTGTGTGAGCTGTGCTTTGTACATTGCTACACTATTGACAATGAACCTATCTGGCCCGCAGACTTTCACCTAATGTGACCTCTTAGCATTTAAAAAACACAATTGCTATTAAAGTGTTTCAAAACCAAACATTGTTGAAGAAGAACCAAAATAGACTTTCATTAATTCAACAGTGACATCTAAGATGGACAGTACAGTTACACTGCCACAGCCAAGTCATTCAGGATGTGCTAATTGAGTCACAGAAGGAATCAAAGAATGCTATTTGTCTTTTAATGGAGGAGAACTCTAGATGTTTAAGAGAGAGCAGGGCTTAACTTAATTTCCGCTTTAAAAGCCGCAGGGCACTAATCAAATGTACATGGACCTCTAATCACTTCAAGGCTATATGACAAAAGGCTTGACCATCTCGTCATAATGACATCCAGGAGGTCAACCAGACAACAGCGACCGAGCTGGCTAATAGCTTAGGTGCGTTCACACCAGATAAAGCAAAAAATCATTTTAGCCAAACAACTGTTAAGCCAAACTAGCAATATTAAGGAAAAGCAGAGTACTGGTGAGTAAAAGGTTAATTATTGGTAGTGGAAAGCGAAAGTCTTATAATATAAGCTATGCTGCAGACCAAGCTGCTGATGTAGACAAAGAAGAGGCGAATTTGGATGTCATAAGAGAGGTATTATGGGAATGCTACAGTAAAGGGAGGACATTAAAGGCAGGCAATTGTCGGATATTCAAAACATTACCAAGGTGAAGTGCTTATTTGCCAGCTGATGACATTAAAGTTGCTGTTTCTGCACCACTAGCAGGGCTATATTCTAAAACATACTGAAGCCCGATGAAAAACAAACACATCTGTTGTTTGTGCGTTGATTTATTGCAATACTCACCGGCTGAATTTGGTGTGGAAGGCGAGTTGGCTTGGCTGCCGTGGGTGGAGACGCTGGTTGCGTTTGCGGCGGTTCTGGCGGCGTACATGTTGGCTTCTTCTTGGAATTTTCCGATATTTTTCTTGTATCTGATCCTCTTGTTTCCAAACCAGTTGGATACCTGAGAAGACAAGAATTAATGAATACATTAGAAACAACATAAATTAATTGCAACATCAACATTACTTGAGAGCTCTTTAGTTTCTTTGTAGCACAAATTTCTAAGCATTCCTACAGTATGTATTCTGCGTCACTGTATGGGGTGAAGGTTAGTGTGTTTTACCTGTGAGACTGTAATGGAGCATTTCTTTGCCAGCTCCTCCTTGGCCTCCTCGCTGGGGTACGGGTTGCTGAGGTGGGAGTAGAAGTATTCATTCAGGATCTCTGTGGCTTGCTTATTGAAGTTTCTTCTTTTTCGTCTAATGGAAAATGACAGAACAGAAAGAAAGAAAGAGAGAAAGCGAGAATGAGAAAGAGAGAGTGAGAAAGGGAAAAAGCAAAGCCAGCTTGATTCAGAAGCTACAGTGTTTAGAAAGTCCTTCACATTTGAACCTGCTGTGTAAATACAGTGGCTCCAAATAGCGTTTGGACATTTCATTCACACTTAAAAATGTATGAATATAATTCAGTTCCATGAAATATCAAACCAAGTGGCACAAGCACACTTTTTTTATAAATCAAAACATTTCTTAAAAACGTTGCTGGGTTTCAAAAATATATATATACACTACCATTCAAATCTTCTTTTTTTGTTTCAAAATCCAAAACCGAGGTTAGAATGAGTCAAGAGAATTGTTATTTAATATAAATATATTTATAGTTCATTCAGTCCTAAAGTAATATTGCTGTTTGCTAAGTATATTTATGCCTATTATAGGACTGTGCTGTTAGCTTAGAAGCATTTCTATGCTGAAATCTGTCTGAATCAATTTAGGCAATATGAAATATTATCACTTTTTTCCAATATCATTTCATATTAGTATTTCTCACAATATTAAGTTCAAACCATTAATGGGGAAGGAAATGCAGTCCACATGTTTATCAGACCTTGAGAATGAATGCAAATATAATTTGTTTGTTTACAAGTAAACAAAGTAATTTCGGACCCTATGAAATCTGTTAAATCAGCGTATTTGAAACAATTCTTTTACAACAAAACATTGCAGTTTTAGTTTTGGCAAATAAAGTGTTGCACAACAAACTTGGGACATTTATTCATTTTTTCCTTGAAATTAAATAATTTTCAGCAAGGACACATTAAATTGATCAAGTGACAATAAATACATTTATATTTCCATTTCAATAAATTCCATTTAACTGAAAAAAAGGTAACAAAAAAAAAGTATATATATATATATATATATATATATATTAAGCAGCACAAATGTTCTCAGTACAACTAATATTGTTTCTTGAGCACCAAATCAGCATATCAGAATGATTTCTGAAGGATCATGTGACACTGAAGAGTGGCTGAAGCTTTGCCATCATAGGAATAAATTACATTTTTAATATATTAAGATAGAAGTTACTTTAAAAGTTAATAATATTCACACTATTAATTTTTTTTTTTTTTTTAATAAATGAACTCTTTGTTTATATATAAAAGATTTCTTTCAAAAACATAAAATCTTACAGACCCCAAACTTTTGAACAGTAGTGTATATATTTGAACTAAAAAAATCATACATTTTTGTTGCAATTGCTGGTCTGACATGTTACCAATTTGTATTTTGCTTCATGTTTGCTATATAATTAGATACACACTTATTAGATGTAGTATTATATGCACACTTATACAGACCTGGCATCTAGGAAGCGGGAGCGCAGGATCATGACTGCCTCGCAGGTGCTCTGTTTGAGCTGCATCTGGATGGAGCTGAACTTGCGATGGATGATGCTCACCATGCGTTCGATCTCTTTGGGGGAGATGGGCCGAGTGCGAGACTGCTCCCTCAGCAGGTTCATCACATGGGTGGTGAACTCATTACACGCCTGAACATGCACAGAGGGGCAGCGCACAAATCAGTCTCTGTGCATGTAAACATAACTACAGGAGCTGCTCAAATATCCTGATGACTTTTTTGGTGTGCTAAGACCTACAATATTTAGTTTCAAAACATCTCAGTTTACAGTTGTCAGATCTACAGTGCCTTGCGAAAGTATTCATACCCCTTCATTTTCTTCACGTTTGTTATGTTGCAGCCTTATGTTAAACTGTTTTAAATTACTTTTTTCCACATCAATCTACACTACATACACCATAATGACAAAGCAAAAACAGAACTGTTACAACTTTGTTAATTAATAAATTAAATAATTAATTAATAAATTAAAAAAAAAGGACATTGCATAAGTATTCATACCCTCACACCTTAACAGCCTCAAGTTTATTTTTGGGTATGATGCAACATGTTTTGCACATCGGCATTGGGCAATTATCTGCCATCTTCTCCTCACCTCTTCACCCCTCAAGCTCTGTCAGGTGGGATGGGGGCAGACACACATTTTCAGGTTTCTCAGAACTATTTGATTGGGTTCAAGCCCAAGCTGTGGCTGGGCCACTCAAGGATATTTACAGAATTGTCTATAAGCCACTCTTGCTGTGAGCTTAGGGTCATTGTCCTGTTGAAAGGTGAACGTTCTGCCCAGTCTGAAAGCTCTGGCCTAGATTTTAAGGATACCTCTATATTTTGCTGTTTTGAGCTTTCCTTCTACTCTGATGAGTCCCTTAGTCCCTGCGGCTGAAAAACAGCCCCACAGCATAAGGCTACTACCTCCATACTTTACTTTTGGGATGGTTCTGTGCAGGTCATGAGCAGTGCCTGGCTTTCTTCAAACATGATGTTTGGAATTGAGGTTTATCAGACCTGAGAATCTTGTTTCTCACTGTCTGAGAGATCATTAGATGTTTTTTTATTTTTTATTTTTTTGCAAATTCCAAGTGTGTTTTCATGTGAGTTCAGTAAGGAGAGGATTGAGTCTGGCCACACCATAAAGAACAGATGGGTGGAGTGTTGCAGTGATGTTTGTCCTTCTGTAAGTTTCTCCTATCTTCACATATGATCATGGAGCTCAACTTGAGTGACCATCAGGTTCTTGGTCACCAGTCTAACCAAAGCCCTTCTGCATCAGTTGCTCAGTTTGGCCAGGAGGCCAGCTCTAAAAAGAATCCTGGTCATTTTAAATTTCTTTCATTAAGGGTAACAGATACATGTTTCTGTGAACCTTCAATACAGCAGAATTTTTTCTAACCTGTTCCCTAAATCCCCAGCCTTGACGCAAGCCTGTTTCTGAGCTCTACAGGTAGTTATTTTGACCTCAGGGCCTGGTTTTTGCTCTGATATGCATTTTCAGCTGTTAGCCCCAGTGAAAAAAACAGCTGGTCCTTTGCTGGTTTTTGCTGGTCATGTTGCTGGTCAAGGACCAGCATGAACCAGCAAAGGACCAGCATAAACCAGCTAAGGACCAGCATAAATCAGCAAAGGACCAGCTTAAACCAGCATCAAAACCTACCTAACCAGCATTCCAGCATCAAAACACACCTACCAGCATATGCTGCTTTTTTTTTTCACCAGGGAGACCTTTTATTAAGATGTGTGTACCTTTCCAAATCATACCCATTCAATTGAATTTGCCACAGGTTAATTTCACTCGAAGTGTAGTAACATCTACAAGCGATCTGAAAGCTCTTGATCGAAATTTTTAACCGTCCCAGATAAGAGCATGAATATTTATGCAATGGAATCATTTAAGTTTTTTATTTTTAATAAATTTGCAAAGATGATAAAAGCCTGTTTTTTTTGCTTTGTCGTTATGGTGTATGGAGTATAGATTGGTGTGGAAAAAAGTAATTTAAAATGTGGCAGCAACATAACAAAACGTAAAAAAAAAACAAAAAAAACAAAAACAAACAAACAAACAAAAAAAAAACTATGGGGTATGAATACTTTTGCAAGGCACTGTAGGAGTCTGTAGGAGTTATAAAGTCCAGACTCTGTTCTCTCACCTGCTCATACTTCTCCAATTCTGTATGGTAGATCTGACGGATCTGGGACAGCTTGGCCCGGTAGTCTGAGTGTTCGGCCGAGTTATCGGACCCACCGCCACCTGCCGCGGCAGCTGCAGCCGCTGCTGCAGCCGACCCGCCTCCTTTCTCAGGTCCTGACACACCCTCGGCTAGCAGCATGTTGTCCAATCGCATGAGTTGAGCATCTGGTGGCTCCTCCTCCTGAGCGCCACGAATACTGAGTACTGTAAAAAAGGAAAGAGAGAATAAACACTTGAGTAATTTTGTAAGTTCAACTGCTAAAACAGCCTTTAGACATCAAAGGCACTAAAAATTCTGAAAGTTTTCAGACATATGTGACCCTGGACCATAAATCCAATCATAAGTACATTGTGTTGGTCAAAATTAGATCTTCATCTGGACAACTTTATATGTGATTTTTTTTTTTTGTTTTTTTTCAACATTTAGATTTTTTTTTGCACCCCCAGATTCCAGATTTTCAAATAGTTGTATCTCAGCCAAATACTGTCCTATCCCATATACATATACAATGACCCTTTATGACTGGTTTTGTGGTCCAGGGTCACATATTATGCTGTCTATGGCCACGTAGTAGACATTTAGTGGTCATTTCTGATTAACTATATACTCACAATAACATTTCTAATTTTAGTTAAGCTAAGAATTGCAATGTCTTAAAAATGAGGAGAACAAACAAAACAAAACATATATATAATTTATCATTTGAGTGACCTCCATAACAGTCAAGTTAAAGTAAATGTCTGTAATAAAATCAACATAATAACATCACATTGTCTCCTTATGAGACATTACAGAGCTTGAGGAGTAATATATGGCCTTCATTTTAATTGCTCTCTTCTTTGTGATAAAAATGTGGAACTATATACTGATCTTGGCAGGCTATGAGATAATAAAACCATCATTTCATTGATTTGCACAATAATTTAGAATAAATTATTGTATCTGCTCACTTTTGGTTCTTGATCTTATGATATTTACCCACTGAAGAGTAAAAGAATCAAATTTTTATTTAAAACATTAAACTAAATCATTACTAAGATTTTTTGTTTACTTGTCTGTCCACTGATTTATTTTCATCTGAAAAACTTTTCTTTTTTCCAACTTAATATATAGATTAAGTTAATATACCATGAAACTCTGACTACTTGATTTTAGGACTGTGCATGTATCACTGTTTATATTGGCTGTGTTACAGAGGAGCTCAGTCCTGCATGAACATCTACCTTACTGCAAAGTTTTTGCCTGTTTGTGCAATGCCATTAGAACATTATAAACTGTTGTTTCTTTGTGTGCCACTAGATGTCTCTCCATCTGTTCTGTTCAGTGAAAACAGAATGATGGCAGACAGCACCTGCAGCAGCCATTCTAGCAGTAACAAAGAACACACAAATCCGGATTTATGAAGTATTTGACAAAATATCAGCCATACATTTCTGTAGAAGACCCACAGTGATAACAGAATAAAAAAGGGGAAATGCAAATAAAACCAATACTCACTCTATAAAGCAAAGATCTGTTTCAATAACAAGTGCAGTGGATGTCAGGTGTTGGCTAAACATATCAATATTGCATATTATAATAAAATAAAATACATTAAAATAAAAGTATATACATTACATTAAACTGATCAAAAGTGACAGTAAAGACATTTATAATGTTACTAAAGATTTATATTCTAAATAAATGCTGTTCTTTTGAAAATTATTATTTGAAATTGCAATAGTATTTTTAATATTCCACTGTATTTTTGATCAAATAAATGTCCCTTGGTAGAACAAAACAAAATTATTATCAAGCGATCAATTACTGTACTAAGAGACGGGTAAATTTGTGTGAACACAGCCTATAAATTTCCAAACAAAAGATATAGGAAGATTTTCCCACTTGAGAAGTCTTTTTATTCCACTATCCCAACTATATTGAATTATAAGATTAGTTATATTTTTCATTTGCTTTACTGTTTTTTTCTTCTGTGTTCTGCGACCCAATCAGAACAGACCAAAACCAGTTATGAGCCACTTATATAAATGTAACACATACAGCTTATTACATACATAACACTAAACAAAAAAAAAAAAAAACAACCAGTGTCTACTGCAATAGAGGCAATGTAAACATTCCTGTGACATCATTCTGAAGATGACAGAAGAGGGTGAGGCAACCAGCATGCTGCAATCTGTTTCCACAACCCCGAACCCAATCAACCCAGCCTATTCCAATCAGCCCACTCCCACTGCAAATGTCAGGGCCTGTCAGAGGGCTCCAGAGGTCAAGAGTTCAGCACATGGGTTGAGCGACACCGGCGAGGTCAGATTTCTCAAGAGACTCCTAGCAGTACAGCGAACATCCTGCTTCTTTAGCGCATCCTTTGGCGCAAAGTGATTATTTTCATACCGCCGTCATCCTGAACTCCTCGCTTCAACTCTTTGATGATAACTTCAAGCCGTATTCAACTGATCTTGCTGTTTTCTCAAAAAAAAAATACCCTGACTGTCCAATTTCAGGCTCGTCTCAACTGTCTGCCCACCCAACTATTTCACAGCGAATAAAAAACACAAGTGTATATCAATAGCACAACACCAGAGAGAAGGAGCGAGTCTTTTATGCCTTTATAATAGAAAGAGACAGCAACAGTGGAACGTGACTGGTGTACGGCATTGACTAAAGAAACCCGGGCCCAGAAGTGCGCAATGTTCATCTGGAGAGGAAATCTAATGAGGCAAATAATGATTTATTCATTCCAACCATATCCTCCAGTGCACAATTAAATGCATGAAATATATTAAATAAATACAATGAATGCGGATAATCATACAATTCACTTTGCTGTTGCTTAATTACCCCAAACCGATGCAATGCACTTTATTTATTTTGATTCAGTAATGGCATGGCAATCGATTAGGCCGTAATGCTGCCGGCCCTGTGTATGTGTGTGTGTGAGTGGTCCGTGCCCAATGTGTAGCTGATGTGAACTGAGCTGAACTCAACCACCCGCAGACAAACATTAACAGTTTTATGAGGAGCAGATCATTCTCTCTTTCTGTTTTCCTTGGTTTCTTCTTTCTATCCGTGTCTGTAGGAGAACATGGGGTAAGATGACCCCCTTAAAACAATGTGTTTTCACTGCTACAGTAACATTTTCCTAAAACAGTAACATTTAAATGTAACATCTATCATCCATCATATTGTTGGGGGAGAAAACAGCTAAACATTTGCTAATATAGTTCATCTTAATTTTATAATCTTAAGCCTCTTACTTTGTAGTTTAATGAAAAAAAAAACAATTACAAATTAAAAAAAAAAAAAGTTTCGATAAAGTATAAAAAAAAAATATATAATAATAATAATAAACAAACTAAAATACAAATATTAAGAAAATCACTTTACTTCTGTGACAAAATAAGATCATTTTAGCTCAATAATCTGTTTATTTTTTGATGACAAAATTTACATGAGCATAAGCAAGATGAAATTTAATGTCAAGAAGAAAATTAAAGGTGAGGGGTAGAACATGTGGTTTTCTCTCTCCTTCCTTTTTTTAGTCTGCTATTTAGCATCATGAACTGCAGCAGTTTTTAGAAATCTCTAATGGACCTTTTTACTTTTGGAGGCTTTTCAGATGTGACTTCTGCTCAGACAAGTCTTAATTTCACCCTCCCAGTAGTCGCTTTCCTGAGCGTTTCCCTTTTCACAGCTGATTTGCCAATCTAGAACCCACGCACCTGATAGCAAGACCTAATTTTGCTCTCCTCACTTCTACAACAAGGCCAAGCGGGTCTGGAATTCCCTGTGATAATCCTCCGAAAACTCACATCTTCCTCATGTTTGTTAAATTGTAATCTTTTTAAAATGTATGCCCGATCACAAGGTTGCAGAGTCTTGTAATCCTCCTTTGGAGCAATAAAAAAAGTCTTTAGTTTAGGCGAAATGAGGCGCTAACACAGTCAGGGGCTTGGAGCTAGGTTTAGTCAGGGGGGTTTATCTTTTCAGTGTCTAAACCAAGGCTGGTATCAACTTCAGGGAATTAAGTTGGGAGTCAAAGAGTGGAATGGATTACTGTTGAGACAGGAGGATTTGGCCTGATTTTCTATCAGAAAGACAGACATATGGCACACAGCAGACTCGTGGCTCTTTAGTTCTCTGCGAAACCTCCTTGGAGTAGAACGTGTGAACATTTTTTTGCAGTGTTCAGCATTGCTAAAAGTGGAGCTAACATTTAAAAAAAATGTATTAAATAAGCAATAAGGTATGTTGTAATATTAACCAAAGGCCGCTGTTAGCCTAAAGTGACCAGAAATAAGCGAGAGCAGCTCTCATTTTTTGAGGTCTGTCCCTAAATTTCCCTTTTTAACATATTTATTTATTAATTTTTTGTTAAATACGTGTTCAAAACAGCCTGCAAAGTCAAAAATATCTAATATGCAAGATATTGCACACATTTTATCTTCGCATACAGTTTTTTGGTGAAATTTCACCTTAATTTTCAATTATATAAGAGAATAAATGTCACTGAACAGATGACAATTAAAATTGATTGACTTTATCTCCGTGTCCAAAGTTCACTGAAGCTTTTATATCATAACAATGACAGAACAAAGTATGAAAATCTGGAATTATTCCCCTTTTTTAAACAATTATTCACAATACCATGGAAAATCTCAATAACATACTGTATTGTATACTCCTTCATAACTAAATATTAATATACAGCAGAGCCGCAATTGCGTTTATGAAGTGGTAACTGCAAAATAAATAAATAAATAAATAATAAAATAAAATAAAATAAAATAAATAAATAAATAAATAAATAAATAAAAAGGACATGCAGTATACAATTGCTCAAAAGTCTGGAGTTGGTAAAAATAGGAAAGTTGTGAAATATTTTTACAATTTAAAATGTCTAGTCTATTTATTTTGTTCTCTATTACTTTTTAAATGTAATTTATTTATTATGTGAATTTTCAGCATTCATTACTTCAGTGCCATATGGTCCTTTAGAAAACATTTTAATGTGCTGATTTGGTGCTTGAGAAACATTTCTTTATATTATCAATCAATTCTTTGATGCATAGAAAGTTCAAAAGAACAGCATTTATTTATTTATTTATTATTTATTCATTTTAAAAATGTCTTTACCATCACTTCTGATCTTCTGTAACACATCCTTACTAACCCCAGTTTTTCAAATGGAAGTTTAATTTCAATTCACATTCTGTATTTTATAATGAATTGCACTATATTACACTGTTTTAAAATAAAAAATAAAATCCACTTGCAATATCCTCTAAAATAAACTTTTTGGCATTAAACTCATGTTTGTCTGGCTGCAAATATACAGTATTTTTTTTTTTTTTGTGTAGTTGTAATTTTTTGTACTTTTTGTATTAAGCAACAAGGTTGAGGTAAAATGCAAATTATCCAAATTATTCAAAAAAATTAAGCAATCTGCATGTTAAAAATCAAATTTTTCTGACCCCAAACTTCTTAACGCTAGTGTGAATTCATTATTTTACTAAGTCATTTACCTCCTTCTACCAGAAAATCTAAGGTCAAGTCAGTGAGACAGTTTATTCGTTTCTAAACGATTAAAATTACTGTGATGTGGTGGTTAACGTGACTATATAAAGCCAGAGATGAAGCAATCGTCCCTCTCTGGCATGTTTTAATTGAACAGTGACAGGAGACAAATCCCACCTCTCTCTGTACTCATCTATAATTAATCTGTGAATGGAGGAGGCCCTATCAATGACATTACATTGTGTTAATAGGACCGGAACGAATGTACACACACACACAAGATACACTGTAATATGCGGATGACAGACGAACCTTCCGATGCTACGGTCTTACTGTGAAAGCCTCTTAGAAACCACTTCATTTTGTCATTCCGCGTTTACACTGCACAACCACGATCCCATAAAATCTAGACAGAGAGACACGACCACATAGCCAGCCAGTCAAAACAAAAAAAGAAAGGAAAAACAGAAACTGCAAACAAGCCGCCCCAGCGCTGCTGTATTTTCGTACGGTGATACTGCCCAGCCCCCTCCCTGGCCTCAACTCCCTGTGAGCGTCTTAAATGAAAGCATGTTTAATTAATGATGTTGAAGTATTCTGTCACAATTAGGAAGATGTATGGTCAAACAAGGCGCTTGTGATGGCCCTGACAAGGATGATGAAAGTTTGCCTTCCTGGACTGGCACTGGCAGCCAGCACTGGGCCCTGGAGCCTCTCCAGATGCAGTCAATACGGTAACCTGAGACTTGAGATCTCCAAGCATGCCATCAGCCAACAAGCATCTAATGCTCCTCACTACATCACACACTTTACTGGTGCTTCACACACGCCTGGAGAGAATAAAAAGTTAAAACGACAGAGGTAAACCTTCTAAAAAAAGATCAGTGTTGATTTTTCATGCACTTAAAAGACAATCTACATTCAAATTCAAGCAAGGGTTATGAGGTATCCTTATAAAAAATAAACAATGTAGCCATAATTTTTGCCTAAATCCCTAAATTACTAACAGGGATGCACTGATACAGATATTTTTGGCTAAAAGCGATAGCCAATAATAATTGTAAGGCTATTTTTTTTTTTTTTTTTAAATAAATTCATAAATCATATTTTTATTTATTTATTTTTTTTATCCCCTGGCATAAACTTCTTTAATAATACAACAACAACAACAACAACAACAACAAAATCTATAAAAATATAAAAATGCACACAAATAAATATATATATATATATATATATATATATATATATATATATTTATTTAGATTTTATTTTTATAATTGTAATTTCATTTTTTTTTCAAATTGGCAGTGGCTAACTTGAAAGCATTATGTTACCGTGCATTTTGTACAGTTTTTTTTTTTAATACTAAATTAAACGTATGCTACATCTCACAATTTACTGTTGCTTTGGTATTTTGGTAAATGTGACCCAGGACCACAAAACCAGTCGTAAGCGGCACGGGTATAAATTATGGATTTTTCAAAAATCATTAGGATATTAAGTAAAGATCATGTTCCATTAAGATATTTTGTACATTTCCTACCGTAAATACATCAAATATAACTTAATTTTTGATTAGTAACATGCATTGCTAAAAACTTTATTTGAACAACTTTACAGGCGACTTTCTCAATGTTTTGATTTTTTTGCACCCTCAGATTCCAGATTTTTTTGCACCCTCAGATTCAGATTTGTGGTCCAGTGACACAAATAAGAAAAATGGTGATGTATAATTGTAATAGTGTATTAGGCTGAGCATCAAAGCTGTGTAAATTTCTGGAGCCATCTATTCATTTTTTTTTTTTCTGTTTCTGAATTTCGTTCTCTTGTTTGTGTCATGGTGGGCCTGTCACCAACTCGTCCATGAGACCAAAAGAGGGACAGCGACATGCTAATGTAACATTGCCGTCATTCATTACACAGCCTGAATACAGTGAGAGAGACAGAGAGCGAGGGAGAGAGAGACTATCTATGGTACAGGCAGCATAATAATACCATCCACAGTCATTCAGCACAGCTCTGTGTTCTTCAGTCATTGTCTGTGCTGTAGGGACTCTGAATATGTTTTGCTGATCTATCGCATTGCGTTACTGCCACATGCTGAAAATTTCATCCCACTACACAAATAAAACATGTCTTGCTGGTCCTGTATGAAACATTTACTCATGTTTTGGTTTAGAGTAATAATGACATAATCTTAAGCAAGTTGAGTGTCAAGTTAGATGATTTTTTTATTCTTTGATGAACAGATTAGAGCATAATGTCTGTATGTGTGTATGTGTATGTGTGTGTGTTTGTGTCAGGGGCGTTTCCTTCAAGGAGGCAAGGGAGGCAGTGTCTCCTCAAATTATTGGATGAGAAAAGAAAAAATAAATAAATCATAGTACAAACATAAAACAATGCCAGTATTACAAAATATAACATTGAAAAAAGAAACATTGTCTAACAGCGACACGGCAGATGAAGTTACAGCGGTAGTCCAGCAGTAACCCACTGCGTTTTAACAGACCCCCTAAAGCGTGTGGTGAGTTTGGTGGGGGGTAACTGAGAATGAATGGGGGAAAGTCACGTGAGAGGATGCAATGCGTCCATCATGATTGGATATGACTTATGTTCAGCTGTGATTGGTTAATGCGTTAAATCCCGCCTCTCGTGGTTGTGCGTTACGCATTCGCAAATCAGTCTGAATGAACAATATAATGCTTTTAATGGGAAGACTAAATTTAAAAAAGTAAGCAAATAACTCACCACTTTGTTTCAAAATAAAACTTAAAATTACATGAAAACATGATCTATGGGAGTTTTTAGTGAGATTCAAAGTAAATTGCTGTGTCTGTGACCAATATGTACCAAGCTTTAATGATGATAATGATGAATGATGATCTGAAAAATTCAAAATAGTTAAAGTTATCTATTAAAAAGAATAGAAATAGAAAATAAAATTTATTGTTATATTGTATATTGTTTAGAATACATACAAAATGCCCAAAACACTTGATGAGATTAATACTTGACTAAATAGAATATTAATTACATTGGTAAATGTAAAAATATAAAACAATTGTTTTTTGTTTTTGTTTTTTCTCTTCTTTTTTCTTCTTTTTCTGATAGTGTGCGTAATGTTTATTTAAACAAGACAATATGACTGGGACATTACATTTGAATTTAAACAACAACAACAACAATACTGGTGTCTTCTCATATTTGAAACAGAAATCCTTAACATTATAAATACGTCTACTTCTAAATTTGATGCATCCTTTCTGAATAAAAGTATTTTTTTTACTGACTTCATATATATGTTCCAAATGATACTAAAATATAGTATTTTATAAACCATCAACTGAATATAAAAGCACAAAAACTGCCAATCTGGGACATATATCTATAATGGAAAACACTCTGCAGTGGTCACACCACATGGTATTTGGTCGCACCACATGATATTTCAAATTCAGTCAAAATTTTCAAGCACAGAAGTGGCCACCTAAGCAAAACAAGCTACATTCCCACAAAAAGTCACTATGAAATTTATAATAAAAATAAATACTTTTAGAAATAACTTTCATTTCATAAAATGTAAATCATCGGACAAAGTTTGTTTGTATATTATGATGGAAATATAAATACAAATGCTTTGCAGTTTTATACAGGATTACAAAACACTTTGGAAATCGTGCCAAATAGTGAAAAAAATTAGTCAGAATAAATGTAGGGTCATTTCAAAGACATTTCCAAAACAACAGTTATGGCCAGACAGTCGCACCACATGATATTTTGACACATTGTATAACAGAAAAATTATAAATGACTAATCTTTTTTGAAAAGTTAAAGTGTGTCCATACATAGGAGAGGTACTTTATATATTTGGCATCTTTTTAATGCATTTAAACCAATTTTTAACTAAAAGAAAACATAAAAGAAAATGTAGCGTCATGTCATTGACCCATACATATATGTTATTAATTCAACTAAATAGAAATAAATATAAATAACTATAATTAACCTGAAAAAATAACAGTGTGCATGATTTGGAACAACAAGGTGAGTAATTTAGATTTTATTTGGGAAAACTCAAAAACTGCTGTATTCTAGGGGGATTCTTCAAAATAATGAAAGAAAGGCTCAAGGAATCACGGGTGACAATGAATGCTGAAGATGCAGAGAGGGAGGGGGAAGGGACTGAAATGGAATGGTAAAGTACGGTGTCAATTAAAAAAATAAACTGGAGTACATTGCTGTGATGACAGCTGGTGGGAGTCGAGATGACAGGCGTTATATTACGCAGCTTTGGTGGGTCCTGTTGTTCCATCTCTTGCCCGCCTTCCCCCTCCCCACGAACGGTGGTCAGCGAGATGGGCTGGAAGGAGAGCGGAGAGCTGGGACACCACTGGCCCCCAAGCTATAGCTAATAACTGTGATTAGCATTAGCAAGCCTCCACCAGGCAGTCTGGTGCACACCACAAGACAATTTAGAGCTATGCACTTCTACTTAAAGACCTTCATTAAAAGAATTTGTTATTCAAAACAGGCGACGCAAAGTGTCCTCGGGCTATCAAAGTCCTGTCTTTTAAGGTGCCTCGGAAACGTACCTCACTAGATCTAATCAGACTTCAGCTTGGCGCATTAAGCTAGCTGAGTTTTTATAGCCTTTGGGCTAAATTAGATATCTTTCGCTTGGGTATGTTGCCAGGACAGATCACAAGGACAAAAATACATGAGAACGGCTCATTTAGTTCACGGTGTTTATCACATAAATCTGAACTTACAAAAAAAAAACACTAAAAGTCCACACAGCTTTTGGCTGTTTGTCAATAAAACTTCACTTTGGCACTTTGCATTGGCTTCTAACGGATACGTATCAAGTTTCCAGAGCTGCTCTATAATGTCTGTCTCTTAAAGAGCTGGAGATGGGAAATGATCCCTTTGAAAGACAGCGACAGTGATCAAAGTCAGAATTAATTATGCACGCTTGTCTCTCTCCCCCCTCTTCCTCTCCCAGTGAATTTTGCTAATCTAATCGAGCCGGAGCGGAATGGTTTCCTCTCTGTCATCCCTTGCATGCGTGTGGTGCCTGTTTACTAAAGGGAGAGAGGTGCGTATGACTTAATCTCTGCTCCTTAGGGAATCCGCCAGCTCTCTGTATATTGCTTCCTTTATGAGGATTGCATGTTAGAGAGGAATTTCTCTGTAACAATCAACCACCAAGGAAATCAAGTCATCTTTCTCCTCGAATAAATACCGGCGGAGTTATACTTGAAGGCTGACACACACAAAGCAGCAAAGATAGCTTTGTAGGGATTGTTTACCCCAAAAATGAAAGTCATTTACTCAGTCTTACTGTATGTTGTTCTAAACCAGTGTGACTTTTTTTTTTCTTTAGAACACAAAAGCAGATGTTTTACAGAATGGTTATGCTGTTCTTTACCTTATAATGAAAGTGGATGGGGACAAGGGGCTGTGAAGCTCCAGAATGAATACTACTTTTAATACTTTCAAAAAAAACATTATAAAACTAGTTTTCAGAACCTGATGGCTTTATAAAAGGAACTAGGATTGGATAATATTAGAAAGAACTGACATTGCAATATTTTGTTTTTCTGAGTTATACTATATAAAACAGAAAATATATAACACTAAATATATAACACATATTGTAAAAAAAAAAATCACAGATAACTTTAATGGCTCTATTTTGAAATAATCACCTGCACAGAAAATAATGTACCTGGACAGAAAAACAGAAGAAAAGAAAAGAAAATATACTGTGTATATATATATGGCTTTATGTATATATTCCAAATGACACTAAATAAAGTTTTTTTTTTTTATATAAACCATCAATTAAACATAAAAGCACAAAAACTGCCAATCTGGGACATATATAACACACTTAAGTGGTCGCACCACATGATATTTGGTCGTACCACACGACTGGTCGCACCACCATATTTTAAATTCAGTCAAAATTTAGAAGCACAGAATTGGCCACCTAAATAAAACAAGCTAGCTTCCCCCAAAAAGTCACAATGACATTTAAAATAAAAATAAATACTTGTAGAAATAACGTTTTATTTCATAAAATGGAAATCATCGATATCATTTAGTATTCAAAGACTTTCACAGTACAATTTTATCTCTTAATTTCATTTTCAAACATTAAGCCATCAAGCTTTTATTGTGGTGGTTTGACAGCAAATAAATATATGCAAATGAACACAGCGCTGCACTTCTCATGGAAACCCGCAGTGCACATATTTTTTTAATTAAATTGCAGCCTTTGAGATTAGATAATCACACAAAGATATATTGCGATATTGATTTTATTATGATATATTGTTCAGTCCTAAGAGTACCAGACTGAAATTTTATTCTGAAAACTGCCTTGAAAATCTTGCATATTATAACTGTGGTCACCATTCACTTTCACTGCATGGAAAAGAGAAGCGTGAACATTCTTCAAAATGTCTCATATGACCAAACATATGACCAAATATTGACAGAATACAGAGTGTTTGGGTACATCTACAATAATATTCCCAAAAAGCAGCTTCGGTGATGTGTCTAATGAGTGAGTGTCATCAAATAACTCTTTGAAAACAATGAAGTAGCAGGACTGAGTGTGATCGTACTTTGATGTTCATCTGTGCAGGTGGGGTTGGGAGCAGAGGTGATCGTGTGAGAGCAGTAACCTCGCTCTGTTGTGGCCCTAAAGAGGGTCTCTATTTGAGCAACAGCATGTAAAGGGACCCCCGCATGCTCGCCGAGGTCCCTGTGGTGTGTTTGCACGCGTGGCACATTTCATAAGGCTTCGCTCTTTGACTGGTGATGAGTTTATGCGAAAGTAATTAACAGTAATTAATCCTTAATTACCATAATTAGCCAAGTCGCAGTAAATTAAACCACATCTGGAGGCAGATGAAAGGGGCTCGGCAACTGAAGCGGTCTGCTTTCCTCTTTTTTTTACTTTTTTTAGAGGACCAGGGGCAAAACCAAAGCCATCTGACAGCATTTGGTGGCGGCTACCTGTTTGATCAAGACTTCTGTGTTTTTTGCTCTCGATCCCATGAGAATGACTGAGTGAGTGAAGCTGAGGGGGATGGAGCATGATGGTAAAGGGGGAGGAATGAGGGATTCATTTCAAACTACAATAACCTCTCATCTCTAGGGGAGCATCTCCCTTAAGCTACGACACAAGGACGTGCAACATATGGCCACTCGCAGACACACAGACAATTGCCTGTGGTGTCTGGCTCCTCTGGAACATGGATGTCTGCATCTCACATGTGACACTGGGTTCTCAGAGATAGAAGCCGTCGTCATCAGATAAATCCATCTTTGTGCGATCCCGAGTCATTTCAATCCCTCTATGGATAAATGCAAACATGAGAGTGTTTTATCAAATATAGCCCTATTCAGATGGGAGTAGTTTTCCCTGAGGAGCTCAGATAAATTTGTGTTTCACAGACATACTTTGTGGTTTTAATCCAGCCTAAATCAACATAGCTGTTGTTTTCTTTTCACAACCAAAATTATGGAGCAATTTACTTACTGATTTTCTACTCGGGCATCCTTTGGAAAATCCAGTCCCATCCAGTCAGTGACTGTGGTGCATAATTATTTCAGAACAGTTCTTCTCATTTATTTTGACCTTTGTTGAATACTGAAACTAAAGCTAATTTTCTTGATGCAGAAGTATGCAGAACAAAAAACATAAAACAAGAAATTATTTCATAGAGACGACCCCTGCGACCCTCTTGACTATATGTCAAGGTCAATAAATCTGTTAAAATTCAGATAATTTGATGTTATATGTATGTAATATAAGAATAAAATAAAGTAAAATGAGAAGATATACTCTGAAATAAAATAATCTGAAGTTGAAGTGCTAAAATTACTCAAATTAAAACTGAAAAAGTAAATTAAAGCTAAATAGAAACATTGATTAAAAATAAATACAAATGACAAAAGCTCAACAAAACTGCTAAAACGGAAATAAAAAAGATGAACTGAACATATAAAATAAAAGCTCAAGCAAAATTAAAAGTGTTATATACCCCTGCAGACCCTTCTGTTACAATTTTAGATAATTTGACTTTAGGTGAGGAAAATGTCATGTGGTGCGACCCAAAATACTTAATAGTCATGAAATAATAATTCATGATGTTTGTACAAAAATCCCTTTTAAAAATAGTAATATTTTTGTAAAAAAAAAAAAAAAGAAATGATTTAGAAAGTGTATGTAAATGTAAGAAAATGTTATTACTATTTTTAACAAGTGTTAACTAAAAATAACATAAATTAAAAAGATATATTGACAACTACCTGAAATAAAATAAGCTGAAGTTGAAGTGCTAAAATGACTCAACAAAACTAAAACTGAAATTAAAAGGAAAACTGAAAATGTAAAATAAAAGCTCAATCAAAATACTACAATAGTGTATAAATAATACTACAATAATACTGTTGTTTACTTGATGGTTGCACCACAAGACACTCATTAAATCTGAACTTTTCTTTCTCAAACCCATTTAAACCAACATGAATACAATGACTACATGTCTAAGATTTTGGTACATGTGTTTACACTAAATTTTTAAACACTCTAATTCGTCACTGTCGCATATAAGTCTTGTTTAATTCAGTGGGTTTTGTAATGGATGTATCCAGAGCACATGACCTTTTGTAACACCCACAGCCAAAAAACAGATACTCCCATTTTAACAAAAACTTCATAGATCTCAATCCTGTCAAATCAGTACATGGAAAAATAGACATCCTACGTTAATAATTAACTCAAACATCGCTGAGAAAGCTAATCTCATCCCAATAGTGCTTAAGTGATGCACCAATGTACTAAACACTCCAACAGAGAAACGAAAGTGCTGTGGGCTGTGGATGCTTGACATGTGTGTGTGTGTCATTCTCTAATCAGTTATTTACACAGAGTGTGAGCAGATTAAAGTGGGATTAGGCTATATGCCACACCCGCAGGCAGCCTATGCATCCATGTGCCTTCCTAGCCGCCCACTAAACCGCAAAAACCCTCCACAGCTTCCATCGCATCCCTATCAAACAGCTCCAACTCTGGCACAACATCCGGCAGATAAGCACTTATCTGCAGAACATATTCACAAACATGCCATGCGTCAACACTGCACCAACATTCAACATTCAAATCATACCAATGTTCCACATTCAATCACAACTCCCCAGAATTCACTGTTTCTGATGTGTCAGTGAAGCACATAAAAGAAGCATAAAAGAGTTCTTATGACTTGTGAGCTATATTCAGAGTCTTCTGAAGCCATGTGATAGATTTGAGACTAGGGCTAGGAACCATTTTTACCATTTTTAATGAATCAAACACATTACTGTTCAAAAGTTTGGTCTGTACATTTTTAAAGCCTCTTTTGAGGCTTAATTATTTGAAATATCCATTGCTCTAAATGACTGATAAAATTATATTAATTCAAAGTGCAGTAAAAATGGCAATACATGTATTGTGAAATATTATTTCAATAAAAAAATAATAATAATAATAATTTATTCCTGAATTTTCAACAGCCATTACTCCAGTCTTCAGTGTCACATGATCTTTCAGAAATCATTCTAATATGCTGATTTGATGTTCAAAAAAATATGTCTTTATTTTTATCAATGTTGTCGACTAGGGATGCTACAATACAGTTAGTCCACGGTTCAATACGTACCTCAGTTTTTAACCACGGTTTTCAGTTCGGTTCTGATAGCCTTCCACATCAGTGTTTGTTTTTTTGTTTTTTTGCATCTAATTAACAACAAAATACTCCTGTAAACATCTGCACATTGGAAAAAGCATGGATTATTATATGTCTGCTTAATATTTCCTTTGAGAGAGGCATTATTTTTCCATTTTTTATGCAAAATAGGATGGGTTTCATTCATACTGGACGCCAGAGGGCGCCCTCGTGCAGAAAATCCACATATGACGTTCCCAGCTAGGAAATTTCTAATATGGAAGGCATCCCTATTGCTGTAACTGAATACAAAGAAGATATAACGTTAAACGTTTTGAATGATAAACTGTAAGGATAATAAACACTCGTCTGCAATAATATATGGTTTATCTGTGTTCTTCAAGCCATCTCGGTATTTTCATAATCATTAAGTATATCTGTAAGCCATTGCTAATTGACATACAGTATAGAATATATTGTCTGCCTTATTCTATGATAAGAAGCCACATCAGATCACAAAAGGAAGTTATTTCAAACACTCGACTGATGCTGAGAAGTAAAAATAAGTTATAATGTTCTCTTTCATTGGACAACAAGACTTATCATTGCATTTCATTGGAAGGGAAGATGCTCTGCGTGTGTTGCTTTTTAAATATTAACGGGGAGGCGTTTCCTCATCTCAGCATGTGAAATCACGGGCACACACACAGCAAATTTAGAGAGAAATAAAACAAAGAAATTATTCAAAATGCAATACCAAAAAAATGCAATTCACAAGCGCGTATTGAACCGTGGATGTCGGACCAAACGGTTCGATATTATATTGAGTATTGTGACATCCCTATTGTCGACGTCTTCATTTTTGACAGGAATTAAGTTTGTTGCTTTGGAAAAGATTTTTCTTTTTTATCTTCTTGCACATTAAAACAGTTTCGTGACATGAGGCTGATTAAATAAAGTAAATATGTTTTGGATGAACTCATCTTTTAATTATCAAGAGAATGTTGAATTCTTGTATTCTGCGAGCCCACCCTATTTGAAACAAACGGTCTGCATGTCTCTGCAGGATTGGCCCGCAGTTGAGGTGTAAATTAGAGCACTGGTAGAAGGCGAGAAAAGTCTATTAGCGCACACGCTTGGACCCGATTCTGATGAAGAAACTGGATCTTAAATGACCCCAAGGTACGGAGCTGTGACGGAGGGCAGGTTCAAGGCACGGTTGTACGCGTAAAGCTGTTACTTCAATAACACGGTGCTAACGTGATCTCACTGCAAGTGCGAGCTGGAGAGGAGATCTCACACTGTGTACCGGACTTGACACGTCTTATGTAAACAAGAAAAATGAGAGGGCCTGCCAACACTGACACAAGCACCATCTCTAATTGGACTATAGCCTATAAGCTATTTTTCTTGGTTAACACAGTTTCCCGGTACACTATAAATGTTGTGTGGAAGCAGGCGTGTTAGTGTTTTTGAATCCAACTACTTAAAAAGTAGTAACAGAATCTGTGAAAGAAAATGTCAAGTTACCTTGCAAACGAAAGAATATTTGGCCACGCACTTTATATCCCCTCACACATTTTGTTATTGTGATGCGTCTGTCTCTCGCTGGAATTTTCCATTTGCAAGCTGTGGTGTGTTGGCTTTGCTGAGGCTGCCTTGTTCAGTAAGCACGAGTAAAACTACATGAGACATCAAACTTCATAACAACCCCCATCCACAAGACACCAGGCCACTAGAGACCAGTGTTTTGTGTGTGGTAAGCAGCAGGCCCTGGAGAATAGAGGTCTGTGCTCAGTGATGGGTGATGGGACTGTTTGTTTCAGTTATTGCCAGTCATAATTTTCACTATTCCAAATAAGCAGCAAGTCACACTGAAAAAAAAAATATATATATATATAAGATTCTGTTATCACAATGCACTATTCTTATTTTTTAAATATTCTTATTTTTGGAAAAGTGATTGATCCTAGACTGATATACAATTTTGAAATTGGAGTTTCCATTTTAAAGCCAGCATGCAGTGAAAAGCATGAGAGGGCATTTATATTGTCTGTATAGAGATGCTAAAAAAGCTAGAAAATAAATTTAGCGTTTATATACATTAAAAAAAACAAGCTTTATATCATTTTTAAGATTTTTAATGAAATACAATTTTTAAATAATGAAAATTAGTTTGTTTCTGCTTGTTCTGCGCATCAGTGTTTGGACCATTAAAGAAAAAAACTAAATTTCTGTATTTACTTTCTGGGTTAAAAAAATAAATAAAAACGAATGGACGCAAAAGTACACAGAGCCCATACAATATTAGACCTCATTGACTTTCATATTATGACAATAAATCAACAACACTGAGACATGTTTCAAAATATCTAATTTGGTATTGCATAGAAGAAAAAAAGTCAACCAGATTTGGAATGACATAAAAGTAAATTACAGATTTTTTATTTATTTATTTTTTATTATTATTATTTTTAACCTTCACATTAGGAAATCCTAAAGAAACATCTCAGATCTGGGTCAGGTGAATGCAAAAACAGAGGCTTACTTAAAAGTAGTTTTATTATGACTCTGTACACACTATTATTTGTGTCCTTGTTATCTTTAGATTCCCCTCCCTCTCACAACAATCCATTTGGGTAATTGTAAAGCAAATCCTGTTCCACTGTACATCTGAGAAGCCGTTTTAATTTTCACTGTATGCGACTTTGAAGTGAAAACCCCAATTTCTAAATTTTGTATCAATCTAGGGTCATAACCACCAACCATTAGTAAGGCTGATAAGATTATCTATACTTTTCCAAAAAAAAAAAATAATCAAATAAAAATTTTTAAAAAAAAAAAAAATAAATAATAATAATAATAAAATAAAATAAATCTTCATGTCATTCTAAACCTGTAAGACTTCCTGACTTCCTTTTGTCTGCAGAACAGAAGATATTTTGAAAAATGTTGGTGTCCATACAATTCGTGTACTTTTGAATTATTTATTTATTTATTTTTTTCATTTTTTAAACATGACGAAAAAAATGAAACAAGAAAGGTTGTTGTATTTTTAAATGCTATGTTGAATACACAATGTATGGGGTAAATATAGAAATGTAATATAGAAATATATAAAATTGCAATTTCCCTTACTTCTCTAGATACAGGCAGGCCCGGTTCCAGAATCAATCATTGAGGGTGCTTCTGAAATTAGTGAGGGTGCTCTCTTAATGTACATCTATTCTGACATATTTTTGCCCTGTACATTGATAGTGACATCCGCATATGAATCCCGCATTTATATGCAGATATCACTCCTAAGAAATTTGCAGTGTGTAAGCTGTCACCTCTAAAACCCAAAGTATACTTCACTGTTTACACGTACGCGAGGGATAGCGTACAGTGCGCTTGACGTGAATCCTGTTATCAGAATAGTAAGGGCATACTGTACGCAGACCACCCGATTTTTGTAACCGTCTGTACTCTGTACATGCATTGAAGTTATTTTGCAGTATTCAGTTGTTCCACAGGGTGGCAACACTGTCCCGAGCCGTTGTTTCACAGTAGACAACGAAACTAAAGAGATGGAACAACAAAATAACAGAGACTGCAACAATAACAGATGCTCACATTGACAAGTGCTTGTAAGCGAGAGGGTATGAGACAGCTCAGCTTTGGTTTAGAACAGTTCAAAAATATCTGTTAAACTTTGAAAGGCTACACGTACAACTGTACACATACACTAGCATACGTGTACAAAAAAAAAGTATACTTTGGGCTTTAGCATCATGAAAAACAAAACTTATTCAAATTCTGAGTGGATTATCCAAGAAAGCATGCAAAGAGCACTCCCTTTATGACAGTTAAAAAGCTGTCATTCATTTCAGTTTATCAATATCTCACAAAGTTCCGTTATCCTCAGTGAAGCTCTACACTGCACAATGAATCTCTTATTTGCATCACGTTACACTCTATGGCATGAAGTGGATTCTAACTTAAAATGCTTGGCCACTGCATTCAGAAAATCAACAGAAAATGTTGGTGATTGGCTACATTGATCACTGCTACAAAAACATCTTAGAAACCTTTGAAGCTCTCCAGAGTTCAAACAAAAATGCACACTGGAGCGTTTGGAAAATATGTTTTGCCAATATCCCAATTTCTACAACTTCAACTGTCGTTCTCTTGCTTTCGTTTTCTTTTTCGTTTCCTCTAGCATTCCCGTAGAACCAGCCCTAGATACAGTTGCAAAGAAATATGTAGCGTAATGAGTATTTCATACGTTTTTAAGTGTGAAAAGTTATCAAAATCATAAAAATAAGCCAAAGGTTTTCATAAAGCAACAGGTTACTGGTAGCCATGTCAGTAGTGCGAGAGATTGCTTATAGCATCTGTACAGAGATGCTAAAAAAGCTAGAAAATAAATGTATCATTTACATACATTAAAAACAAGCTGATTTTTAATGAAATAATTTTTTATAATAAAAATTAGTTTGTGTCTGCTTGTGTTTGAACCATTAAAGAAGAAACCACATTTTCCGTATTTCATTTCTGGCTTAAAAAATGAATGGACGTAAAAGTACACGGACCCCATACAATATTGGACCTCATTGACTTTCATAGTATGGACTAGGGCTGGGCGATAAATCGACAACGATAATTATCGTGATATGAATTTCCTTGATAAAAGAGTTCGATAAATGTTCAATATAATGTTTATGCAGCAAAGGCGGAACAAAAGAGCGCTAGTCAAAGCGCGCCACTTGGACCGTTTATCCGCTCGGATCAAAGTTCAAACGACGGCACAGCACGAACTTACTAGAGCAGGTGCATTCAGTAAGTTGATAATGATGAATCTCGGTCACTAAAGAGTGCCAGTGTTAAGCGCTTGAATTCAGTGATGAACACAAATGACTCGATTTATAGCCAGACGAAACAGCGCTGACCAACAAGAGATATACTGTGCGCAATGATACAGTCAGAAGGCTTTTTAATCTACATATTGCCATCATTTACCATAGATTTACTGTAGTAACACACATTTCTGGTATTGTGTCAGAAATGTGGGTATATTTGTGTCAAATTTGATTATATTAATGTAGACGTATTGAAGGAGGAGTAATGGAATATAATTACAGTATTTGCATTAATACTAAATGGACTACTGTTTTTCATACAAATACCTAGGAACCATATTACATTTTTACCATGATACTGAGGTGCTGTATTTGTGGTTTTAACTGTGATTATCATGAGCTATGGATGATACTATGGAAGAGCAACGGTTAATTAAAAAAATAAAAGTCAATTCAAAACAGTCAGAATAAAAAATAAGGTTGCTACAATTTTACAGATATTACTGATTTTGATAATGAACATAAATCTACATCTGCATCCTAACTCAAGCTACTATCAAATATGTATTTCTAAAAGACAAAAAAATGTTATGTTATTATTATTAGTATCAGGTAACACAAACCTGTTTCTTGATTTGAAACAGTATTACTCATTAAAACATGCAGGACTAAGAAGGAAAAATGACTGGAAGTGTGAAGAATTAAAAAAAAAAAAACATGACGTGTTTGTAATGTTCTGACCATAAAGAATATTTTAAAGCCACATTTAACCGTCTGGTTTTTACAACTTTCACACTGTAGCAAAAATCTGCCTTTAAACTTGAAAGAAATACAAATTTGACATTTATCGTGATAATTATCGATATAGACTGATATGAAAAAAAAAATGATCATGATAATTTTTTCGCCATATTACCCAGCCCTTGTATGGACAATAAATCAACAATGTCTTTTTTGGTATTTTAAAGAAAGAAAGTCATAAAGAGTGGGAATGACATAAGAGTAAATTAAAGAGTTATTTATTTATTTTTTACTTTCACATTAGGAAATCCTCAAGAAACCTTTCCGATCTGGGTCAGGTGAACCCCAAAACACAAAACTCGCTTCTTTAAAACTCGTTCTACCATGACAAATCACGGAAGATTTTAGCATGGTAATGGATATGACAATTTTAATGTATTTGGTCTTGGTGGAATTGATCTGCTATGCTGCAGAATTGCTGCTGCTGTTGGTTATTGCTATTGTTGTAGATTATTGCCGCTCCAAAGCAAGTACAGGAACTTGCTACTGCCAATACATACGCAGATACAGTGCTGTGATTATTGCTGCTGCACAAATAGTATATCCGTAGCAGATCTACAGATACAGGTGGAGCTGGGGAAGGTGGAGGGGTTTAGAGGAAAGCTGCGAAATGCTCTAGTTAATGTTAACCAGGCGTTTAAATGAAAAGCAGCAAGCCCATTGGATCAACTAATCAGCTTGTGCCAAATAGTTTTACACTGTGAATATCATCCGTTTGCTTTAACGACCCCTCAGTCTGCGCCATTCAGAGTTTCATTATAGAACTTGCCATTTATTAGTTGACTGTATTGCTTGACTAGACTAATAGGCAACGCATAGAATAATTTATTTTAAAACGATCTTAAATTATGTCAGTTGCCACACCCAAAACTACTTTAGTAAAACCAATCTTTTCTCAGAAGCAGACAGCATTCCTAGATTTCCCAAATGTCATATCACTGAGGAGAAAACAGAATGAAATCTAAAAAAAAAAAACGTGATCCAATTTTTCACATATTCAAAGATAATTGTCACAACATGGGATTTTCTGTTCTGATTGTTTTGGGTTGGAGATTAGCGGCGCAGCTAATCTTGCTAATTAGTGCTAACAGCGTTACTCACTTGACTCCCCAGTGAGACGGGGACTCCTGCAGACTCCGTGAGTTAAGAAACGACTGTGGCTGAACATGCAAATGAGCTCAAAGCGGACCGGGCTTCGCGGAAAAGCTGGGCCGGACAAAAACCGACTCGCCCTGAGGTTCACAACGCTTCAATCACTCAATCTTACTGGCTTATGTGGGTCGCATAACAGATGCACATGTGGGTCAAAGGGAACCCCCGTTGTCAATCAAGAGACAAAAGTAGAGAGAGGGAGGTCATTTGTATATGAACTCATTAGAGAAAGTAGCGGGGGGTCATTTTTACATCTCCTTCTGTCCTTGAGGCGATATGTATGAAAAATGAGAGGCAACTCTCGGAAGGCAGCGGCCGCGCTTGACCCGAAAAAGGCACTGCGGTCTGACGCTACAGCTAAATGGATAGGTGATGACAGAGCTACAATACAGGGCGCTTCACATGTTATACAAACACAAAACAAAAAGGAGAGAGAATCCTGTTTCGTCTGAAAACGCCTCGACGGGAAAACCAGTGAAGTGCATAACTGTCAAGGGGAATCGGAGGCTCGGCTCAGGGGCCGGTCGATTGCGTTAAGATCGTATAAAGCATCCTCATTCTCTCTCTCTCTCGCTCTCTCCATTTGTCATTCTCCTTTCTCACCCGGCTTGCTCGGAAGCTTTTTCCCCAACCCATCCCTCACCGAAATGCCCACCGCAAATAAGCTATGCATGAGTCAACACAAAAGGAAATTGAGCAAACGCTAGGCGTGTTTGCGCGGCATCTGCTTTGAGGGATTGCAGTGTGACTAAATAGGCAGCTTTCTGTCGGTCAGCCCATCCACACCTGCCTCCCCAGCTGGACTGCCGCGCTCTCCTCCGCACACAGCCCATTCCAAATAACTCCCAGCTGCTGACTGTATTTTTAGCCCTGGCTTTTATTTTCACACCTGCGGGGAGTGTTTTCACAGTCGACTTTGGGCTTTCCCCCCTCTGGCTGCAGGCAGGTACAGTAAATGGAAACACATGTTGTTTACTCATCAACTTTCATCAGGCTGTTTGTGTGAAGAACAGGCCTGTATCTGGCGAGGGCCTGGTTTCGAAGCGCTACGTGACGAACTGCCCTTTGGACGTGTAGCTCTGAAAAGATCGCACCTGCACATTGGCTTGTTGTGAAAGCTAGGTACATAGTCGTCTTTTGTTTATGTTTTACTGACAGAATTCAGACTGACACCTAGTGGTATGGATGTAGCATCATGCAAAAGCAACAGTTTTCACTATTAATTTTTATTTTTTTTTTGCTATGAATCCTATAGCACAGTATGATTGATTTATTTAAGAGCGAACGTGTGCAGTAAAATTCAGGTTACTGAGATAAAGTATTTAGTTAGTCATGTGATATAAAAATGGCGGCCACAATGAAGCGACCAACTCTATGTAAAATAAATCTGCTTTTACTAGACTACTGATGACTGGAGAATTGGTTTTATTATTATTATTATTATTATCATTAGATTTTTTTTTTTTTTATGTAGTTGTTTACTAAGTATTTTTATACTATTATTTATTATATTTGTAAATATTTTATAGTATTTTTATTACAAAAAAAACAACAACAAATGACTACCCTGTTGAAAAAAACCAAGCTGGTCCTTGGTCATGAGCCCCTTCAATGGTGCCCCCAAGTTTGAACTTCCAAAATGCAATTATAAATGCGTCTTCAAATGGCTCTAAACAATCCCAGCCAAGAAAGAAGGGTCTTATCTAGCAAAACAATGTGTCATTTTCAGAATGTACCGACCCAGTGTTTACAAAGTGAACATGCAAAGAAGATCAAACGCCCTTTACAAAAAAAAAAAAAGGTAAAACAGCGATGTAGGACAATTTTGATGTTGAAGAAGAAAACGAGACGGGAGTTTTTAGACATACCCTAACTGTATTGACCCGGATTGCAGATTATGCATGCGCATCGCAGGGACGAGACAAGATGAGCATTTGAGGTTAAAAAGTAAATAAACTGTCAATTTGTTTTAAAAATGACAGATCGTTTCACTAGATAATACCCTTATTCCTCGGCTGGGATCGTTTAGAGCCATTTGAAGCTGCATTTAAACTGCATTTTGGAAGTTCAAACTTGTGGGCACCACTAAAGTCCAATATATGGAGATAATTCCTGAAATGTTTTCCTCAAGAAACATAATTTCTTATCGACTAAAGAAAGAAAGGATTGAACATCTTGGATGACAAGGGGGTGGGTAAATTATCTGTACATTTTTGTTCTGGAAGTAAACTTCTCCTTTAAACCAGCTTTTGACCAGCACACAACCAGCTTAAACCAGCTCAAACCAGCAGCCATGCTTCAAAACATACCCAACCAGCATATGCTGGTATTTTTAACAAGGTATATAAACCATCTCAAACAACTTAGAAAAATGTAAAAGGTAAATAAAAAATATCCTTATTTCCAAGACTTATTTTTAGTTTTGATATACAACAAATCCTTAAAAAACATACTTTTTATTTCTGTGTTTTATTTCACTCCTTTATACTTGTATAATCTTTACAAAAACCTGTATACTATTCTAAGCAGTTGTATACTGTACGTAGAAAAGTACTGTATATCTCCCCAATAACTACACAAGATATTAAAGGATAGATGTTTTCACAAGATTTTTAAAGGGTAGACATTACAATGGAAATGTCTTATGGAAATGTACTCAGTTTTAAACATTTAAATTATCATTTTTTAGTCATAAAACTTTTTTAAAGATGAAAAATACTGAATACACCTTTAATGTATGCGAAACCTGAGCCATCTCTGGCACGCGGCAAACAGCGAACTTGACAAAATGATTTAAGCGTGCCACAGTGGCACTTGGTATGATCTGGGCCAGTGCCGACATTAGCATGATAATGAATGCCGATTCCGACACTTGGAAATATAGAAATAGGATTTTTGTAAGAGCGCTGCAGGCGAGAAGCTGAAATATGCTGGGGGAGTGGGAGGTTTCGCTTCATCTTCTCCATCCTCACGTACAGCTGGTTAAGGGTAGAGATGGTGGGATTACATTATGAGTCTGACCTAGTTGGGAGTTGCCTCCAGAGACTCAGATACTTGCCTCAGTGGCTGGGACTGGCTGTAATTTCTCCCTGCTGGTGAAGAAGAGAGAGAAAGAGAGAGATGGGCAGACAGGCCTTCGCTCAGAGTCTCAGTGTTGACTCTGGGGCTCTCCGGGACATTGCTGTGTGGGGGCGGTGGTTACAAAGCATGACTGTGCTTTGGCTCAGGGGCTTTATGAGCTCCATCTCTCTCACACACTCAGCTCTGTGAACCTGCGCTTCTTAATTTGAGTCCGTCTATGTTAAACTCACATGGGCTTCTACCAAGGTTGGGCTTTGACCTTCTCTAAACAGTGGATGTGTAGTAAAAATAAGCACAGGAGAAGTATTTTGGATCTGCTTATGTGACCGCGTACTGTAACTACAAATGAATGAAAACCAAGGTCTGACAGCAAATGAAAAATGACATACAGTGGTGGCCAAAACTCTGAGGCCAATCTTTGCATTTAAATTGAAACAACCATTTTCCAATACACATTATATTATCAGCGCAATTATTTGGTTAACAAAATTGAATGAAAATGCATAAAAAATTAAAGACAAAATGAAATTGTGTGTGTGTGTGTGTTTTAATTCTAATTCAAAATATAATAATAAAGACACAATCCATGGTTTACAGTCATTTTAGAACAGTTACATAGCTATATGCTTGGAAAAGTAAAATAAACACACAGCAACAAAATAAATTATTGATAACAAATAATAACTTTTCTGCCAAGCTATCCAGTTCTTCATCAAAATTTTAGCAGAATTCCAAGCAACACAGATGAGGTGGTAATACTGGTGTAACACTGTGTCCTAACTACACGCGACGCGATGCCACGAAATGCGATAAAAGGTATTCCATGTTAATCAGAGTTTTTGCCCTAACTAGAAACGGTTTCTGTTTCCCGTGAAGTCACGGCTGGAACAACAACATTTAAACCAATGATAGTTATAATCTCAGGTACTGATAATGTGCTTTATTTGAAGTTAAACTGTCTAATGCGAGTTTGAATATCATTTTGTGTGACCTTTATAGCCATACTGAAAGCAACGACAAATAGTTTACCTCAGATCTTCAAAATAAATGAAAGCAAAGATGTACGTTAAAACTGTGAACTTAATGCGAATCAACAAGTGTATCAGTCACTCATTATTGTACATTTAATAATGTTAAAAAGGTTTAACATTTATGAATTCGATTATAAACTTATCCATTTCTTTGCGAGTGCAGTGCACTTCCACTGAGAGCCCGCCCACCGGTGCTTCTGATTGGCTGTGATATTTGATCACGTCACATCTGGTGTGGACACCTAAATTACTTGTAGTTGGAATCTTGTCACAACGCGAGTAGTTAGGACACTGTGTCATGAGGTCGTAGTTATATGTTTATGAAATATTTTACAACGGCTTTGTATGTGGCTCAGCTAATCATAATCAAAAACCGGAACTCTCTTTTTTTATAGTAATACTTGTATTATATAAAATATTATTATTTCTGTAGATGTTTTTATTATTTTATTATTTCTGCTGCTGTTATTATTATTTTATTTAATTATATTAAATATTGAATAATATTATTAAAGATTTAAATTACATGTTGAATCAGATTTTCAGCATGGGCTTTTGGAACCCACTGTACATGGCAAAGGTAGCAGTTAGTAATACAGTCATTTTTATGTTCTCTTTTGTTGCACCATTTTAAAATGTCATTTAATATCTGTTAAAAACAAAACCAATTCAGGCTGAGTTTCAGTCGCTATATATCGCAGACGCTGACAAACAGGTGCAGAATAACGACAGGCAAAATGAAACAAGAGATGCCATTCTAAAATATAAAAAAGTCACTTTATATTCTGTTTCAGTCCATTCTAAAAGGTACACATTTTGAATTAGTATTTGAATGAATGAAAAAATGAACAAAAGAATAAATCAGGGAAAAAGTCAAAACAGATATAGCTTTCTTTTTCCTGCAGGTGTGTGCTTCTTTCTCTCTCCATCTCCTGTGTCAGAGCCAGCTAGCCTTTATCAGAGGGGTTGAGGGGAAATGTGCTCTAGCCAGATTAGCCTCTGCTCTGTGCCAAGGTTATAAACAGCCTGTTATCGGCCTCCCAAACAGAGTAATCCGCACTGTATCAGCACCCAAACATATGGGGCCACACAAAGACAGATAGGCCCTGATGGACACCTCATTTTAATTGCAATGAAAACAGCGTTTGAACATCTTTCAGGAGACTAGGGAGTATATATTTCCCAGCGTCCCTGCCTCCTTGTGTCTGAGATGTACATACACCATGTTTAAAGATGAGGGTTTTTGTGTCGTCTCTGAAGGTCATTATTCATTTTCCTTGTTTAACTTCTATCACATTTATTCAGCTTAATTGATCTTTGTTCAGCGTTCAATCTGGTCCCAAGGCTTTCATCTGTGTGCACAGCTCCAATATTCAATAGCTATGTTATCTGAGACACTCCTTACTTCATTTTAAGCAGCGACGTGATTAATATTCATTGGGCGGCAGTTAATTCAGTTCGGAAACATAAAAGAGGACTACACAAACGCGTACACATGACGGGACACTTCATGTGAGATATAACACCTTTTTAAATAATACAGCGCTAATTGAAAAGAGCAAGCTATGCTCTTGCAAATCTGGAAACGGAGGTGACATTAAGTCTTCCTGAAACGGTATAGATTGTTTCGAGTGAGTTTGGCCTACGGTTTATAATAGCTTTCTAAGCTATTACGGAGGACAGCCAGATTGAGCGGTAATGGCCTTGGTAGCCATGGAAACATTATCATGGTAGTAAAATGCTACATGACATCAAGAGCACGGCGAATCGATGAAAATAAACAGCATTATGTCTGATCCACCGTGAAATCCCAGTGTTTAGAACGCATATTTATGAATGAATTACCTGACCGTCAGGTTTAGCGAGGCTCTCGCCTGACAGAAGTGCAGTGCTGCTGACGCCCCCGGTACGCCCCGTGCCTGGAAAACTCATCCACGGGAGAAAGCAATAAATTTCTAAATTTTTATATACTGCCCACAGATTTAAAAGTCTTGTTCAATAAAGTTTAAAATGTCACAGAGGGGCAATAACCGCCATCACATAAAAGCTCGGGGCTCAGAAAGCTATGCAAAAATGGCAGAGTCCTTTTCCTTGAATGCAATAAAGTTTTATATGTTTCAATCGGCCATAAAAAAATGGTTTTGCAGGTTGTCAACGGGGGAATAATTGGTACGTTTTATTAATATTAGCACATCATCCAACAGGCTCTTTTTTGCCACGTCAATCTTCTGTCCGTATTGTGGAAGGACTCACAAAACTGAATTCACTCAGAAATGAATGTGAAATTAATGTAGATCCATTTATATTTTAGTTCTGTCAATAGTGCTTACAGAGTAGGAAAAGACCAGATTGAAATGACGATACACATGGGTACAATGTAAACAAAATTATGTCAGGATATTATACAACACTATAATAAAGCATGACAGGGGAAAACCAGTTCCATTTAGACAAACACTAACAGTCTAAAGTCTGGACGCATCAGTTCATGCTTCTAATGACTGTCAAACCTTAGGTTTAGGTAACTTTTTCATTAAATTTGCGGAGAAATATAAATTGTACCCACGTACAGGTATACTACTGTTTGAAGGTTTTGTTTTGTTTTTTTTTTCCTTTCCATTAATTCAATAAGGGTGGATTAAATTGACTAATAGTGTATCAGTGATCAGTAAAGACATTTGGAATGTTTTAAACGACTTCTATTTCAAATAAATGCTATTCTCATGAACTATCAATTCATCAAAGAATACTGAAAAAAGATAAGCAGCACAGCTACTTTCATTACTGATAATAAGAAATGTTACCTGAGCATCAAATCAGCATATTAAAATGATTTATGGAGGATCATGTGACACTGAAGACTGGAGTAATGACCAGTGTTGGGGAAAGTTACTTTTAAAAGTAATGCATTACAATTTTGCATTACTTCCTAAAAAAAGTAACTAATTACGTTACTTAGTTACTTTTTATGGAAAGAATTGTGTTACTTTTTAAATCTGGGCAGGGCTTGTTTCTTTGTTTTTAATATAAAAAAAGTCTAATTTTGGCAAATGTAAAAGCCCTTTCACACTAAAGGTGAAAAGAACTCACTTCAGGCTGAAAGAAAAGTTTGCTTACTCATACTGTTCAATTGGATTCAACTGGATCATCGAAGGTCAGCAGCAAAGACACTGGTTAATAACCCGGGATTAAATACCTAAAGGATATTTGTATTATTTAACATATTTAATTATTGCAGGTCTGCGTCATATTCTGAGTTTGCACTTCACTGTTTTATTCATTTGGAGGAATACTGAATCTGTTTTTGTGAGTGAGATGTTCACTTTTAGTCTAGAACTACAGGAACATCATGTTTACTCTCGATTTCCTGACAGGAGACTTGTCAATCAAAGTAAATAGGGGAAAAAGTAACTGGTGTTACTTATTTGAAAAAGTAACTCAGATATTTCCTTCAGAAATTCAAAAAGTAATGAGTTACTTTAATAGTTACTTGAAAAAAGTAATCTGATTACATAACTCACGTTACTTGTAATGCGTTACCCCCAACACTGGTAATGACTACTGAAAATCCAAATGTTCGAAGGGTAATGTATAAATTTCTTCACCAAACAAATCTTTTTTTTCTTCTGGAAAAACAGAAGGTAAGTATCCAACATACAAAGATTTGCTTCAACTGTTTTAAAAAGCATACATTTGACATTGATTCACCATTTATTTGTAAAGAACTTTTAACTTTTCGCAAAAATAAAAAAATAAAATTAAAAATATATAAATAAATACAATATTTCTAAGAATATTAGCGTGTATGACACGCGATATGAGCATGGCTGACAGGACAGGAAGATTTGATTTTACTGACCTATGACCAGATAACATCTCATCAGACTGCAGTTCACTGATGTTCTACTGAAGCTACTCGTTACCGGTACCTTTTCCGCACTCGTTTGACTCGCCTGGTGCCGAGGTGACATTGGAGCTGAAAAGTCTCCTGTTTGATATGTTCGTTATTATGTTCTGCGTATAAATAAATGCAATTCTTTAGTGGTTGGGGGTGGGGTGGCCAAACCTAGCCCCGCCTCTGCGTTAATTGCGTTAAATATTTTTTTCCGCGTTAAAATGAAAAAATGTATCGCCTGTGCTAACGCGCTAATTTTGACACCACTAGTAATAATAAAGAATTATGTCCAAACTTTTGACTAATACTGCAAATGAGGGACTAAAATCTACCATCTGCTCACCTCTTCTAACATGTAGACTTCTAGCCTAGAGCATAATCTAGTAAATGTCAATGCACTTTTTTAAAACATCATTTCTTAAGCAGGTGATGAAGCGCGACCACATGCGTCCCTCTGTTTGCGTAAATGTCAGCATTTCAAGCGTTTGCGCGGCTGAGTCGGAGTGCTAGTCTGGGCAGACATCTCGGAGCATCCTAGGCCCTCATTAGATCAGCGGCTGCTGTCAGGACGCCCGCCCGCCCGCCTGCCGATGTGCTTCTGCTCTGGCTGGCTGGCACACAAACACTCCTGGTGCCTGCGCATCTTCAGCCACACGTGAAAAGGGAACGGCATTGAGGGGTTAACGTCAGCTCTTCTCCACGCGCGCGCTCAAACGTTCTGTTCCAGCAGGCTGCTTTAAACCATTACCTCTCGCCACATTGCCGTGCCAGCTCATATGCTGGATGGCCTCGCTCTCCCATGAGCACCCTGCTCCAGACCGTTACACAACCCAACAACCACCCCACGCACACACACACACCTCTTCCAACACCCCCCAGGTCTATATATCACATTTAACACTCTGACAGTAACAGTCTATAATGTTTCAATTCTACAAAATCACTCTGCCAACTCCAGGATAGCTGAGCGCAGACTGAGGAAAATAAATAACCCCCTCGGCCAGCCACAGTCCATTTCAGAGAGGGAAGAAAGAAAAGAAAGGGAGGGCAATTTTAGCCCTCATAGACTTTTCCATTTCCTGTATGAATGATTACAGCATGCTGGCAAAATGAAATGGGGTAATTAATTTGTCACTCGGTTTGTTTCGGCAAGATTTGGCACCTAAAGTCAAGCAGGTTCTCGAGCGAGCGACGCAGGAAGGATTCGAAAAGTGCAAAGCGAGTAACTGGCTAAATACATGTTGAAAGGTTGAATAAATCAATAAACGTTCACTGAGGAAGTGAAAACAGTTGCTTTAGCCATTGTTACGTTTACACAAAGGTTTCCATTCATAAAACAATCCTGAGGATATGCTTTCAAAACATCAACAATTGGATTTTTCTTTGGAAAAGAAAAAAGTTGTTCAACCTTAAGCCTTTTAAATAATCGGTAGATTTGCGTATTCCAACCAGGTGACACGCCGCTGCGTGTTTTTGTTTTTCTCCTCACATTTTAACATCGACAACCTGGGAAGATTTACCTGAGCTAGATTCAATCATTCCGGCTGTACACGAGCTTCCTGTGTTTCACATCCAAACCCAAAGATTTGTTTTGCTCCACAGGAGTATTAACATAGACATATTGTCAACTGCTCCTGCTCTTAGGAGCCATTCATTTAAATTCGCCCATTTGAAACACTTCAGTTTGTCACCATTATTCATCCCCAGCACACCACCAAGTCAACAGCAACAATGGCCCTATTTTTCAAGCTAATGGTAGGGCTTGCCTGCCATTAGCTAAAAAGGCGTCTGCTTTTGAATAAGCCTCTCCAAATGTGACTTCTGTTTAAGAACGAATTTGAATAATTAATTACACGATAAACCAGGCACGAGCAACAGTAACGGAGCTCCAGGGCTCAGACGGTGAGTTTGAACTCTTTTTTTCCAGCCCCAAGGCCAAAGGGATTTCTCATTTGAGAGCTAATCTTCAAGGATAGCAATCTCAGCCGAATTTAATGAAACAGAAGTAAAAGATAACGTCACATTCGATCATGTCAGCTCTCGAGTGCTTCCTGTGCTGTGCTTTTGAGGTGGCACTCATCCATAATGGGCAGAAATGTGTGATTTCACCGTAAAGAGATGAATTTGCCTGGAGTGCTGGTTCTCCACTTCAGTCTAGGGGGTTATTTGCTGACTCCTGACCCAAGGTCATAACCTGCACTCCAGCTGTCAAATCAAAGACCAGTCAACTCACAATTATGAGGGCTACACTCCAATGAGGATATGATTCATATTCTTAATGAGAAATCCAATAACTAGCCTACAGTCATCTTTACACATGCATGTTTAAAAAAATATTTTTAAAATATTCAGTCAACTAGTGAAAACGACTACTTAATCTATTTATTTTTTTTTTTTATAACTATTTTAATACATTTTAAAATGCAATTTAGTCCTGTGAGCCATTATTCCAGTCCTCAGAGTGACATGATTCTTTTGAAATCATTCTAATATGTGACCCTGGACCACAAAACCAGTCTTAAGGGTCAATTTTAAAAAAATAATAAAATTGCTTTCCATTAATGTATGGTTTGTTAGGGTATGACAATATTTGGCCGAAATACAACTATTTGAAAATATGGAATCTGAGGGCTGTCCAAATGAGGTTCTTAGCAATGCATATTACTAATCAAAAATTAAGTTTTGATATATTTATGGTAGGAAATTTACAAAATATATTCATGGAACATGATCTTTACTTAATATCCTAATAATTTTTGGCATAAAAGAGAAATTAATCATTTTGACCCATTAAATGTATTTTTGGCTATTGCTACAAATATATCTGTGCTACTTAAGACTAGTTTTGTGGTCCATGGTCACACATGCTGATTTGGTGCTCAATAAACATTTCTTTAACAATTTATTAATATATTACTCTTATGTCTTAACTTTGACTTTTGATCAACTGAATGTGTCCTTGCTGAGTAAGAGTGTTTTGAATTCAGTTGACCGTTTTGAATAAACATTGGGGTCAGGTGAACTTGAACCCAGCCTAATTACACAATTCAACTAGTTGAGCCAACCCACTGACTAGTTGCACACATTCCTATTCTTAAACTCAAATCTGTTTGGAGCCATTCAGTAATCGCATTTCAGCACTCCCACCACATATTAATGCGTAAAACAATTTCACCACCATAACACATTCATATCTCTCGCCCGATCTAATACGGCCCCGCCAGCACTCGGCATATCGTCCAGACTCAAGTTAGTTTAAACCGAAGCTAATATCCATTTATACCTTGAGCGTGTATTTATTTAATAAATCATTCAGCTCTTCGGTGGCTAACAACCCGCCAGTACCAGACTTCAGGTCATCCCGCAAGCTTTTATTTGTTTACCCCCTTCTCTTTATTCTTGCACAGGGCCGTATCTGCGGGTGCCGGCGCTCCATTATACATGAGCCATCCTTGTTCCATTCCTTTGCAGGGCCACACTGTCTTTATTATTTAATTAAGTCGCAGAGTCGTTACATTAATAATTGAGTGCGAGGGGACCCAGTGCAGCCCGCGGCTGTGGCGGATGGGCCTTTCCTGGTGTGGAGTGTATTAAAAAATGTGTGTATTTATGTCCTCGGGGAGTCTGTCCTGGCTGCATAAAATTGAATTGGTTATATCTAATATATCCACCCCCGAAGGGAAGGGGGGAGATCGAGCGAGAGAAAGGAGAGAGAGAGAGAAAGAGGATGAGAACGAACGACAGAGGGAAGGAGGGAGGGCTGGATGAGTAGATGAGGTGCTTGAATCCAGCCATTGGGGAATAGAAAGCTTGGCTTGGCTCTTGGATTTGGCAAGATGCACAGGGCCTTGACGTTAATGTCCCTGAATCAAATCAATGGATGTCCAAATCCTGAGTGTGTGGTGTGTATCGCCTTAAGGCTGAGAAGGAGAGAAAGACAGGGCAGAAAGACAGACAAGACGGACAGAGAGAGAGAAAGAAACAAGAGAGCAAGACCGATTAAGCGCATTCGTTCGCCGGGCCTCTTTGTTCTTCCGGGATGTGTGGATACGAGGACGGCTTTGTGCGAATCAATAAGACCAAGAGGTGGATCGGGTCTTAAAAAGGATTAGTGGCAAAACAAAGCTCGCGTAAACGTGTTAAAGACTCTTCGGTAGGAGCGCGTTGAGCAGCACAATGCTGACATATACGATAATGTGCGGCTGGATTTGAATATAGCAATAGCGCGGCGCACTTCCGAGAGAGCGCGGCTCAAACAAGCCATTCAAAAACACATTTGAAAGGAAAGTGTCTCGCGCTCGTCCTTATGAAGGGTTTTACGTCAAAGTCCATTCGTTCTGCGCTGCACCTTTAAGCAGCCTAGCCTGCGGGCTTCCAGACGTATGAGCTTTTAACGCTACCATTAAGGCCAAGGCCTAAATTATTGATCCGCTGCCTCCATCAGCATAACGGTCACGTCCCCGGTATCACAACCTAACCAGGCCGTGCCGGGCCATTCCGCAGCCGCAGTCTCTGATCTCTGGAATAATTAGGGGGGTCGGATGGAGAAGTCTTGTGGTCTGGTGGGGGTGGGGTGTTTAATATCCCCCCCACAGGCCTGCGATATCTCTCCAATCAAATCCGCCGGCACTGCCTAAAGATGGCAGGTCTCATCCAGGCCCAAATACAGCAGATAAGGCGGCGGTAAAAAAATAATAAAAGAATAATGTGAAAGGAGAGAAAGAGGAGAGGAGAGTGCCGAGCAGGAGCATAAATAAAGATGTGGCGCAGTGGTGTAATGAATTCTGAAGGCCGGGATCAATAATATCAGCACTCTGACTCTACCTTATACATACACAAAGAAGAGTGAGAGCGAGAGAAGGGCTGCTCACATGCAGTCAAAGAGATAAGACTCCACTGGATGACTGTTCACTGAAAGAAATGCTACGAAAGAGAAAATTTGAAATCACCACCGAAAATAAGTGGGATGGTCAGAATGGTCGACTAGTAAACAACCGGCTTGTCAGTTACGGAGATCAAGCGATTTTTAAACTGTGCTTAAAAGCAACGAATCTGGAGACGCAATGTCTCTTTGTTTCTTGTTTTTTCCATAATAACAGTAAAGTGGTGTTCAAAAACTGCAATTTTCACTTACAGTTGCTAGAAAGTGACTGGAAGTAATTTAATTTCAATTAAACTTTTGATTAATGTTAGCCTGCTAGCAACAAGATGTGGACTTGTACAGGAACTTGTCTAAGAGAAGTTTAATGTAATCTGATCCCGATACTGAACTACTTATTGCAGATAAACTGATTATTATTTCCATAGTTAGTTGATTCCATATAGTTGATTAAATGAATAAGTGTGTACTAGTAAAAAGAATAATATAACTAAAATATGCATGTTTCAAGTAAATATAGCCATCACAACACTACAATGTATAGAATGTAAGATAGAAAAAATGTATTTTATTTTATACATTTATTATAGAAAAAAAAAATACTACTTGAAGTAAAAACAAAAGGAATTCCGTTATGCTCACCCAGGATTTATTTATTTAAAAATACAGTGAAAACAGTAATATTGCAAAATATTATTACAATTTAAAATGACTGTTTTCTATTTTAATATAATGCATTTTAAAATGTAATTTGTTTGTGCAATGGCAAAACTGAATTTTCAGCATCATTACTCCAGTATTCAGTGTTGCATGATCCTTCAGAAATCATTCTAACATGCTGATTTAGTGCTCAAGAAACATTTCTTCTTATTATAAATGTTAAAAACTGTTGTGGCGCTTAATATTTTTGTGGAAACTATAATACCTCACAAAAATCTATTGTTAACATTATAAATGTAATTTTTTATCAATTTAATGCATTCTAGCTGAAAAATATTAATTTCTGACAAAAAAAAAAACTTTCTATTATCTAGCGAAATGATCGGTTATTTTCATTATAAAAAAAATACAATTCAAATACTTTTAAGTCTCAAACGCTCGTCTTGTCTCGCTCTCGCTCCCTGAACTCTGTGTATTCTAGCTCAAGACAGTTAGGGTATGTCGAAAAACTTCAAAAATCATCTCAAAATCATCCTACATAGCTGCAGAAGTACCGACATAGTCTTTGCAAAGTGAACATGCAAAGAAGATCAAACTCCCTTAACAAAAAGGTAAAACAGCGATATAGGGTTATTTTGAAGTCGAGGGAGAAGATGAGAGGAGTTTTTCGACATACCCTAAGTGTCAAAATAGTCCAGGCAGAGTAAGATAAGATGAGTGTTTGACATTAAAAAGTATATAAATTGTATTATTTTTATGAAAATAACCGATCATTTTGCTAGATAAGACCTTTCTTTCTCGGCTGGGATTGTTTACAACCGCATTTGGGATCGTTTGAAGCCGCATTTAAACTGCATTTTGGAAGTTCAAAATCGGGGCACCATATCAGTCCATTATATGGAGAAAAATGCTGAAATGTTTTCCTCAAAAAACAGAATTTCTTTACGACTGAAGAAAGAAAGACATGAACATCTTGGATGACAAGGGGGTGAGTACATTATATGTGAATCTTTGTTTTGGAAGTGGTCTTCTCCTTTAACAAACACATCTGATGGTTTCTGCTGGACATAAACCTAAACCTACATAACCATACAGGGCTTCATTCAGACAACCTACTGACTAGTCAATTTAAAAAAAAAGTGTAGTGGTGAAAATAAAAGGTATGTGATTTGGCATAGAGACTCACAGCAGGAGCAGACAATACTGCTTAATGTTGAGTATTGAGGAGATGGAGAAAGAGTCAGGCAGCCTGCGACAGTGACACACACACACACACACACACACACACACACACACTGCTGATGAAGTGAACCGGTGTGGGGGTAGGGTGCTCTTATCTGCAGCGGTGAGATCAGACAGAGAAAGACCAAACGAGCAGTCAGCACTGATGGTCTCCACCGTAGAGAAAGGCAGAAAGAGTGAGGGATGTCACGATACCAGTACTAGAGAAATCACATTATTCTCGATGGCAATTCTGATATCACAGCAAAAACTAATATGCTAATTATTAGTAGAAATTGGGACTGTCCTTTTAGGACAGAAAAAAATTCCAAACCTGTGGAACTATGGAAAAATAGTCTCTGTGTTTTTTGTCTATACAATGGAAGTCAATGTGGTCCGATATTGTTTTGGACCGCATTGACTTTCAAAAAGATATACAGATCTAAAGGGTTAGTACATGATAGAAATGTTTCTTGTATCCAAATGTTTGAAGTTTGTAATGGCTAAAGTCATTCATCTGAATATGAACATAAGCCTACATTTAACCAGTAAACAATGGGGATAGTTCACACTGCCCCAACAAACACAGAACTTTAGTAGTTGTTGAGATATTTTGGGACAGTATCTTCATCTTTTGGTGTTTGTTGTGGTATGGTGAAATGTTTTCCAACCAAGTAACAACGAAGTATCCAACAGTGAACTTCAGAAAGTACTGTCATTTGGACAATGAGACTCAGCCTTAAGTCTCCATACAGACTGAATGGATTTCTGTGGACAGCAGATCAGTGACAGGGTTGTGTTCAATGATACGGAAATTAAACAAACCATATATTGATTGCTCAAGCCACTTTTTGTCATGTCTATCCAATGCTTTCATCTGCCACATCAAACTAATGTCTTTGAATTATCTTCATTTCACAGCTATCCTCAGCAAATATTAATGCTATTGATTAAGAATAATTTGATTTATTAATAATCAATAAGGTAAGGAAAATACATTTCGTCACTTTAGAATTATAAGGTCCTATCTGCATTCTGAGCACTTTCGAGATATTGAGCTTAAAAGTTTTTGCGTTCCATAGACTTCTGTAGATAGAACCATTTTTGTGTTCTAAAATGAGGCCCAAACTGTACACAGCTTACAAAAGAAACATCACATAATGTAAATAAGTTGTCACAGAATAAGAATATGTGAATAACTCCATTTTGACCAAAAGGTCAGAACTTTATAATTCTAAGGTGACGATTTGTAAAGAAAAATATTTTCTTATCTTTTTACTTAAAATAAGAAACAACAAATTAATATTTTCCACAATTAAATTAGTCAAGTAAATGTACCTGGTTTTATTATTTTGTACTCAAATTCACATACACGTGCAAATACAGGCCATTCTACAGAATAGGTTAAGAGTTGGAAATGTCTTAAAAAATGTATTTTTCCACAAATTTGTATGTATGCAAACTGTATAACATCCAAAGTACAGATTTCTAGTAATTGTACAGTTAATTCTCATATTGTATTTTCACAAAGTTTTGAAATATTTGTCCTCTCCCCAAATTTGTCACTACAGAAATACAGTAATATATAATTAAATAAGAAGGGTTATATTGACCTATTAAGATGTTGCTTACATCTTCGTTGTAATTATTTTTTTTTTCTATTTTATTAAAAAGTTTTTAGAAGGCACAAAGTTGATTATACTGATTTCAGACTTAAGGATTCATTAGACTGGATATACATGGAACCAGACACTATTATAACATCTTAGTTGATAATTCAGTATACCTTATGTTTGACAAAACATCCCATGTTTCGGTAGTGACAGTAATGTTTTGGTAGTGACCACATCACATTACAGAACTTTAACCCACATACTAAAACACTGCTACAACATACTAAAATACTAAAGATTTGCATAACTTTACTAAAATTTAGTTTTTTTCCCCCAAATAAAGGATTATGTTTTCCCTTTTTGTCACTACTGAAACAATGATGACATGTTTCAGTCGTGACTGGTACGGTAGTGAGCATTTTTTGGGATAACACCCAAAACACAAAGATGTCACTACCGAAACTTCACCAAATGTTGCGGTAGTGACTGTTTCAGTAGTGACAGTTTTGGATACTTTTAAACCTAGCTCAAAGATGCTAATCAGCACATGGTTAGCTAGCACAGTTTTAAGCAGCTGTACACATATAAAAACTAAATGTTATGGAATGACTTTCAAAAAAGTGTTTAATTATTGAAAAATGGTGTACGGTAGTGACATAAGTTACACACAGATTTTTCATACTATTGAACACATGTACCTCAAAATGATGGGGCCTATTTTTTCACTTTTTAACAAATCAAAATACATATTTTTTAAAACAACAATGGAATAAAATGCAAAAATTATTTCAATATCATTTTCATAAGTTGAAATTTACAGGTTAGGGTTTGGGAGAGCCACCTCCCAATTGCAAGTACCCATTAAATAATGATTTTATATATATATTAAGCTTACTGATATTTTAAATATTATTGTGGGTTTAATAGATAATAACATCTAAGATTTGAATACATAAATGCTTTTTAAATGTGTTTTTTGGTTATGGGGCAGCAGTTTGCACCAAATGTGTAGAATGGCCCATATATATAGATAAGAGTACGCCCATTTGTGCCACGCATGCACCTCACTATCACCATCTCCAGCCCACGGTTCAGTCACGAATGGGAACAATGAGCGTGGAGGGATTTTCAGCAGGCCTCTGGTAATAACAGACCTCATTATGTCCTCATTATGCCGCCAAGCCAACGTTATGATGATGTTTCAGAAATGTTATGAACTACTCCACCACTCCTATAAAACTCCCTCAGTAGGCCTCTGCTTCGGGTTACGCTCCCATCTGGCTACGGGAGCAGACATCATGTCCGACGCCTGTCGCGTGCGCGTCGAAACCATGTAGCGGAGCGTCACCTGGCCCGTGCAAATTCCTCCCCGCGTCGTGGAAACGGGATGATGCGTTTGCCAGTGGGAGGGGTTACGCTATGCAAATGAAGGTGCTGGAGCTGTATCAAGGAGGCCCGGAGGCTGTGATCATTTTCTCCCACCATGCCAGCTCGGCTCCCCGATCGCTCATACAGCACCACAGCCTAATGGCAGCCCATTAACATAATTGCCAACACAACTAGTGTTCCGTGTCTGAGAGTCATTCCCTATCCTTCAGGAGAAAAATACGGAGCAAGAGAGAGACAGACAGAGAGAGGGAGAGTACAGAAAGGGGGAATAAATGGATGCAGGGATGGAAGGTGAGTCATACTGCTAACCAGTTAAACCATTATCATATTATAATTGTCTTTTGTCTCACTCTGAAGGGGGTGAGAGTTCGTTTTGCAACCTTACATGAGATCTGGAAGAGTGTCTGGATGAGATAGATACGAAGAAACGGAGAGAAATGGGAAGAAAAAGATTTGCGAGAAGACAAAACAGAAAAACAGACAGACAGAAAAGGACCTTAAAGAGCAGAAGACAGAGAAAGGAAGCTGATTGGAGGTGGGAGGCCGGTATTCAGTCAGGCAAATGTGCCAGACGCATACTAGAGCACAAACCAACCTGCCAGGCAAAATGAAATTCCCATTATTTTTAATTAATCCCTAATTAAAATATATTACTCCACAGATTCCGCAAATCTCTCTTAATATGCAAATGCAGCCCACTGAAAGATATTTACATATCATTAATTAAAGTAGTGCATTCTTTTAGTCTAACGAGCTGTGGTCCAAGTCTGCCAAAGAAAACCCCAACCTACACAGCAGAGAAAAAGAGGAGAGAGGGAGAGAGAGGGAGAGCGAGCAACAGCGTGCTGGACGCCAACTGAAGCAGGAGACTGGCAATATGGCTGCCACCTCACTAACAAAATATAGCTACATATTAGGGTTTGACATTATAGCTAAAAGAATCATATTTCAAAATGTTTCAACTTTTTGACAATATGTGAGATTAATGTGAGATAAATATATAATGTAATGGATTACATTACTACAATTTTTGTCATGTAGTTTGGAATCAGTAACAGACTGCAATTTGTAAGTACCTATACAGAGCTGGGAAGGTTAATTACAAATTGCAGTCCTTACTGATTCCAAACTACATGACAAAAATAATCTGTTACATTACACATTTTAGGAATTATAATCAGACTACTTTTAGATTACTCCTAGATTACTTTTGACTTAACTCATTTATCACATTTATCACAGGGTCATATGTGACCACATAACCAGTCATAAGTAGCATGGATATAGTTGTAGCAATAGCCAACAATACACTGTTAGGTCAAAATTATCGATTTTTCTTTTACGCCAAAAATCATTAGGATATTAAGTAAAGATCATGTTCCATGAAGATTCCTACCATAAATATATCAAAACTTATTTTATATATATTTTTTTGCATTGCTAAGAACTTCATTTCATTTTAAAGTCAATTTTCTCAATATTTGGATTTTTTTGCACACTCAGATTCCAGATTTTCAAATAGTTGTATCTTGGCCAAATGTTGTCCTATCCTAACAAACCATAAATAAATGGAAAGCTTATTTATTCATTATATAATGATGAAATTAGCTAATGATGAATTATGGTTAGATTAGGATAATCTAACCATAATCATACCATATAAGGTATATATACCATATAAAAATAGAAAGAGAAAGAAAATATATTTGTTGTTATTAACATGACATTACACCAAGGTTTACCAAACTAGGATTCGTGAAGGAACTGCAGGGGGTTTGTGAGTTTGTGCAACCTTTTAGACATTTTTGTCCTTTTCAGTCTTGTTTTTTTGTGATCATTTCACCCGTGTTATTGCCAGCTGCATACATTTTGGCACAGGTATGCAGACAAAATCTTACTGAAAGCTAATGTTTTGAGATATCAACCTCAAATTCAGAACACAGCTTGTTTAGATGTATGGCTTTGATTTTCTAGCAGGTTTAGAGTTCAGCATGTTTCATATATATATATATATATATATATATATATATATATATATATATATATATATATATTTAATATAAAATATAAAATATGCTTTATATAAAATCCTTTTCATAAACTTTCATAAACCCTCTATAACTTTTTTTTTTTCATTATTTCACTTTTTAAACTTTTTCTACTTCAAATGAGAATTTAAAATGTCTTCTTTAAAATACATTTTTATGACAGTTTTTTTATATGGACATTTTGTCCACTATAGACCTATAGTAACTTTTTTTTTTATTATTGATGCACAAGGGTTAATGAAAAGTTAATAATTAATTAAATCATAAAAATGTAAAATTAAAATAAATCATTTTAAAATAACAATCAATCAAAATAATAATAAAAAAAAACTTACTAAAAAAAAGAGAAATATTTTATTTGTTTACCTGCATGGCATGTGACCAATGTAAGAGAACCGTGAACATTAATTATCAACTTTCAACCTTAAAATCCCAGGGGGAACTTCAAGTAAACTACACTACACTGTAAATATGAAATAATGTGAATTTGTGCATTTAATGTGTTTGAAAGACAAAAACATTTCAAAGAAATAGTTAGCATGGTTAAAACCTACTGAGTGAAAATTCAAATATAAAAATGTATGTATTCATCAGTAGTTGATACAGTGTTGAAACACTAGCTAAATCTGAAATGATTTCTGTAAATCCAGAGGTCAAATGCTGTGTAGCAACCTGACTGGTCTTTGTGTGAATGTCCACAAAACTAGACGACTTTCTGAGTGTATATGTTAGAAAGGGACATTTAAAAGAGACTTGAAAAAAAAGGAATTAGAGAGAATCAATAAATTATACATAATTTATTGGTTTTGTGTGGATAATATGTAACCATGCAATTAATAAAAAAGTAACTATAGTATGATTAACGAGTATTTTAAAATATAATTTAACTTAATTTTTGGAATCTCATTATGTAAACCTGATTACATGCAATTAGATACTATATACAGTATATTACTATATAACTACATGAACATGCAAATTCGATTTAAATGCACCAATAAAACAATGACTTAAAATACATTTACTAAAATATTTTAATATACTGTCACAGACAATTCTGGGAACAAAATAAATAAATAAATAAATAAATAATAACAAAAAAAAAAAAAACATTTTTTTTTTTTAAATTTATTCACTGAAACTGACAGTTTGAACTGATTTATGTAAATTATTAGAACTTATCAATTCTAATGCTTTTGTTTCTTTAGTTTAAGACACAGGTGCTTTCAAAACAAAGCACAAGGGAAGAACAGAAAATTTAATCTAATAACAAAGTCTTCAGGAAACTTAGCAAGCATGTAAAAAGTACATTAAAACTGTCGCAATATTCACAATGTTGCTTATTTTTAGTCACTGTGAATACAACATGAATATTCATTATTCATATATCACCCAGCCCTGCTATACATAGTGTCAGATAAATGCAATACAAATCCATATGGAATATCAACTGATGTTAAAACCTATGTTTTTGCCCCAAAGAAAATCCACAGATAAAAAAGGGACAGGGACAGGGACAGGGACAGGGTCGTTCCTTGCATGGTTTATATTGCGCAAATATGCAGCCAAATTCGACGTACATACACACAATGTAACTTGCATTTGAGAGGGGGCACAATAAATGGAGGCGACTGGGCAGAATTCATTAAGTTGATAACCGCGGGCTCCATTACACAACTCCACAGCACTGTAATGACTTCTGAGGATTGGGGGAATGAGAAACACGGCAAAAAGAGTAACGTAGAAAAAGAAAATGAAAGGTTTGACTGAAAAAGAGAAAATGACAGAGAGAGAAGGGATGGTTGGCGGGTTTCTCTTTTGAACCAAAAGTCATGACAGCTAAGAAGCTCTGCTAATGCTTATATGTGATAGCATACAGCTTCCTGGTAACTGAACTAAGTAGCAGAATGTTAGCTGACCCACAGAAACATAAAACAGCGCTTCAGTTCACAAGCATAACCCCTGGCCACCAAACAGTCATCTGATACCAGTGGATTAAGAGGTTAATTGCTAAAACAGACATAACGTGCAGAGGAAGCGCTAGCATAAGGCAAAGGAAAAATGATCATGACACTTGCAAGACTGATTTATAGAATGCTGTCAGGACTGTCCATGACATATTATGATGCTCATAAACGTCCTGTTCAGGATGTGAAATCATGCATCCTTCCTGTCTCAATCAAAGGGTATTATGCTCTTAACTTATCATTCCACATTCATTTATTATTTATACAATGATTAAATGCTTATAAGTAAAGCAGTAATTACCTCTGGGGGAATTTTGTTTAAGCTCCAAGTTTAACATTTAGTTTAGTGTCAATTAAAGCAATTGGTAAGTTGATGCACATAGTAGTCTGCAACCATTTAAACATATTGTGTTAAATTTATGGTACAAAACTGGCAGTTGTGGTTACCAAAAATGAAACAATATTTACAATTTTTCATATTAAAAAAGACATATTGGCTTCACTTATGTTTTAGAACTTACTCTATAACTGTATATTTTGTTAAAGGATATATTATATTAATGCGCCAATCAGCTTGAACTATCAAAATCTGCTTTCACCTAAAATGTACTCTTAACTACTGTAATAAAACAGGTGGTAAAATAAAAAGTCACATCATGAGTTTACAATTCACTATAAGTGGTCTGTCTATAAAACAGGTCAATACACATACAGTATAAGATATATAGTCACATACGCAAAGCCAAAACACCATCATGACACTAAAATAACTGACTAAAAAACATTAGTCTTTGATGTGGCATAACAGACCTATGTACAAATTCCACAGAGAAGGTATAAAGACAAGCATTGACTAGGGTGGATGAGCTCAGCTCCGGTGGCCGCGTTAGAGCCGTTAACGCGCCGCAGACTTGTGCAGTGGAAACTGAGTCTGTTCAAATGGCAGCGCGGAGCACGAGTGAACGTGATTACTCCTTCCTCTGTACTACTAGTAGTAAAGCGAATAAAAATGAATTAACAATTTATGCCTCATGTAATCGCTCAGTCAGTGTTTCAACCGCTGAAAGACGTCAACAAAACAGTATGAAAATAAAATGTCATGTAGCATTTCATTTACCTCAGGCAAGTCATCAGTGTCCACAGCTTGTTAGTTTGCTAGAGAAATTAAGTCTAGAGAAGAGCATTTTGGGAAATATTACACTAAATACTCATTATATTGTACAACTTCACCTGTTAGTTTTAATTAGTTAATGTTTAAATGTCAGTTAATCTGTTATGAAACATGTTATGACAGCCACTGTGTAATTAAATATATTTTAACAAATAGAATAGAAATAGAAGTTAATTTAAAAACTGCAATTTACATGTGTGCATATATTTTTTTCCAACGTTAAGTGTTTATTATTTTTAAAAATAAATACTAATTAAATTTAAGTTTGGGTTAAGTAGTTAATCGTAACCTTATAATGTAAAAAGGCTCCGTATAGTTTAAAGCATAAGCTGAAGTAGATTTTTATTACTAAGAAAATGTTAATTATAACTGAATGTATTTAAAGAAAGAACTTGTTCAGTAAACCACTGTTTATTTAAAAAATAAACTGCATACCGAACCATGATGTTAAAACCAAAGTACGTACCAAACCGTCATATTTGTGTACCATTACACTTCTAATATGTACTTATTAGTACGTATTTCGCGTCTTGCGAAAAAGTTCCCACAGGTACGTTTTCGTACGTGCCAGAAAATACTACAAATGTAGCTGGTTTATGAGAAGACATAACCATCAAGACACTTCCCATCAGTCACTGTGCTTTGAGAATGATAGAATATACATATAAAGCATTAATTGCACACCAAATGTTCATCCTTTCATTGTATTAGCGCTAAAACAATCCAGCAAGCCTGTTTTATTTGGACAAATCACTTCAGCATATATCACGTAACAACTAAAACTTCCAAATTCCAAAAGTAAGATCTTTCCAGTAGGACTTGAACACAGGAAACAAAGTTTAACTTCAACTTCACTTAGAATATTCCCATTGATGAGAAGCATCTATCAGTGTATTGGTAGAAAAGGGCTGGCATTCATAGTCTTTGAATGATCCCTCACCAATCTATCGTGTGGACCTGGCTAATGATAATCATGATTCTTAATGGCAGGCCATTCATTTCATAAATCCTGTCGGGCTTGATTGCTGAAGAAGCTTTAAAAACCATCCTTCATTAATGTTAATGGGCTTTTTTAGTGGAGGCCAGTTGTGGTTAGGTCTACATGGCAGGTTTCCCAGGCTTGTTACATTGATTCCCTCCACACCCAACCCTGATTGGCACAGAGATCCATCAGTCATGACTAAGATCCGCCCCATTGGTTTATTTCAGTCCTCCTTGGGCAATACCACGAGCGGACGGTTGACAGCTCATGAAGCAGAGAAGCTAACAGCTCTTAAGATTCATTGTTTTGAACGCTTGCTTATTGAAATCGCACAATGGATCGTAATAGCTGCTATAAACTATAAGCTCCTATAAAAAGATATTTTGGTGACATCCCAGAGGAAGCCAAAATTACAAAGAGTAGAAATCTACTCCCACTTTCTGACTGCACGGCAATTACAAAGGAACAAGGCAGATGCTTTTTTAGGATCAAATTCAAGAGCCACGACAGTAAAAATGTCAACATACCGGCCTCGGGATCATCATGAGAATCGTAAGAAGCATAAGAAATGATTGAGAAGCTACACTCAATTAGCATAATAGAAAAGTGCCCTATAAAAACTTGCAGTAACGGATATGAGCAAAATAGAAAAAAAACAAGCCTAGAAATAACAAACCCTGAACCCTGACTTGAAAAAATCTCAACGTTTACTTCTAGTAAAACTATTCGCTATGTGCAGACTGTTTCACAGATAACCGATTTAATTTGTTTTTCATTACTCCCTTTAGCAAACTGCAAGTAAACAAAGAAGCAAGAGGTGTCAGATTAATGTCAGATACGCAATAAAATCGTATTGTTTTCACACTTTATTTTCTGCATTAGTGTCTTTCTTGTGATCGTGGTATTCTGGGACATTAAGCATTATAATTATAACATCTCCTGACTCACTAATTAACTTATACATCCATATTTTACAAACAGCTAATAATACTCACATTCGTTACAACCCAGTAACATAAATAAATGACTTAATTTGGCATGAGAATAACAGTATTTGTTGGAAATGTTGTTGTTATTATTGTCAGAACATCCGCTCAGATTTTACACCCGCCGGACACATGTGAAAATGCGTGCGTCTCGTCTCACACTTTATGCTGACACATTTGAATATGAAGAACAACGTGGCAGGCACAAGGAAAAGGACGTCATTAATATTTTATAAGTCAACATGCTTCTAGCATTCTGCTGAGAGTAATGGGGGGCTAGTGTGTGTGTGTGTGTGTGGAGGGGGGGCGCGGTTTATCTGTGAAGACACACTAAATTTGGACAGTAAGGAGTATCACCCTGTCAGCGCGGTACACCGCACATTTGAAACGGCCCATTTAACGGCAGCACGCGCCTATCCGCTGTGCTCATTTGCATACTTCAGTGAGGCCCTGATGGATGAAGATGGATGAGAGAAAATCAACCTCGCTGAAACAACTGTTATATCAAGGTTAAACTATCCACAAAGCTCTTAACCTGTGGAGCTTTATCTCCCTGCTGCCTCCACCGATATCAATTCATCAATAGCGCCTTATCGGGGAGGATTTCCGAAAGACGCGCACTATGAGCTGTGGTAATAGGAAATCAAATGAAGGCAAAGTGTATGCAGATATAAGGAGGCACCTGTTTACGATGCTGTCAAGGGATATTACCTAGAAAAACAGTGGACAGCAGCAACAGGAGACGCCAGACAGCTGCTTCAGCTCTGGGTTTAAAGCTAAAAGGTCCTTTTTTTTTATTTTTGCCCAGAGAGGAAAGCACAGAACAAGACAAAAAATTACTATAAGAAAGAGGGAGCACAGGATCAGGTAATGTTGTGAGCCAAATTCGAACATGTTATCTGCTTGAACACCATAGCTCACAGTGTCAGAGCATACTAAAATGATACAAAAGAAAGTCTTCCTGTTGACTCAGTTGCACCTACTGCATTTATTATTAATTTATTGTTAATTTAGTAATATCCTGTTTTATATGCATAGATATAACACATAGTATTTTTTTCTGTACTAAATAAACAAATATAATAAAAATAAATAAATAAAAATATGCAATAGGGCTCATAAGTAAACAGCAAAAACCTTTTTTATAATTTAACATAATATAATATAATATAGTATAATATTAATAAAATCATTTTATTCATTTCGTAAAACAGTTTTTATAATGTAAAACTGAATATTATATTATATTATATTATGTTATATTATATTATATTATATTATATTATATTATATTATAATACTGTTTCAGTATGAGATGTTTACCATGTTTCTATTATATTTTTTTTTAAAACAGCTTTTCTAACATAAAACTGAATAATATAATATAATATAATATAATATAATAATATATAATATATTATAATATAATATAACATGATATACCATAATATAATACAATATGACATAATATAATATAATATAATATAATATAATATAATAATACTGTTACAGTGTGAGATGTTTACCATATATTTATGAACAGAATTATATTAATTTTGTAAAACTGTTTTTGTATTATATTATATTATATTAATTATAAAAAAATATTTTCTACCATAAAACTGATATAATATATGATATAAATTAATATAATCTAATATAATATAACATAATAATGCTCTTCCAGTGTGAGATGTTTACCATATGTGTATCGCTTGTTTATCATTTCACATTATGAGGTAAAAATATATTGCAATATAGAAAGAAATATATTGCTTTTGTATACTACTATTCTAAAAAATATAATATAATGTAAGAGAAGTGAGATGTTATATCATAATATTATCTTTTTGTCCAAATCAAGCCGCCCTACTTTAAATTGGATGTACATTCTAGGAAAAGACAATCACATCAGAGTGAGTTCATACTTAAAGCAGATATAAATAAAGTAAGGCCATCAAGTCTTTCATAATGGCACTCAGAACCTCATCCTTTAAAAAACACAGTCAGGAGGGTAGAGTACACAATGTCACCAGCTGGCCTGACGACACAAGCCTCCGATGAGAGTTCTCCAGTCGATAAGGATTCAATGGAGGAGGTTTGGCTTCAGGTCGAGGTAAACTCTACTGCACATGCCTTGACATCTCACTGTTCCTTTTTCTGGCAGGAGGCTTGAAATGCAATATATCACTAGAACAGCCTTCTTCCTCCCCTACTCCCAAATGCACACACACACACATACACACACACACACCTGCCACCCATGTTTCCGTCTGTGCTCTCAGCAACGGAAGACCTAGACAAGAGCTGCTAAAAGCGGTTATGTAGGACAGCAGAGCACAATGCTGATTATGCAAAAGGCAAAAAAGGAAAATGACAGTCATTAATAGGATTCCAGGAGTTAACTGTCCATAACTAACACTGCCAAAGGCGAGCTGGCAAACAGAGGCAATCGGGAGTGTGTGCGTGTGTTCAGGGACAGCGGGTCTACACTGTACAAACAGTTCTCAGTTTAGAAACGAACTATAATAGCAAACACGCAATTAGCCGAAAGATGCGAGACCGAGTCCTCAAGGTCAGCCGCTATTGAATATTTTGTGTTTAGCGTACAGGAAATAATTACCACCCACATAATTACAGAAGGTGACTGTGTTGCAATTCACAAGCGCACCGTATTGCCTGCAAATCATTTCATTCTTCATCTAGCGCATTTTCGAGGGGAAGCCCACTGAGCTATTGCAAGACCTTGAATTCCTTGCCACATGAGGGGCTCTTTGTTTCCCCTCGATTAAGCCTGCCTGAGTGTTCAGGGCAGAGTGTGTCACGGTTCCTCGGTGTGTATGTGTGGTGTTGCCAGGCGGCCGTGGTGAGCGCTGACCCCTGCTAAAGCTCCCGCTCCTCACCCCGCTGTGCTAAAAGCTACCTACGCGCTCACTGGCCACCATGTTGGGAAGTGATCCAAATCCACCTCCTCATGCTCCCCCTGTATGCTCTGCTCCTCCGCAGCCAGGCCTGCATTCGGTCGCATCTGCTGTGCCGTCAACTGAAGTGTGTTAAAACACTTTCTCCTATCACAACTTTCATTCACGAAACACGAGCAGAATGATTTTTCTGTGTAAATCGTGTGTAAAGCTGTTCAGATGTAAACTTTTGAATTCATTAAAATATTAGCATTTTTAAAATGTTAGTTGGCATGAAAGATACGTACACCTGCTCCCTAAATGTAAATACACATAAAACATTCTGTGTTCTTTTGGCAAACTGATGACACTGAATTTATGCAAAACCATAATAACATTTCAAAAGTTTGTTTGCCTTGTCTTTTTGTTTTTTTTTTGTCGTAACGTTCATCACGGTCACTTTTTACCCAGCCTTCCAATCAATGAAGGAGGGGCGGGACAAATACTACACCGACGAACCATCCTACTTGTTCAACGACTGAACAACAATAGAGAAGTTAATAGTGCTGATAACTTAACTTTTATATTCAGTAATATTCTTTAAAAGGAAATACTAGTAAAATGTTACTGTCATGGATCATAGCACCCAAAGCGTCTCAGCTGTTTTCAGAAGAGTGCCTGGCATTTTTCAAGCTGGCTAAAAATGCTTTGGTGGACACATGTTAATTGTATTGTAAGGCTTATGGCCTATTAGTCTTTTTTGCATTTATGCAATATACTGGACCCAAACCTGAGAAGGGAGTCCAGAATATTCCACTGTGTTCCTGGACATGTAACTAAACTTACATAGGTGTATTTCATAGGTGGGGATTATGCTAATTGTGAATGAGCGTGCACGTGCGCCCTATTTACAAATTATTGGAATTCATTAACATACACATGTTCACCTATCAAATCTGATGTTTACAAACCGTTTGTAAACACAGAGGAGAGTTTTCGGGAAGGCTTGTTTTATGAGGCCCAATGTATGGAGAACTATATGTAAGCCAATCACTGATGAATTTCTCCAAAAGTGTAAACATTCTGGTGCTATTAAAAATTTGTTTTAAGTATCTAGACCAGCCTGACATGGAAAAAGTGGATCAACAATTAGTGTGAGTTTAGGGCAAGGTTATCTGTTTGACTGACCAATGACAGATAGGGGAATGTTTGGGAAATCTGTTTGAAAACAGTCATTGTTTTTGCCATTTTGTTTGCTAATGCTAGAGTAATAGAAATTTTAATTTAATTTAAGCTCTAGAACGTTGACATTTTACAACCCAGGCTCATGAAAATACGTGCCTCCATATACACTTCTCCAACACCGTAATTACATACCTTACTGCATGTTTCACGGCAGTTTCAAAGCAAAATGCCCAGAGAGTGATGCTAAAAGATTAACGTTCAATACTTCACCATGGCACGTTTTAAGTATGTTGGTACAGGCATGTATTGCTGCATTTTTATTATGCTGCTTGAGGTATGTATTGCAGCTGTTCAGAACTCGGATATCCGGGGAGTGTCGCTAAGGTTAATGCTCTATTGTTGGAAATATACCTTACACCACACCCAACCCTAACCGATAGTGTTAAAAATGAATATAAAAAAAGTGATATAAAAACGCATTTGTTGATGCAGCTGTGCTATTTTAACTTCCTTGGGCTTCTTTGCCGAACTGTTGTTTCATGGGGTTTATACTGGAGTCGTATTGCATGAGCTACTGAGCAAACCTACTGAATTAGAAAACTCAAAAGCATCAGTTTTCAAATCGCGCAGGATGTTACAATTGCTTTGAATTCATAACATAATATTCTGCAAGTAACTGACCCTTTGCAAAAACCCACCCTCCTTAATTACTGTCGCTATGTCCAACAAACAATGCCGCTCTCACAATACATATAATGTTCTCACGCAGTGAAAAATACATTGCGGAGCAAAGAAGAAACTGACAACACGCCGACAGACATGACAGAGCAGGTTACTTCTGGTATGAAACAAGCTCTCAGCTTTAAAATATTGCCATTTTCATGAAAAACACATGCATGAACATCAGAACGTATTTTATTTCAGTTGCAGAAAGACGTCAATACACAATTTTTCAAGTTTAAGTCCACTGAAATTAATTTACTCTCCTGTCTGATGTGTTTTTTGTCGGACAAAATAGCGGATTCTGCATTATGACTGGACATATTGCCTGTCAATCAAGCTGTTTGTGAAGGGTCAATTGTGTGGTCAAAATTAGGCTTTATTAATCAACACTCTGTACCTGTAAATCACACTTTGTGTGAACAGGAATAAAATTTGTCAGAGTATTACTGCCTCTAGTGTTTATTTAAACTGGAAATAAATTATAGAATTCGTACATATTTGTACATTTTATTATTTTATTTTTTTTTAGTTTTGCAAAAATGTATATAGAAGCATGTATTTCCACTGAGCCTAGGTAGCATTTTTAATTGTACAACTTTAACTTAAAGTCATCTTCAAAAATTATTTATTTGAATTCATCATCATTTTTAGAATAAAAATATGTACAAAAATATACATAAAAGTACAGGAGTATATACAGACACTTTTAGTATATTTTATTCATTATAATGTACATTTTCATAAATAAAATAATTTATATTTTAATATATTCAAATTACATTTATTTCTATGGCAAAACGGAATTTTCAGTGTTCAGTGGCACATGATCCTTCAGAAATCAGGTAATTTGGTGCTCAAAAAACATTTATTATTATTATTAATATTGATAATATTGTGCTGCTTAATATAAATCATAATACATCCCCAAAACTGTGATTCTGTTTTTTTTTCCAGGATTCTTTGATGTACAGAAAACTCAAAAGAACAGCATTTATTTAAAATATAAATATTTTGTAACATTACTGAATTTCTTAAAGTGTATATAAACACTACATCAGCTTTTAGTCAGAATAAAAAATGTATAAAAACAAAAAAATATGAAACTATGAAATTTCTGTTACATTTTAAATTTTAGAAATATATAATAAAATGCCATAATATAATATACTTATCCGTGTTTGCCAACCAAGAGACATTATGTACGTTTTCATGACATGTCATTTATGAAAGTACACCTCGTGAAAATCCACATGAATAAGTTTTTCATGAAAAAGTGTTAATTAGTCATAGTTCATCATTCACCCACAAAATTCTATTTAAATCTATAACCAGACCCAAAACTATGTTTTTCTGCTTTAAAGTGTTGCCAATCAGATAGGAACACCACCGAGGATGGTGGCTTAATTCATCATTTCTCTCCTTCACTCTCGCAGGGAGAAAATATGTACACTCATGTATGTGTTCACGGAGGGGGTTACGCAGGCTCATAGCCAGCCCTTTTGTTTCTCACGGCAGTGCCAGCTTCATTAGCATAAATTAGAATATTTCACGGCAAGAGAGCGACTCATAGCTATGCGTTACCTTCACATAACGACACACGTCCTCCCGCACCCCTCGACTCTATCTCCTCGCCCGCTGTAACATCTAACCCCCCTGCTGATTAAAGAGAGTGGAGGGGATCTTTAGCACAGCCACACCACGCCAATAGCATTACATTAATCTACATTAGAAACATTCATTACATGCTAAACCACTCAGGCAACATGCCTCTTCCCCAGCACACTCTGTATATCATATCATTAGCTTAAAGTATATGGAATGAATATGAAAATACACTTCCCTGTTGAGACATTCCCTCAAGTAAAATACTAAGACGTGGCTGAGGCAACACTATAATTGCATGGTGAAATCTAACAAAGGTAGACGATATCGCTGTCATTTTATTACTCTAATACACACTATCTCTATGAAATGAAAACGTGTGTAAAAGTCATTTTTGGGCTGAGAATAGAGTCTACAGGATTTAGTTTTAGGTCACACAGCTACTGTGTGCATGTGTGTGTGCAGGTCTTCAATCCCTCCACGTTTCCCTGAACACAGGATACGACAGCGAATAAATGTTGATCAGTGTTGATTCCGTCCAATGAGCGCGTGTCGACTGACAGTGTTCCTAAGCTGCGGCGAAAGGCGGCCATTAATCTTGGTCTGGTTTAAGTAGCATATATTAATTTGTGTCATTTTTACTAAGTCGAGACAGGAAGGGGCGCTCGCCAGTCCGTGTTTGACTGCTCACAGCAGCGGGAGAAAGGAGTGGGGGGAGCTGATGGCTGGGGGGAATATAGGGGGGTCTTTTATGTATTGCGCCGCTACTGCTGCCGCTGCCGTCGTCAAAATCAAACAGCGGGACGCGGGAGAACGGCAATCGCCGGCCTTTGAATTAAACTAAATGAACTCCTGGGGTGTTGGTATGGCAACCGTAGCTGGAAACGGCACCGCCTTTTACACTTAAGGCACGTAAGGAAATGAATGAATTGAAATGTGTTTGTAACGATGAGGATTTTGTGGCAAAGAGAGCCCTAATGCTGTTATATGGATCACGGCCATTGACTGCACCGCTGAGGGGCTGAGTCTGACTCCACAGAGACAATAATAGCATCTGCAGAGCCTTTTACTGTAATTCGCTTTTTTACATCGGGCTACAAACTGCACCACAGACTAATATCAGACAGAAAAAAGAGCTCCGTCGCATCTGCAAGCAAATTTCCTCTCTAAAGCAATTTTTAATCCAATAAGTGAGTAGATGTTTTCGCAGTAATGGCTTTGAATATGATATCTGTCAGACAAGTATGAACAAAGCTCAGTTTGCAGAATGGCTGGCATTGATGCTGGAGATATCCAAACCGGCCAGCGCTGTGATGCTTTTATGCACTTTAGATGCATTCAAATCTTTTGAAAGGAAATATTAAATGACCATTACGATTATTGTGCCTTACACTAAAACAAACAATGACTAACAGTTTGCACTGTTCACGCAAAAATGAGAAACAGTGTAGGGCTGTCATATTAATCCAAATAAAACTGAAATTGTGATGTGCTGCAGGTTCCAGAGTCAAGCGTGGCTCTGTGTTCTTTTTATGTGAGCATCTCGTGTTTTCAGTGTCTCGAAGCGGATTAAATGCAGTAAATGCTGCTTCACGCAAACTCTATCTCTGCATCTGCTCCTAGGTTTAGGTTGCTTAAAATGTTGGGAATGCAACATATGCCAACCATCTTCCCAAACTTGTAATGAGAAGCACTTGAAAACCGGCTTTAGTCAACAAGGGCCCCTGCAATTTCCCACCTAAATAAAAGCTTGAGGGTTTAACCTTTCAAAATGAGGATATTAAGACAGCCATAAATAATTAGGATTGTAATTTTACAGTTGAAAATTAAAAATGTTATTACTAGGGCTGTCAGTCGATTAAAAATTTTAATCCAATTTATTACATGGTGTTTCTATCAATTAATCTAATTAATTGCAAAATAAATTTGACTGTGAAAATACTCACGAAAGGTTATTTAAAGCTATTTTTGTGTTAAATGAGAAAGTATCAAGTAGACATTACAAATTGTAGCCTTAGAAAGAAATATTTTATTTGATTCAACATGTATTACATAAATTTATTACACATAAACATTTAGGCTGCAACAACCTAATGTAAACTATGGAACATAAAAGAAGATAATTTGAGAAACATCTCAGTATTTTTTGTTCATACGATGAAAGTTATTAGTAACCAAAACAGTCTTCAAAATACCTTTTTTCATGTTCCACAAAAGAAATGTTTGAAACGACATGAGGGTGAGTAAATGATGACAGAATTTATTTATGTATGTATTTATTTATTTATTTTGGTGTTTATTTATTTATTTATTTATTTTATTATTATTATTATTTTTTTTTTTTATAAAATTATACTCTAAATAAGAAACTAAATCTACCAGCAGGTGGCGGTAAATGTCTTTACGAGTCATTCATTCGATTTGTTTTAAAGGTTGGTTCATTCAGGAATCTCTTTATGAATGGGCTTTTGAATCATTTATTCACACAATTCGTTCATTCAAAAACTAAACACCCCTGTGTTGCTCTGAGACGTGCAACAATTCTGCTATGGCTTGAAAGGTAATATGTTCTCTGCAAAGTGCTGTGTTTAAAAATATAAAACAATATCAGCTTCTTATTTACTGAACTGTTGTATAAAATCACATTTGATATATGATAAATTGGGATAAAATCACCACTCTGCATTTTTTGCACTAATATTTTGAATTTTAGGGCAGAACTTAATTTGTAGAGTTGTTTCCCTGTCAACTATATGAAATATAAGATGATGTACATGTCTGGGGGTGGGGCCAGCGTGTTAACTGCGTTAAAATATTTTTTTTATAACTAATTCATTAAGTTAACACATTAAACTGACAGCCCTAGTTATTATCTAATATTATTAATTTAATTAAAATGCTCATTTTTTTTTTTATTTTACAGTGAAATATTAAAAATAGTATTATTTCTTGTTTAGTTTTGTATTTTGTTTAACATAAAAATAATAATAAATGCTATATAAGCATAAGACTGCACAGCCCTATAACAAAGCACAGAAAATATGAAGTTAAAAAAAAGCACAATTTCTATCATACAATTAGATTTTTTCCCGCAAATCGTGCAGCCCTACGTCAGTGCAAAACCCAAGAATAAGGCTTGAATAAGGCTTAGTTTGCTACAAATTAGAGTGCTGATGATTAATTTCATGTGTTGTGATGCCTTTCATACAGGAAAGGAGGAGGGGTGGGTTTAAATAAAGGTTCTGATCCTAAAGCAACGTGAAACAACATTAACTTGATGTCGTCAGCCAAGAACGCAGGTACGAAATGCAACAGTTTCAAACCGTCCCACCGTAACCTTAAGCCATGTCAATAATTATTCCATAAAATGAGGGTTTGGGTTCCTTTATTGACCATCCGCAGGAGGAAAACACCTCCCACACAAAAAGCGCTTCTTCACTATTCACACGGGCAACCTGTTATCAGAGCTAATTAGAGACTCCCACCTCCGTTATACATTTCTGTAATTAGGCTCTTAAAACATGATTAACATGTCTCAATTACGCCAGTCATCATTTGCATAATTTATAAGGAGCTCTAATTGCGAGTGAGTTTAGACTTGAAGCTGGGTAATAACAGAAACACACAGGAAACATTATGCTGCTACTGAGGCATGTCCGTTCCAACGGCCCTAAGTATGATTAGCAATCACGTTCCAAATAAAACAGGAGGAGGAGAGACTCCCCTCATGTAGTTGTAGCAAACACAATATTTCTCCACAATTCACCACGACGGTCGTTAGATATCTCGCCAGCTCTAAAATTACGTGGCGCACAAAGAGAACAAATGAGTTAAGGAACGAAGCCCAAACTTTATTAAGCATGGTGTTGCAAGCCCTACTACCGCTCAATAAAGGTAAAAGAACACTGTGAATAAATATGTGAATATTACAAGAGTAATACATCAAAATACAACCCTTACAAAATCTACTCTGTTTACTTGTTCATTACAAGTACTGTTTTCTCACAATGGCTATATTAATATATGAAAGAAAGACATTGATTTGAAGTTGAAAGTTATTTTGTAGGAGTTTCACAGCTGAATCTAGTGTTAAAGGTAAATTAATCACTACTCCAAGACAAGTGTGAGATACATAAGGTTCTATCACTCATTTGACATGAGATACAAGTAAGGACATGCTTGTTAGTGTGTGTACGTGTCAGGTTAGATTTTAGCATCATGCACATGCCAAAAAAAATAATTTGTTGAATACCACCTTAAATGAACTTTTCCTTAAAGTCTGCAAGAATGTTATAATTTGATTTGGAAAATTTTGACTGTTTTTGATCTTATTGTAAACAATTCATCCATGCTTTTTCTCTCTTTTTTTAATCAAAATGTCATAAACAACAGATTCCTCTCTGGTGACATATGCCAAACTTCTCTAATCATTCAATTTGCTTAAACCAATGTTAATAGTGTTAATTTTGACAACAAATTTGGATTTAGTCTTAGTTACAGTCTTCTGACTAAAATGCCATTTAGTTTTTAGTCATATTTTAGTCATCTGAATCTAGTTTTAGTTGACTAAATATCATAAGATTTTAGCTGACTAAATCTACAGCAGATGTAGTTGGCTAAAACTGAATAGGTTTAGTTACAATGTAATGCATTTATTGAGCATTTCTTTAAAATTACCAAACTTATTGTATAGGTTTGATATTAAAGTTTTATCATGATAGACACAGATTTAACACACAACATGCCTTCATATGAAAATTAAATGAAACCACTTCTCACAAAGAAACAAGAACATGGTCTTCTTTTCAATGAAATACAAATAGTTATATAGGCTAATTACGCATTCTTTATAACAACTTGTTTACCACAGTCATCATTCTTTCAAGCAGACATATGTATTTATGTAATCTGTATTAGGGCTACTAAAGTGATTCAGTCAAGAGCAGTGAGTGATTTTCTGTCTTCCTTTTGCTTGATTAATATCAATGCCACAGACAATAGCAACTAAATTAGGCTGCTGTCCCTTTAAAATCGAACGCACGGATACAATGTACTGATACATGTCCGATATTCTCCCAACTATTTACATTCACCTAAGACGTAACCGAGTGTGTTTACGTGAATCATCAAAACAGACAATTTAACATAATTTCTCTATCCACGGGACGTGAAAGAGTACTCATACGCTGTGTAAGAAGCGCTGCTTCAGTGTCTGCGTTCAAAAAAAAATACCTTTTTTTTCTTTTCGTCGTCAAATTTATCCATATGTCTGCTCTTCTTGTCTTACTCCCTGATACTGACATTTTTTAATGCTTTATGAGACGTGGAGCGAATGTATGCTAGCTTATGTCCCGCCAAATAGATTAATAGGCTATGATACAGTTCAAATGTACATAATCTTTCAGTCAGATGTTCATCACAATATGTAAGAAATTATCTGGTGTTACTTCTGTTACATTGCCACTTTTTACACCACAACTGACACAAAGTTGCCACATTTAATACTCGCCACTGAATCAGGGTCATTGACATGACACTCATTTTTGTCTGTCTATTATAAAAATGTGTTACAAATTAATAGATACAGTGACTTGAATTCAAATTCATTATTAATATTTTAGGGCATAAAACCCCTGCAGACCCTCATGACTGTGTGTCTAGGCCAATACATTACTTAAAATATCTGATAATTTTTATGACAAGACAAGGTTAGTTCAGGCTGTAAAATGTTACGTGGTTCAACTGAATGCTCCAAAATGTAATGATAAATAAATAATAAATAAGCAATATTGGAAAAAAAATATTTAGCTTCAAAAATATATATATTAAATTATTACATAAAAAAACACAATATATTTATGTGTGTATGTATGTATGTATGTATTTATTTATTTATTTATTAATACACAACATTTGGTAAAAACGTTTTATCTTGAAAAACATACACATAAATAATTATATTATATATATATATATATATATATATGTTATCATTATCATTATTATTATTATGATTATTATTATTATTATTATTACAATAAAACTATAAAACTAGGTACTTATATGGACTGAAATTTTCAGAAAATTAACAATTTATTTTAAGGTGTTCACAATTAAAAATGCATAATTACATCCAAGTAACCTTAAGACAAACCCTTAGTAAGTACATGCAGTTAATTCATATTAGTAACTGAAAAAGGTTGTATGTTTTACTTGTTAATTATAATTCACACAATACATTTTTAGAGGAAAAAAAAATAAACATAAGTTTTTCGAAATTGTATGAAACCAACATGAACTAAGCCTAGCCCTAACATGATTTCAAAAGATTTTTTCCTTTCTTTTTGGTTTACTTTTTTTTTTTTTTTTGTCACCGACCCTCTACGGTTCAGCGAGTTCAGGCTAAGTTTAAGTTTATTTTTCGAAGCTTTGCTCATGATCGGGCAAATGTATGTCCATGTGAAACAGGCCTAATGAAAGCCCCAAGGGTAAAAGGAGCTGAAACCCGATACCAACAAACATCCAAGTTAATGTCAACATTTCCATACACAACCATCTATATGTGCCAATCACCGAATTCAAATACACATACAGCGGCCTTGCACTTCCAAGAGCACGCAGTGCACACAAATACACGAACGCTTTAAATAATCTGAAACACTTGCGGCGCTAAAGCAGCCTTGTACAAAAGCCCCCACCCCGCATCACATCCTGTTCCGTGAGCCGCAATACGTGTTTATACTCGCACACCGGGCTGTGCCGTGTTAGCTCGGTCAGGCCCTGTGTAAAAATACACGGCGAGGTCAGGAGTTCAGGCCGGCTCTGTCTGCTGCTGGCACACCGTACTGCCCCGCTTGTCAGCTGCTTGCCAGAGGAGGGCTCATCACCACGGCATCCTCCCGCACGGCTGTCAACACGACGACGCCACTAACACGCCGCCGCGCAACACGTGGTGCGCGCCGGGCAACTCGCAGCCATGTCAATCTCGGCAAGACGGCCGTAGGTTAGGAAGAATTACAGGAGCCGTGTCATTTCGTGCTCTCTCAACACGTCTGCAGATGAAATATATTAGCGGAGCGAAAATTTATTGTTCCTGTCGAAGAAACTGTGTCGTGTCTGAATAGGAATTACGAGTTGCGCTTAAAGCAGCAGGCTGAGGTGCCTGAGGTGACGACGCTGTTGATCCAAACATTCAAAGTTCTTGTAAATCAAGGTTATTGTGAGCACAGAAAGTTCATTTTTTAAAACACAGAGCAACTGTTTCATTGAGACAAGCTCTCGGTCGGCTCCATGACCTCCACAGTCTGTTATGAAAGCTAAGACACCACTGTTCCACAGCGCGCTACGCCATTTCAACAAAACAGACCTGCTACGGATTTAATAACCTCGCTTTTCTGGAATCCACCTGGGACTCTACGGCTGCAACAATGTAAAACCATGAACGAGGCTGACTCTTTATTAAAAAAAAAAAATTAAAAAGGGCCCGACAAAAATGGTGGCTGCTCTCGTTTGGGTGCTCTGCACTCAGCACATTTGCAGTAAATGTCACGGGCGGAGGTTTGAGCCATTTTCTCCGTGGCGGCAGTGGATTTTTAGTGGTGTCTGTCTGTGCAGTGTGAAATTACACCCTCACATTAAAAAGAGACAGAAGTGAACCGAGGTACAGCTCACGGCTAATTCTGTAGGAGAGAGCACGGGGGGGGGGCGCTTAATGTACAAGGACCTTTCAAATCAACCATCAGGGCTTGAGTTCATTTATTTTCAGTGTTTGCTAAACCATGTTCCCGACAGCATTTTCAACAGTATAAGAAACTGACACCTAAAAACATTGAATCTTTCTATTTTCGGAGTGTTTTCTTAAGTCACAACCAGGCTACTATCAATAGAATCCACTTTAAAAACATCAAAAATCCTTTTTTCTCTCTCAATTCCCAGGCCATGGCTCAAAAAAACTACAGAAATAGTTTCCAAATCTTTGTGCCTGAATGTTTGATGGCGTAAATAAAACAAATATATTTCTATTTCATATTCTTATATATATTTATATAGTTGCCCTCCTATTCCACTTGACAATTTCCTTCCTCCCACTTCCTTCAACAACTGGAAAGCCCAACTGTTTTTTAGTTTTTTTTTTTCAAAACGAAACAAACAAAAAAACAGGAATCAGCTAATGTTAATATTTTTATACAAACACTGATCAAATGCAAGCAGAATTGATTTTGATGATTCGATGCTCCTAATGAAGTCCTGAGAGAGAAAAGCAACCGCGGCACAACCGAGGAAGCTGAGTTCACCCCCTTGACAAAAACAACACCAGGGTTGCGTTCAAACACAAACAAAAGCTCAACATGAGGTGTGTGTGGGGGGGCATCTCACATTGTGCTCTGAGATATAAAGAATACAGACGAAACAAACAACTAATTCACACACTGTTGACATCACAACTCTAATTCGACCAAGAAAGCTCCATCTTCATAATATTCATAAACATTTTTTACACCGCGTTTGGAGTCTTAAGCGGGCTCATCTCTCCAGTCAAAAGCCCTGCAGGTTCCTGGTTGCCAGGAGCTGTGGGAAGAGAAGCAGGAGCAAAAAGCCAGGAAGAGGTCCAAGTCACTTTGTTCTTCATCTTGGAAACGAACTTTGAGTGAACCCCGGGTGACGCCAGGCAGTTCAAAAGAGCCAGGCATAACTCTTTCCCTCCTCAGAGAACCTTGCTAAACAAGAGGAGGAAAAAAGCAAACCTAGTGCCATGAGGCCCCCTGTGATCGCTGACACGGTGGCCCTCCGAAGCCCTCTTCAGTCGGTCAGAATTTCACTAAGGTGGGGGGAACCTCTCCACTGCAGCGCTTTTTAGACAGTGTGGCAGAGAGCCAAATTCAGCTTCCATGTAATGAAATCTTTGTAAATTACACTTTGGGGCTAATTAGTAGGAAGATACGGCTGTGTGTGAGGTGTTTTTTTGACATTTGTTGTTGTTTTTCATTGTAGCAATCTGCCTCGAAAAACCTTCACTCAGGGACGATCGCATAATCAAAACAGCATGTTCATTTCACTAATGAATAGAGCTTCTGGTGGACTTCTTAAGCTGCTCTTAAAGTGCCTTACTCAACCAGCTTCATTTTACGCACACAGAAACTTCAAAATATATCCATTAACAATTTAGAATCTGCATTTAGCCAGACAGCGCAGGAAAAAAATGTTGTCACAATAAGTCGAGTTTATAAAACTCAGATGGGCATTATCAAAACCAGGAGGCAAAGTATCTTAAAGTATCTTAAAGTCAAAACGCAATTTAATGAGTAAAATAACATCCTAAAATACTATTTTCAAACTAAAGGCATTCTCATATACTGTAGGCTATAAAAGTAAAATAACCTCATCAGTAGCGCTCAATGCAGCATAACATAACCAATGATACAATACAATGTAAAATGCTGTATTAAGTAACACACTTCAGCTCAGCTGCAAAAAAATTATAATCCTAGCCCACAAAATAATAATAATAGCTATCTATTTGAGGAACCTGAATGTTGTATGAATCACACAATATTTGAATAGCATGAATTTTTGTGTTATTATTGTAATATCAAAACTTTGACATGGTGCAGTCTTGACTCTAACTGCAAATTCTCCTCTATCTAAATATCTAATAACGCACATTCTCACAAGGCACGCAATACATCACTGTATTAAAGAGCTCTGTAGCAAAAAAAAAATCAATATTTCAATATTCAGCTTAATGTGATAACTAGGTTTAAACAAAGGATAGCACTTACAAGTTTTTGCTTTCTGTTCTCTATGTAAGACAGGAAAACCCACCTGTTTTTTCTTTTATTTCACACAGGACGTTGAATAGAGCCGGCTTCATTCTGTGACAATTCAGTGCATGTTTCCTAAAAACACAAACAAAAAAATAAATATCAAGCCCTCACTATGCATGACCTGTCAAAACTGTCAAAACACAGACATTAGGCTTAGAAGGAATGTCTGCTATGTCTGATGGAAATGTGTTTTTGAGTATTTTACAAAAGGTATTTGATAGAAGACAGCTGACAAATGGCTCTAAATTGTGCAGCACTTTTTGGAAGTGATGCATGTGTTAAATGAGCAAACAACTGTCCAAATATTTCACATGCATCAAAGATAGCAGCTTAAAGTAGACTGCAAAGTGAAATTACTATCAAATTTTCACATAAGCTGACTAGCTATATTCCAGAAAATAGCACGAGAAAAATGTCATTAATAAATCTTAAACCACAAATGTAAATATCAGTAAAGTGTATTTTAAGATGCATGGTAATTATTAAATGTATTTTAAAGTCAATTTCAAGTGGTTTAAATAGTATTTCAAGAGTAAAATGTGTGCATTTATTTCAAAGTGTTTTAGAAACACCTGTGTTGACAGTTGCTAAAGCTAATAGGGTCAAGTGAATTAATTTTTGTCAACACTTCAGTCATATAAAATAGTCTTTAACTAGTTGCCTTATTGATTACTATAAGTAAATGTGTTTTATTGCAATGTATATTTTTTATATTTATATGGAAAGTAACAGATTTAACAACGGTCCTTCAATACACAAAAAAGTAGACGACAGAAACACTGTAGCCACTTCGTCATTTTGTACAGTTTATGGACTTTATGATAAATACATAAATACGTAGGTTAAAAATAAAAATGTTTAACTATGCATACTCGGTAACGTTTATTTCTTTGCACAGTTCTTGGGTGCTTGCAGTCCAATAAATAAATAAACTGGGACTGAATCCACCCGCAACATGTAGTAAGTCTATATGGCACTGAATCAATGCGCTTTCTCATTTGTAACCTGCGAGATCCAGAGCAATTGGAAATCGAAACGATGCATCTGGGAAGAAGAAGAAGACAGCTGAGATTGTGCACAGAAGCACTGGGAAGTGGCTGTAAGATATTTGTAATGCAAAATAAAAATTTACGCCAGGATAAAAGTTTGAAAGAAGACGCGAAAAGAAAGTCGGTGCGCTTCGGGTGGCGCGTAAAAATATGAAGCAGCTGACTTGTTAAACACTGTCGACGTGTTTCAGTGGCTACTATTAAGTTAATAATACAGAGACAGCATGCATACATTCTTAGATATATACCTGGCTTGTGCCTCGTCCAGACTTTGGTCGGTTATGGTCATGATTTGTTGTAATATGTCTCCAATGTCCTGTTTTCTTCCCTCGCCGTCCGCTCCTCCCGTGCCATCCTGCATATGCTGCGCCAGGCCGGGGTGTCCGGCCATGCCCACCCCGTGAGAGGAGTGCATCAACCGGGGCTGATCATCCATCCTCGCCGCTGTTCTCTAGACTCTGGTGACTTTTTCAATTCTTGCCTAGGAGAAGGAAAATTCCTTCAGGAACTCTCTCCGTCACTCCCCCTTTTTCTTTCTGGATGTCAAGAGCGCGCTTACAACATGGAGAGAGGGAGAGAGGGGAGAAAAGGCAAAGCTCCTTCTCACAGCTGGTTTGGGTGAAATCTGATCTGGAGAGCTGCTTTAGGATCAAGCCACTCCTGCTCTTGCCACCAAAGCCAAGACAACAGAGCCCAACTTTGTCTAAGGGCTGCTGTAATCCTGTGTAATCTGCGACTCTACCGCGTAACTCCTTGTTTCCTTTGACAGCTTTACGACTGAAACAGCTTTAAGACGTGCTTTGAAGGCGTTAAACGTGGGGAGAGAAGTGCTTTTGTTTCGCACAGGTCTGCTGGCAACACTGACACATTACGGGAGGCTCCGCCCACCAACACTGGCACACAGCGATGGGGCGCCGCCCATCGGCCGTGATTGGACTAGAGCGCGCTGTTGGCCCCGCCTCGCTTCTTCCACGATACGTCAATCATATTCCCGAGGAAGGTGGGTCGCCGTAATAAGCTTTAAGATGTGGCGTTAGCGCCGGGACTGGACAGGGTGGTAACACGGTGATGGATAGGGGTTGAACATGAAAATAAATAATGGTGCTTGGCGTAAAGCCTCTGTGTCCGCTCTTTCCCACTATCAACCAGGACGGGACCTCCATGTTATCTCATTGTGTAAATGAATGTGCTCATTAATGGTCTGTTTTAATTTGATTTTACCAGTGGCATTTATGACTAAAATCTATCTATTTATTTATTTATTTATTTATTTATTTATAGTCTGTAGGCTCCGAACAGATCTGGCCATGTATTCAACACGAAGTTGTACATTTTAAATTCAAGTCAAACTGTCAAACGTGAACGTTTGTACGTTTGGCGGGTGTAAACAGTCACATGACGAGAGCTGTTTAATTCCAGTTTACCCATCTGAAAGATTATGTCTGTGTCAAAACCTCATAAAACATGTCATAACACAGATACAACTGCCATATTTGATACATGTAATATTTACAGGGTCTATTAATGTATCATGCAGATTGCTCTGTCCTATAAATCATGATCATAATACATGTAAACACGTAGTGAGGGAAGATGCCCCCCTTAAAAACGATGTTCATTTATTTTTAAATTACATCACATCTAGATACAAGTTTAGCATGTGCAGAGTGTATATATTCATTCCTCCTCCACCATGACCACTCAGTGTGTCTTGGAAAAATGATCAGACAGGCAGTTTGCTCAGCCATGTGGTCTATTTAACGGTATTAAATTCACTGGCTATTGACATGGAGCTCTGAATGTGGCAGAAATGTCACGCTCTGGCTGCAGGTGCTGGGAAAAGGACCAATAAAGAGAGTGTTAAAGAGGCTGTTTCTGATGCCTGAGTACCCATCACTGGAGCAAATATTCCAGAAGCACCACTCCAACTATTCATGCGATGTCTCATCCCCCTGTTCAACATATGAGGTGTGTCACCTTCCATTATGTTCCTCATGAAAAATGACACCACTTTAACCTGTCCTACTTATGAGGCGACTGCTGACATATACTGGTCGTATAGGTAATATCGCAACTTTTTATTGGATACAATATCATCAATTTCAGACAGCAAAAAAAGATATTGAAGGATAATACAGAAATCATTCAATGCATTATGACTATATTCAGAGCTCAAGTACTAAATTTATGTATTACACTCAGTTTTTTTTTTTCTTTCTTTCTTTCTTTTTTTTGGATTTCAAAGATAAATGAAAGAAAAAAAACTTACCAACGAAGATAGATAACAAGTGCAAAATGTAAATAAATAAATAAAAAGACAGAACACAAATAGTCATGCTTTAGGGACCAATTCTCGCTATTAACTAGTTATTAACTACAACTTTGCCTCAGTAAACTAATATGTGGCTCACTGGATTTGTTCAAAAACAGATTCATCCAGGAAAGAAACACACTGAACATTTATGGCGCAACAGACTTTGTGTGAAAATAAATCATACAAGTTGTTTATTTTGTTTAAAAATCTTATAAATGTATGAGGTGGCAAGGGGGTAAAAGGCTCACCAGCATGGGGGTAAAAGGCAAACAGTATTGATACAAATACTTTAGTTAAAATACTGGGGGGGTTTTGTTTGTTTGTTTGTTTGTTTTATATATAATTTCTAAGTTAATACTTGTTCAAAACAATCACTTTAAAGGGGTCATTGGATGCTCATTTTCCAAGTTGATATCATTCTTTAGGGTCTTAATGAAAAGTCGATAATATACTTTGGTTAAAATTCTCAAAGGTAGTGTAAAACAGCACACTTTTTACCTTGCCAAAATCAGCTCTGAAAAAATCATCCCATTGTGGTCGAGGCTGCTTTAAATGCAAATGAGCTCTGCTCGCCCCGCCCCTCTCTTCTCTCTGTGGAGAGACGAGCCTGTTTACTTTAGCCTCATTTAGCCGCTAAACTTGCTAACTAGCACATTATTAGGAAAGGCAATCGCAAAGATTCATAAAAAAAACACTTATACTCACTTCTGCTGTAAGTAAAGCTGGATCACAAATGATTTGCGCAAACATAGACGGATATATGTAGATCGGGAGGTGCATTCCCTTCACAAACAAACGTAATCCACTGCTTTTTTAGCAGCTCAGATGTTAGGAGTAACTGACGACCACTACGTTCATTATTACATCCAGCAACACAACACCTCAATCGCTCAATTCTTGTCTAACTTACTTCCCTGCTTCGGCATCAAAACATGGAGGTTGGACTGTTACAACTGATCTGAGGTAAGACGCTCATGTCAATCATGGGAGCAGCCTCTGTTGGTGTGATGCAACAACGACAGGCATCTGAGAACGGCTTTTTACAGATTAATTAAAAACCACTGCATGGATTTTTATCATTATAGGGTAGATTTGTACATACACTGCCAACACACATTAATGTTCAAACAACATGAAAAAGTGAACTTAGCATCCGATGACCCCTTTAACAAAGTTTGTACTATTTTAAGCTTTTTTTTTTTTTTTGATAAATAAAAGAATTAATTTTTGTTCAAAAAATATACTGTCATTAAAATATGTTAATATAAAACATATACACTATGTTGCCAAAAGTATTTGCTCACCCATCCAAATAATCAGAATCAGGTGTTCCAATCACTTCCATGGCCACAGGTGTATAAAATCAAGCACCTAGGCATGCAGACTGTTTTTACAAACATTTGTGAAAGAATGGGTCACTCTCAGGAGCTCTGTGAATTCCAGCGTGGAACTGTGATAGGATGCCACCTGTGCAACAAGTCCAGTCGTGAAATTTCCTCGCACCTAAATATTCCACAGTCAACTGTCAGCTGTATTATAAGAATGTGGAAGCGTTTGGGAACGACAGCAACTCAGCCACGAAGTGGTAGGCCACGTAAACTGACGGAGCGGGGTCAGCGGATGCTGAGGCGCATAGTGCGAAGAGGTCGCCAACTTTCTGTCAATCGCTACAGACCTCCAAACTTCATGTGGCCTTCAGATTAGCTCAAGAACAGTATGCAGAGAGCTTCATGGAATGGGTTTCCATGGCCGAGCAGCTGCATCCAAGCCATACATCACCAAGTGCAATGCAAAGCATCGGATGCAGTGGTGTAAAGCACGCCGCCACTGGACTCTAGAGCAGTGGAGACGCGTTCTCTGGAGTGACGAATCGCACTTCTCCATCTGGCAATCTGATGGATGAGGTACTTGTCTGACTGCATTGTGCCAAGTGTAAAGTTTGGTGGAGGGGGGATTATGGTGTGGGTTTGCTTTTCAGGAGCTGGGCTTGGCCCCTTAGTTCCAGTGAAAGGAACTCTGAATGCTTCACCATACCAAGACATTTTGGACAATTCCATGCTCCCAACTTTGTGGGACCAGTTTGGAGCTGGCCCATACCTCTTCCAACATGACTGTGCACCAGTGCACAAAGCAAGGTCCATAAAGACATGGATGACAGAATCTGGTGTGGATGAACTTGACTGGCCTGCACAGAGTCCTGACCTCAACCCGATAGAACACCTTTGGGATGAATTAGAGTGGAGACTGAGAGCCAGGCCTTCTCGTCCAACATCAGTGTGTGACCTCACAAATGCACTTCTGGAAAAATGGTCAAAAATTCCCATAAACACACTCCTAAACCTTGTGGACAGCCTTCCCAGAAGAGTTGAAGCTGTTATAGCTGCAAAGGGTGGACCGACGTCATATTGAACCCTATGGATTAGGAATGGGATGTCACTTAAGTTCATATGCGAGTCAAGGCAGGTGAGCGAATACTTTTGGCAATATAGTGTATTTTAAAATACAGAAACAAAATAATTTGAAAATGTAAAGATTCTGAAAGCATTGAAGGAGATCCCAGAATGATCCCCACAGAATGACTTTGACAAATTTGCATGTGTATCTTGAAAAGCGGATGTTTTGGAGAGTGCTACGCCAATTTTTCCGCCATCTAGTGGTTTAGAGAAAAATAATATCAAAGGCGCCTTTCACCCAGGGGCATCTTTAGCCCTGTTGTTCCCTGCAGCACAAAAACGTTATTTCAGGGGAATGTCTTTAAACTCTAATCAAGGAAATATCATACTTTATTATGTTGTCTTCTTTTTTAAGAACGTCAAGTTGTGCTTGAAACTTTTGCGCAAAAAATTATGAATACATGCATGAGCTTGCATGCATCTCATTAATACTGCATTCTGATTGGCCAATCGCCATTATTTAGTTTAGAAATTATTATACATAGAGAACATTAATAGTTAATTTTCACAGTGAGGTTTACATAATACACAGCGTTATTAATCTACAGGGGATGGTAAGGGGGATGGTGGTTTTATAGAGGGGATGCTTTTTGTCATTTTTTTTCAAGAAGGTGGATGCCATCCCTCTGCATCCCCCCTCAATTCGAGCCCTGGGAACAACGAACTCGATATCTTGCTAAAATATTATTTTACAAGGTGGTGTTTTCATATGAATTTGTACAAATTCATGTGTAAAACGTAAGATAACATCAGTGGGGTGTAAGCAGACATACAAAAATTGACATTGTACAAATCATATGAATTAGCTGCCAATAGTTAATTAAGAAAATACAAAATACCAGAAATACTAAATTAAATATTTAACTTACTAGTTTTATCCTATTTAGTAACAACAGTTATTAGTAACAACCAACACAATATTATGAGAAAACATGACTATTTTACGAGGTAGCGATTTAGTATCAATTTGTACGAATCACAACATACAAATTAATGCGTAAATATAGGGGTTTTTTTTAGGAAGTTTTAAAAAGTTCACCTCTAAACTTAAGCGTCAGTAGGGCATAAGCAGGTCATATGAAAACGTATGAATGACATTATACAAATTCCTACGAATTAGCCAGAAATTTGCCAAACGTAAAATAGCTACGAATTGCCATGATGAGAAATGTATTGGAAATTGATGTTCCTTTGTGAATGATGGCAAAATGTGATCTCTACTCTTGGTAAAAGACATTTTTTACTCCATGGTAGAAGTTAAATCGATCCATCAGATTTCTCATTAGTTGAAGAAGAGGAGGAACTAGTTAATGATAAAAGGAATTGGCCCTGCTGCTGTGATAGTATCTGAAGACTGCTGGGCTGGAACAGATGTATAGGCTAAGTGACCTTCCTCTGTGGAACCAGACCTCAATGATTGTCTGACCTCTTCACAGATATAGCCTACAGCCAGAACAGACTCTACAGCATCACATACCGTAACCACACAGCTCAATGTCAAACATCGTCTGAACCAAACAGGAAAGAATAGTGTTTTTGCACCATGTATTGACTCACAAACAGTTGGCTGCTTGTATGCTTGTCCAGAAATTTTAGCAGAAACATTGCAAAAATGAAACTGCTGCATAAACAGTATGAGCATCTCTTATTAATGAAGAAAAATGCAACATCAGGTTTGAATATTAGCCTTTTGATAGAGTTTGCCATATTTGAACATTTTCCGGTCATTCTAGCAGTGTCAGAAATTGCCGCACATTAAAAAACTGATGCCCAGTCTGAATTTACAATGAGCTTCACGCAGCAAATAACACACTTACAGATATTTGACATTCTCTTGTAGATGCTTGAACTCTTGTGGTTTGAATTTAGAGTAGTTCGCTTTTCCCTACCGATCAGCAGTTCTCTATTCCCAGCGGTGAGAGGAGCACATTGTGCTGCTGCTGAACACTTTTCTAGCTCACTCGTTTCATTCATATTTATGCCAGCTCATCTAAATTGTCCTCTCTAATAACGTGTGATCTGCATACTCTCACTTATATCAAGCACATTCATCTTTTTCAAATGCTTTGGAAACATTTAAATAGTTGTAAATGGTTGTCCAGTGCAAGGCTGTATAGTTGGGTCAATGAAAAATAAGAGTATCCATGATAAAGAAATGAAGATGTATATATTTTATTTTATTTTATTTTATTTTATTTTATTTTTTTTTTTTTTTTGTGTGTGTGTGGAGTTGCACCACATGACATTTTACAACCATAACTACCTTGGCTTTGAATTTAGGGTTAAATTAATTAAGTAATTAATTTAATTATTTGCTTACTTCAAATGCCAAATTATTATTAAAATAATTAATGAGTGTTTTTTCTTCATTTTGATTTCAGGACAGTTGTTCCTAACCTTTATGCCTAAAAAATTACAAGAAAGTCAAATTAAAAGTTAAAAATAAGCTTACCAGGTGTGTGATTTAAGTCTTTGTTTATATGAATTGCACCTTTAATGTGTTTTTTTAATAAACTAATAGATGAAAAAATGAGTGTCACGTCATTGACCCGTAAGCTCACAGAAAATTAAATATTAGTAATTTTGTTTGCCTTTTCATTTTCACCACTGGCAATCTTCGATGCCAGAAGACAGACAAAATGATAAAAGGGAGAGATTGAAGGTTACAATGTCATTTTGCCATGACAAGGAAACTATCACAATTAGCATGTCGCAAAACATGAAAGTGTTTGTGAAGGATTTCCAGAAGCTTTGTGTTTCATGTTAAAACCCCATTGGGATTCAATCTGCATCAATCATTTATTATTCTTAAGTAAGACATTAGATTCTCATCACCTCTGTCATGCCACAGTGTAACAGAGGCTGAGTAAAGCACTTCATGACACGTCTATTGATTACTGTTGCACGGTGAGTGCGGACCAGGTTGAGAAGACATTGCAGTGCTGCAAGCTTCAAGTACATCTCTCAGGGGGAGGCTGTGATGAAATATTCAGTTGTTTGGGGCGCCGTATCCCCCAAGCATGTATAAAAGGCAGTGTGAAATAGAGAGACCTGGACACAGCCTGAGTCTGCATCAAGTGCAAAGCTGAAAACCTCTCCATCTCGCAGACTTAAGACGGGGCTAGAGGAATTAAACTTTCATTGAGCTTTAAATGGGTTACAGGTCAGCGGTTGATTCAGCATTTTGCGCTTTCCTGAAGCTTTGGGGATAAGAAGAAATCTACCTGTTTACTTAACATCGCATCTCTGAGGAACAAGTGGGTTTTTTCTGTCATTACCTTCCACAGTTACTCAAATCCAAGTGATTTCAGAACCCATCAAAAGCAGGAACAATGTTACCCTGCTACTTAATATGCAAAAGGCTGTTTTCCATAGTAAAATGCTGAAACGTTGGTTACTGGTATGTTTAACTCATCTAAATGTCCCTTTCTGAGTGTTTCTCCAGAGCATCCCTCCACAAACCTGTCAGTTTCCTAGGCCATTGTGAGGACACACACCACGCAGCAGCTCCTGACCACAGGAAAAAGGGAGCGGGACCTGTCATAAAGCATTCTCATTTACGGCTGCAGGGTGGACGCCTGGAGGAACAGAGAGAGAGAGAGAGGGAGACAGCAAGAGAGAGAGAACACTACTGTAAATGTCAAGAGATGCTACTGGAAGGCCACTCAGCACCTCCCAGCCTCCCATGCGAAAAGGCCACTTAGAGCAGTGGGCAGATAGCAGGCTGAGTTTATGTGCTGACCCAGCGCTCCAAATCAAACTTACAAATAGCAGGGGCTGGGCGGGCTGGGCCAGGGGAGGTTGGGGAATGAGAGAGACATTGAAGGAGAGAGAAATTGAAAAAAAATAAATAAATAAATAAACAGGACTAACAGCAACCTACATGTTTAGCACCGACAATACATCATCCACCTTAGCTTACAGAAACCGTAGGATTGGGAACCGAGTACCTGAATAAATATTCAATTTTCATCAAAAGAGATAAATAAAATAGCAGACACAAATGAAGATTGTTTATGTTTATGGTCATTGCGCACACGTAATCTTTTGCAGTTTCCAGCACTGCATATTTAATGGAGTGCTACACCGCTGCTAAATCTACATTGCGATCATTGAAGTCTGAACAAACAATTTCTGAACAAATAACTCTCATGAGGCGGTACTCTTAAGTAAATCTAAACTTCAGAAAACAAATTATGCTGTCCAACTACAAAACAAATGAATTAAGCTGTTTTTCCATCTTAACAAACAACAAGTTATAGCACAGAGGTCATTCCTTTTTAATACAGGAGCTGCATTAAGTTCAGACAATATGCGGAAATTTCAGATCCAATTTAAGCTACAGATGCAGTGGAATATTTGAACTTGTGCACCTAGACCGTACGCGACTGCCTGACCGGATGTAAAAAAGAAAATTAATATTTTAATAACTTAATTAATAAAATAAATATCATTTTATTTTAGTCAACTTGATATTTTAAGTTACTTAATATTAATTTAAGTGACAACTGGGATATTTTAGTTGGCTAAACTAAAAATTTTAAATCAGCGGTGTAACAAATGATTTTAAGTTGAAACTATTTTTTATTACAGTGTGTATTTAGTAATAAATGTTAAACACTATTTCAGACACTCATTCAAATTGTTAATTTTATCATGGTGTATAAGCAGAGGGTAACGATTGCTTCTTAACTAATTTGTACATTCCATGGGGGACGAAATGCCACAATCATATGTGATTGTTATGTATTAAATGCTGTATTGATCGCCCCCTAGTTGCAGTCGCGCAAACGCACCAGTCAACTTTGATCATGGTAAAACCGCCCATTTTAAAGAAGTAGAAATAAAGTTGTAGTGCAAAAATATTGTTAATTATAACATCACGCTCATCGTTTTAATTAGAATATATAACATCGGTTTGGCAGTCGCTTACGGTTTAGCTGCAAAACTATTTTTAAATACGTGTCTATGTTGCAACATAGGCTCATTGGAAATACATGTCTCTAAATACATTTATGTAAAACTAAAAAAATCATACCTATTTGTACGAATTACTGCAGTTTCCAGTTGAAATGAACACTAGAGGCAGTAAAACTCTGACATCTTTTATTCCTTTTCACACAAAGTATGTATACACACAGAGTTTTAATTAACAAAGCCTAATTTTCATACAATTACTTGCAAAATATTATATTATGGCTTCAAAACTATTTTAACATCCTGTGTGATTTGAAAACTGATACTTTTGAACATGTTTGTCACATACACAGCTTCATATGCATGAGTTTTTTAATTCAGTAAGTTTGCTCGGTACGAACTCCGTGGAACTACGGTTTGAGAAAACATCTCAAATCCACCTAAGGAAGCACAGCTGCATCCACAAATGCGTTTTTATAGCACTTTTGCATGTGTTAACACTATTAGTTAGGTTTAGGGTTGGGTTTGGTGTAGGGGATATTTCCAACACGATAGAGCATTAACCTTTTGCGACAGTACCCAGATATTTGAATTCTGAACAGCTGCAATACATACTTCAAGCAGCATAATTAAAATGCAGCAATATGTGCCCGTACACTGTAAAAAGCAATTTGTTGAGTCAACTTAAAATAATTTGTTACCTGGCTGCCTTAAAATTTTAAGTTTAGTCAACTCCAAAAGAGTTTATTTAACTTGACATGTTAAGTTATGCTAAGTGACAACTTAGATATTTGAGTTGATTCAACTTATAATTCTAAGGCAGCTGGGTTACTTACCCAGCTTTTAAGTTTAACAAACACAAACATCTAAGCTGTTACTTAGTACAACTTAACATTTCAAGTTGACTAAACTTATTTGAGTTGACTGAACTTAAAATTTTTAAACAGCAGGGTAACAAATTATTTTAAGCTGACTCAACAAATTGTGTTTTTTGTTTTTTACAGTGTAATAAAAACACCCCATGGTCACGTATTGAACGTGTGTTTGAAACGTACAGTAAGGGACATAATTACGGTGTTGCAGAAATGTATATAGAGGTACATATTTCCAATGTGCCTGGGTTGCTATCATGACAACTCTCAGAAGATTTTAGCATGGTAATGGATACGACAATGTTAATGTGTTTGTTTTTTGCTAAATAGATCTGCTACGCTGCTGAATTGTTGCTCCTGTTGGTCATTGCTGTTATTCTAGATTATTTTAGATTGCTGCAAAGCAAGTACAGGAACTTGCTACTGCCACTACATACACAGATATGGTGCTGTGATTATTTAAGACATACTGCTGCTGCACAGGTAGCATATATAATAACCCGTAGCAGATCTATACAGGTAGGAGCTGGGGAAGTCGAGGGTTTCAGAGTAACTCTCTAATCACGGTGCAAAATGCTCTAGTGGATGCTAACCAGCCATTTAAATGTAAAGCAGCAAGCTTATTGGCTGTGTATGCAACATAAACCCATCAGCTTGTGCCAAGTAGTTTAACGCTGTGAATATCATCAGTTTGCAGTTTAACGACCCAGTCTGTACCAGTTTCATGACAGAACTTGCCATTTTAGTATAGCTGAAAACTCAAATCGGATTTAAAAATGATGTATACGCATATGGTTGGAAATCCACACACTACCTTTACGTGTTTTTATTGGAAATAAATGGCTTGGAAACACTAAAAAGGAGGCTATACAGGATAGTAAATTTTATAGTGAATCAACGAATTAGTCCGATCAAATTCATATCTTGTGTAAACACGTCACCTTTTGCAATAATTGTTTGACATTTAGGACTAGGACTATTCTTTTCAAGTATTCAATTTTAAAAATTCCTCAATTACATTTTGCTGTGTCGAGTAATCAGCAAAATACCATAAGTGGCGCATTACGCAAACACAAGAGAATACATCATTATCTTTCTCAATACGCTAACCATTCATCGCAATTTCAACTTGACATCCATGTATGCAAGAAAATACAGTTGCTGTGGCTTTTGTATCATAAAGAAATGGCCAAATATTAAAGATTTAAGTGGAATTTTGAATTAAATGTTGTTTAGTCTATGTGAATGTATGTACATGTACATTATTGATTATGTACATTAGCTCTATTGTTTATAATACATTACGTATTTTAACAGTTTTGTTCAATAAAATTAACTCAATATGATATTTGCTTTTGATACTTTATTTGAACTATTTATTATTGTCTCACTGCTATAATATATGTATTTTAAGTCACGAAGGCTATTGTTCACTTAGGTCTATTTTTATTACTACAGCAAATGTATTATAATTATCCAATTACTCAATTATTCATTCACTCAATTAATCATCAGAATAATCGACAGATTACTTGATTACCGAATTATTCATTAGTGACAGCCCTAAATGAAACTGCCAAGGAACCAGAATTGTCAATAGGTGTCAAAACCAAAACTCTTCAATACTTTACGATTTCCATCCTTAAAGATGTCTGGTTAACATGATTTTTTTAGACTACGACACTCAAGACTTTTTTTTCTTCTTTCCTTTTTAAAAAAGTGTTAGGAATGGAAAATTCATAACTAATGCAGGATTTTCAGTGCTGTTCATAGCATTTTTCAGGCTTATTTGCATTAATGAAATGGCTGTTCCTTGTCACAGTATGTTGTCTTTTATTCCCCCTCCCTTTCTTTATGCCGTCTCTAAAATCCCTGTGCGACTCCTCGCGGGAGTGCTGTGGGAAAATCCGACTGTCAGTGACGACAAGACAAATGAATCGCGGTGTCAGGCGCGCGTGACTTCAACGATGACAGATTGAGAAGAACTGTCCCTCCGTCGACAAGCATGCTTCAGTTTTGAATTAATAAATCTGAATAAAATATTTCCCCTCTCATCATAAGGAGCTCTGCCGTATGTTTCCATTCCCAGTGAGAGTGTGCGGTGAGTGTTCGAGGTGGACAGTGAAGACAGCTAACCATAATTCCACCTTACCATCAAATGCCAGTCTGCCTGTGTTTGTGTTTCTCTGAGAAAAAGAAGGAAGAAGAAGCTCTGCTCTGGTTGTTCACAGCATCCAGCAGTGAGAGTCAAGTGTCAAGGCCTGGACCAGCTGCAGTGTGATTTCTGCATTTCCTACACTGTAAAAAATGACAGTGAATTTAATTCTAAAAAACTGTTAAATGCTACAGTAAAAACCTCTTAAATGGTTAACGGTAAAAGACAGCAAAATTTACAGTAAATAACCGTAAATTGACATTCCCAGTATTCCCTGTGTTACATTTTTTTTTTTTTTTTAAATTTGACGGGGGTTTTTTTGTAGTTGTTGTTGTTGAAATAACTCTTTCTTCTTAGTTTCTTCTTAGCAGTTTTGTACATTAGGGTTGCATGTTACATCTAATGTTAAATGAATGTTTATTGCATTATTTCAGTTTCATGTGTGTTACCATGACGGTATTTAGTATTTGTGTGCACACTGTGCACAATGACACTGTGCATCTTCTATATATGTTAATATTTAAAAGCTGCCTGTGATGGGCTTTGGTTCATCATGTGACTTTCTCATCACCTACTGCTTTTGGTGGTTATCAGTGTATTACAAAGGTACAAAACCGATTTCAGTACTTTAATAGGTTGGTACAATAACATTATATCAGTTAATGAAATTATAGCATTTATCTGTAAATTTAAGTGAAAACTGTAAAACATAAAACGTTGCTACCATATGTTTTTTTACTGTAAATTTTACAGAATTTTTTTTTACAGTATAATATTCTAGGGAGAGGAAAAAACACTGAGATTAAACAAATATTTTTAAAGAACCCTAAATCCATTAAAGGGATAGCTCACCCAAAATTTTTAGCCATTAATTACTCAACCTCATGTTGTTATAAACCCATAAGACTTTTATTCATCTTCTGAACACAAATTAAGATACTTTTGTTGAAATCCGAGAGCCTTCTGACGAATTAAACTGACACGTTCAATGCCGACAAATGTAAAGACATTGTTAAAATAGTCAATTCTCAATACTGGAATGAGTAAAAATACTGTATAACAGTAATATGTCCACTGAAAATAGTTAAAATTACACATAAAAAATACATTTTCTTCTGATTTTGAGGTGAAATGTGACCTGGACATATTTTCATCATCTTCACATTAATTAGGACACATATTATGGAATACTGTGAAAAAATATAGAAAGGGAAATTTCACAGATTTTGAATGAGTGTCCAACACAGTTAATTAATAGCATAATAACATCGCATAAAAACAAACAGAAGTCTTAATATCTGTCTCAATGATTTTCCACAAACCGAATTGATTTATTGCAGAGAGCAGCTGCTTTAATCGCCGTAACTAATGACCTTTTAGACAGGAAAACAAAATCCCTTTAAAATGAGGGAAACCAAGCAGTCGTATTGTTAAATAGGTGTAAATGGTGCTGGAACAATAGGGAAAGCATCCCATGGAATCTGTGGCCCACAAGGAGCAGGATAATGTATGTGAACATCTGGTGTGTGCAGAGGGCTGCCAGGACAAGACAAAGCCACGTGTCCAGGCATGGATGCACACACACGGTCCCCGGCGACACACACATGGACACCTCACCTGGCCAGCCTCAGAAAAGAGGAATAAAGACTCTGAGGAACAATGGGTCCTGTAATAGAACTGGCTGGGGCTGAAAAGAGCAGAGGATAAAAGAGAAAATGCTGAGAGAAATGAGGGAAGGAAGCAGAATGAACAAAAAAAAAAAAAAAAAAGAAAGAAAGAAAGAAAGAAAGAAAGAAAGAAAGAACAGCGAAAACACATCCATGCCTACAGGGCAAAGAGTATATAGCTGGTGATGGAAAGGGAATCTGCATCTAAATGTGACAAATCTTTATGCTCAAAGGCTTAGCAAATGAATATGCATGAGAGAATAAAATTATATGCCTTTAAGCAGGGCACTTATTCTGTGTGTTCACCCTCAGAGGATTTTCAAAGGTACAGCTGAATATGAAGACAATATACTGCCGAATCAAATAGCAAAAACGGCCATATAAAAAAGCCCTCGGCCAAGTATAAATGTCATGACACCATTCAATGTCATGCCGACTGGAGCCTCAGAGGGTTCAGGCAATGCAGAGAAAGATTAGATATTTGCAATTGCAATCCATAAAATTCAAGTACAGTTTTACCAACATCTGCCATAGATACAATAGTGAATATACACATATACATTTTTTATTACATGATTCTTTGGAATACTTGATTCCGGTTGGTCAATCATACTGTAACATTCAGTGTATGCTATTTTCAGTCGCTCTCTTCTCACATAATAAATTAATATTTAAATGTGCACTTCTTTATTAACTGATCGCCCTGTCAGAGCTTACGGTTATGACTGACTGATTATGCATTATCCCTTAATTATTGTAATGTACTAATTTATTGCAATTGAATGTGTTGTTATGTTAAATATGCAAAAGTATAAGCTATTAAAGGGATTTTTCATTCAAAAATTACATTTCTGCTAACATTTACTTATAGCAGATATTGTGAAGAATGTTTGTGTCTACACTGTACATCAGTGGTGTCCAATACACCATTTGACCCCATTGGCTTTTATTTAATGGACATAAAAAAACATTCTTCGAAATACACTGAAAAAATGGCATACACTGTAAAAAATGTTTTACGAAAGTTGTAAATAAAACACAGTCCCCCTGATTTCACAGACAAGGCTTAGGCCTAGTCCTAGACTAAAATGCAAGTCTTGAGCTGTTTAAACTGAAAGAAACTTGCACTGAGTAGTCGTAAAATATATCAGTGCCTTTGTTTTGTTTCAAGATGCACACCAGTAATGTTTTTTCTTCGTACTTTACTTAAATGTACTAATTGAACTATGGCCTAAACTTGACTTAAAGTCATTGCACACTGAGTCTGAAATTTTCGTATGCATTTTATTCTGATCCGAAATTTTTTATGACGGACGAAAGTTTCGGAGGCAGTGTGTAAACATGATTGATACAATGTGAGGTCATTTTTATTTTTTAACGTGCGAAAATTTCGGACGGAAATTTTGGACCTTTAGTCTAAGCCCTGTCTGTGAAACTGGGCCAGTACGTTTTACAAGAAAATAAATCTTATACAATAAAATTGTGTGTTTAATTCAGTTTAGTGCCATTTACTTGTAATTCATTGTAAAATTTACTAGCAATATCTGAGTGAAAATTGTTTCTATACCAGTGTTGTATTTACTAAGTAAAACAATTTTCACTCAGAAATTCCTGTCAAATAATTACAAACAAAGAGCAAGTAACACTTTGAAAGTATAAAGACTGAAATAGTATTTTCTCGTAAAACATTCTCCAATAATCTTATTCATACAGGCTTGGAATAACATAAGGTAAGGAACTGTCATATAGCCACAAGATCTTCACTGTTTGTTCCCAGGTACATGGAATGAAGAGAGTTTTGATCCAGATGGGGTCTGGCAGCTGTGGCCATCACCCACAACCATTTTTGGTTTAGATTGGGGGGGAGAGGCTTACGAGGACAGGATGCTTGCTATAATGGACTATGTGATGCAAGGTAGACCACAAAATGTCTTACCCTCAGGTGAGAGCTGGAGAACATCTAGGTGCTGGGCAAAACAGACATAATGGGGGAGGGGAAGTTAGAGATGAATGGGCCATCAAATACTGAAGAAACGTCAGATGAAAACAAAACGCATCATTTAAAAAGGCAGCAAATGTGCAGTACAATCAGCATGAAGATTGTTGGGAAGAACACACTGCCACTGATTTGGGGTTTTTGTTTGCGATGTCCTTTAACTGTTGGGGAGAAGAAAATCCTGCCTAAAATTATGTATTGTGTGGGCAGCGTAATATGAGAGGAATAAAGATTCATGCTGTTTCTCTCTTTTTTTAGTCTTTAGAGTGTATGGGTCATATTGTCATAGTAAAAACATCCCTCTCAATTTTTAGCTGAAACCTTGGTAATTCATAAAGTGCAAGTAAAAGCGTATATGGGAACACAGAATTAATACTCGTAGTTTCTGATGATATATTTAGGTCTTATGAAGTGAAGCCTGTGCAAAAGCTAAACATTATTTACAACATTTGTGATTAACTAGTTTATTTACAACATTATAACATAATACATAGCCTCAGGTGAATGGCAATGTCTGATTTTTTTTGTGTGATCTTTTGTGATTAACTAGTTTGTTTACGTAATCACACAATAATGTAACACATACTCAACTGTATTATTAAAGCACTTAATAATGATGAGAAACGCAATGTTTTACACATCTTAAGCATATAAAATTATTGAACTAGTCTTAATCAACTAACCTTTTACATAAACCATGAGAAATAATAAAAAATTTTTTGCATCTTCATTAAAGCGCTTGGTTCACACATGCACTTATCTGAGACTCGTCTGTCCTCAGTTTGTGTCCGAACTGTTACCTCAGTTCAGGGTACTGTTGAAATAACTGGAGCACTGAATAAGTTGGCAAAAACCAGCAACATAATATATACACCGGTATTATATATACGTCTGTATTTTGGATAATTTTGAGTCAGAGGGTGATTCTATAATTGCAGGTACATTTGGTGTCCCAAGTCTTTTTTTTTTTTTCTACTTTTTTCATATTATTATATTTTTAATTATTTTAATAATGTGTTACTCTGAATTACAAGATGTAACAGTCCATAACAATATAATAATTTCTGTAAAAAGTGTCTTAAATAGCTGAAAATCACGTTTTTTGTTGTTGTCCGAATTAGTCAGTCTATTTTTTCTATCATGTATCATTGTGTAATCAAAAATATTTTATTGTACTTTTCTTTTGGTAAGATTTCATCCATTTTATTTATACAATCCGTAAATAGTCATTTACATTATTCTACAGCATAATTTTAGAAAAATAATAACTTTTTTCTTATAAAAATGTGTGTCTCCAAATCTTGTGTCAACTCTGTTAATGTACCACACTTTGACTTTATATTAGTGGAATTATCTCCCACAGCTAAGCAAGATACAGGAAATGATGTCACTTTCCATCACTCAAAAAAAGAGACGGGAAAAAAAGTGAAGCACTGAAAAGTATGTATGCTCTCTGAGAAAATATTTGAATCGAAAAAGTTTTTACACCAAGAGATATTTTATAAAGTGACAAAACTGTTACCACAATGTCAAAAGGAAAACAGAATTTATCATTGATCACACACTCTGATATTTAAAAGTCTTTTAATCATGATTTCATTAGTGTCATGTGCTATTAGCATTTATGCTAGCAAGTGGAGTTTTTGTGAAATGCCAAATGCATCTCCAGTTATAGAATTACCCCAGAGTGACTGTCAGGTATGTCCGAATATGAGTTTGGCAACCTGGTTTATCCAGTTCACTATAAAGAACTGGTTCAAAAATGATTCATTCACAAAGAGGACAAGTTTATAATGTTGCAATTCACCCAGTATCTGGGTGGTTTGGTTCAAAGCTTGTACATTTTTAACAACGGCTGTTCCCCTTCAGTCGTTTCACTACGACGTTACATATGGGAACTCGCTTGAGAGTCCAATCATCTCCAAGCCTTATTCAAAAGGCCAATGAACATTCATGAACATTGGCGAGTGGTATTTGCATGCCGAGCCACTCCCCCGTACATACGGGTATATAAGATGGCGGCGTGCAACCACTCATTCAGACTTTTGCTTTTGGAGCCTCGTCTTCTGAGCCATTTAAAAAAAAAAAGAGTTCCTGAGTTCACACTCTCTCTGCTGGCGTGCTGCCGAGCTACTAAAAGAGCTTCATCTAAAAGAGCTTCATCTAAAAGAGCGTTCGGCAGCCGCCAGCCTAATCCTGCGGGCTGCCGTTTTCACGGCATTCAAGCCTCCCGCACTCCAGCGAGCCCCGCCCGTTTGAGAGCACAGTTGTGCCGCGGTTTCTCCCTGGGCGGACCGGGATTTCAAAAGAGTGAATTTCTCGCGGCTGTCGAGGACATCTTCCCGGTATGTATCTCCGGCCGTGCGCTTCCGGGTGCGGTAGTTTCCTCGCCTCTTTGGACGGACATGATCGCTGTCTCACGTGCCTGGGCCGAGAGCACGCTGAGGCAGCGTTCACGGATGGTACGTGCGTTCATTGCGAACGTATGTCCATGGCTGCGTTAAAGTCCCGCCGCTCATTCATGAGTAGGCACCCCTTGTTGTCTTCCCGCGGTAAAAAAATAAAAAATAAAAAAATAAATAAATAAAAGCCGCGATGAGGCACTTGGGGGACATTCAGGTGACTGTGCAGAATGTTCCGTCGGCCCCCAAAGCCCCGCGGACTTCTGCGTCACCGCGCAGTCCCGTTGAGCTGCCAGAGCAGTATACCTCCCCGTACAGCGGGCTGGGTATCTCCTTTGGCGCTCCCCAGGAGATCGAGATGTCTGCTGCAGCATCAGAGGGAGAGTCTGACGATGAGGCTGACGACTCGGCGGGTCGGTACCCCTCTGCGGTTGCCGCCCCGCCTGAGACGGATGCTGAACTGTCGGCTATGCTCCTCCGAGCCGCCAAGGAGATCGGTCTGGAGGTGCCCAAAACACCTCCGGCCGATCCCTCTAGGCTGGATGATTGGTTTCTGGGGAGGGCTCCCGCGGCACCGCCGCGCTCTCCCCCAGTGCCTTTCTTCCCGGAGGTGCATGAGGAGCTGGTGAGGACTTGGCGAGCCCCGCACTCTTCTCGTCCACGTCCCAGCTCCTCTCCCCTCGCCTCTCTCGACGGCGGTGCAACCCGGGGTTATGAGGCGGTCCCTCAGGTCGAGCGCGCTGTCGCGGTGCATTTATGCCCGCCCGGCGCTGCCACCTGGCGGGATCGGCCCCATCTCCCCTCCAGGGCGTGTGAGTTCTCGTCCGCTCTCGCGGGCCGGACTTACCGCGCCGCTGGACAGGCTGCCACCGCCTTGCACGCCATGGCCACCTTACAGGTGTACCAGGCCAAGGTGTTGAAACACCTGCACGAGAGGGGTTCTGACCAGGGTGCAATGGAGGAACTCCGCGCCGCCACTGACTTCGCCCTCCGGGCTACGAAGGTGACGGCGCGTTCCCTTGGTCAGTTGATGTCCACCATAGTGGTCCAGGAGCGACATCTATGGCTGACCCTGGCCCAGATGGCAGATGTCGACAAATCACGGTTTCTCGACGCTCCTATCTCCCAGGGCGGCCTATTCGGCGACACCGTCGAGGACTTTGCCCAGCAGTTCTCGGCGGTTCAAAAGCAGACGGAGGCGATTAAACACATCCTGCCCCGCCGCGACATTCCAACCACGTCCGCAGGGCCCCAACCTCCGCCTGCTCGTCGCCGAGGGCGCCCTCCCGCGGCTTCCAAACAACCAGCTCCGTCCCCTGCTAAGGTACATGACACCAGATTGGCAGCCCGACGTCGAGCTGGCCGTGGGAGAGCGGCGCCGCCCGCGTCTCAGGGGCCGGTCACCCGCAAAAGATCTGCGAAGCGTCCCTGACACGGGCAACCTGGAGGTGGAGGGAATCGCTCTTTGGGGGATAACAACATCAACGTCCCCACTCCCGGTGGAGGGCCGGGAGCTGTCACAGAAAGAGTCAATTCTCTCACCTCCGGGGTTCAGGCCCCGAGTTCCATCTTTGAGCAGCGCCCAAGAAGTGTCTCCTCGGATTCGGACTCGGAGCCTGATGTCGCCAGCGCGGGAACCAGGGAAGAAGGTAAGCGCTGCCCAGTGCAGTCTGACTTTTCTCCAGGACGTTCTTCCTTCTGGGATCAGTCCCTTCCCCTTCCCCCCCCCAGGCTGCCCCACTGCGGTCACGTCGGTCAACGTCCCTTTGATACCCCTGGCGACCAGGCTGGGAGCCTGGCTTCAGCTTCCCAGCCCCTCGCGGTGGTTGATTCGGACGGTACGTCTCGGCTATGCGATTCAGTTCGCCAGGCGTCCGCCCAGGTACAGAGGCGTCCTTTCCACTTCTGTCCATTCGGACACACATGCCGCTGTGCTTCGTGCGGGGGTTGCAGTCCTACTGGCGAAGGACGCAATCGAGCCTGTCCCTCCAGCCGAGATGAAGTCAGGGTTTTACAGTCCTTACTTCATCGTGCCCAAAAAGAGCGGTGGGTTAAGACCCATCCTGGATCTTCTAGCTCTGAATCGGTCCCTTCTCAGGCTGCCGTTCAAGATGCTCACGACGAAGCGCATCCTAACATGCATTCGTCCCCAGGATTGGGTTGCAGCCATCGACCTGAAGGACGCGTACTTTCACGTCTCGGTCCTGCCTCGACACAGACCCTTCCTACGGTTTGCTTTCGAGGGTCGAGCGTATCAGTACAAAGTGCTTCCATTTGGCCTCTCCCTCTCTCCCCGCGTCTTTACGAAAGTCGCGGAGGCTGCCCTGTCCCCTCTTTGGCAGACGGGCATTCGCATCCTCAACTATCTCAACGACTGGCTTCTCATAGCTCACTCGCGAGATCTGTTGTGCGAACAGAGGGACTTGGTGCTCCGGCACCTCAGCCATCTGGGCCTTCAGGTCAACCGAGAGAAGAGCAAACTCTCCCCAGTGCAGAGGATCTCTTTTCTCGGTGTGGAGCTGGACTCGGTCAGTATGACAGCCCGCCTCACCAACGAGCGCGCGCAGTCAGTGCTGAAGTGTTTGGAGTCATTCAGACACAAAACAGCGGTCCCTCTCAAAACATTTCAGAGGCTCCTGGGGCATATGGCAGCCGCAGCCGCAGTGACGCCGCTCGGCCTGCTTCATATGAGACTGCTTCAGCGCTGGTTACACGATCGAGTCCCGAGATGGGCATGGCACCGTGGCACACTCCGGATTGGCGTTTCCCCGCAGTGTCGCCGCCTGTTCAGCCCGTGGTCAGACCCGGCCTTCCTTCAGGCCAGAGTCCCCCTGGGACAAGTCTCCAGGCATCTTGTGGTATACACGGATGCCTCTTCCACGGGTTGGGGTGCTGTATGCAACGGGCAAGCAGCATCGGGCTCCTGGACAGGACCTCGACTGCAATGGCATATCAATTGCCTAGAGTTGTTGGCTGTGCTTCTGGCCCTTCGTCGCTTCCGACCGACGTTGCGTCACAAGCACGTGCTTGTTCGCACCGACAGCACAGCGACTGTAGCCTACATCAACCGTCAGGGTGGTCTACGCTCCCGTCGCATGTCACAACTCGCCCGCCATCTGCTCCTATGGAGTCAAACGTGGCTGAAATCGCTACGTGCCGTTCACATTCCAGGAGAACTCAACCGTGCAGCCGACCAGCTCTCACGGCAGTCCACCCATCCTGGAGAATGGCGACTCCACCCCGAGACAGTCCAGCTGATTTGGAGCCATTTCGGGGAGGCCCAGATAGATCTGTTTGCTCCCCCGAATCCTCCCACTGCCAGCGGTTCTACTCCCTCAACGAGGCTCCCAACAGCCTCGGCAGGGACGCACTGGCACACAGCTGGCCTCCGGGGCCCAAGTACGCCTTTCCCCCAGTGAGCCTCCTTGCACAGACACTGTGCAAGATCAGGGAGGACGAGGAGCAGGTTCTGCTGGTTGCGCCATACTGGCCCACCCGGACCTGGTTTCCAGAACTCATTTCCCTCGCGGCAGCCCCTCCTGGAAAATCCCCTTGAGGAGAGACCTTCTTTCTCAGGGGATGGGCGCAATTTGGCACCCGCGCCCCGACCTGTGGAACCTGCACGTCTGGTTCCTGGACGGGACGCGTCAGACCTCTCCGGCCTTCCACAGGCCGTGATAGAAACTATCACTCAGTCCAGAGCCCCCTCCACAAGGCAGGCTTATGCGCTGAGATGGGGTCTGTTCGTCGACTGGTGTTCCTCTCGCGGGGAGGACCCACAGAGATGTACGATTGCAGTAGTGCTTTCCTTCCTGCAGGAAAAGTTGGAGCGCAGGCTGTCCCCTTCAACTCTCAAAGTGTACGTTGCTGCCATTGCAGCGTACCACGATGCAGTGGATGGAACATCCCTAGGTAAGCACCAACTCATCGTGAGGTTCCTGAGGGGTGCGAGAAGGGTTAATCCCCTCAGGCCGCACCCCATACCCTCTTGGGACCTCTCCGTCGCCCTCCAGGGCCTGCGGGCGGCCCCATTTGAGCCACTTGCGTCGGTTGAGCTAAAATATCTGTCACTTAAGACAGCGCTCCTGACTGCACTGGCCTCCATCAAGAGGGTAGGGGACCTACAAGCTTTCTCTGTCGACGAAGCGTGCCTAGAATTCGGGCCCGGCGATTCTCACGTCATCCTGAGACCCCGGCCGGTTATGTGCCCAAGGTTCCCACCACGCCTTTCCGCGATCAGGTGGTGAACCTGCAAGCTCTGCCCCTGGAGGAGGCAGACCCAGCCTCTGCGCTGCTGTGTCCAGTTCGCGCTCTGCGTATATACGTGGACCGCACTCGGCACTTCAGACGCACCGAGCAGCTCTTCGTCTGCTTTGGAGGTCAGCAGAAAGGGAATGCTGTCTCCAAACAGAGGTTGGCCCATTGGGTGGTAGATGCCATCTCCCTGTCGTACCAAAACCAGGGAGAGCCATGCCCCTTAGGTGTTCGTGCCCACTCCACACGGAGTGTTGCCTCATCCTATGCGTTGGCTCATGGCGCCTCACTAGCAGATATCTGTAGAGCTGCGGGTTGGGCGACACCTAATACCTTCGCCAGGTTCTACAACCTTCGCGTAGAGGCCGTATCCTCCCGTGTCTTAACATAGACATCACAGGCGAGCGGGAGTCCGGCTGGTGTCGGCTTGCTGCGCCATTCCTAATGGATCCGTGCGCTATTTCCCTCAGTTGTTCCCTCCGGCGAACCTGGGTCCTCCATGCCCCGCAGTCAGGCCTAGTGCGGAGTAGTGCTTGTCTGTGCTCCGGTTGGGTCTCCTTCGCCCAGCAGGTTGTGGCAACATGTTTCAGTATTTTTCCACGGTCAGCCAGAAGGCCGATGTTTCCCTCATATATCCCTAAAATCTATGGATATATTGAATTTCTTGTGTTCCACATGTAGAGATTTCATGTGCTCCGCCCCCCCAACTCCTGCTTCAGTACAACTGGCATCCCTGTGGGGCCCCCTATTGGCCCCCAGGGCGTTGGGAAGGTTACGCTCATATCCGTCTGCTGACACGTCCGCCTGTCGGCACGCGGTGTGTTGCGTAACGCGACGTCTGGTTCGTGGCCTGTTCCATGGGTCTGTTCCCATATGTAACGTCGTAGTGAAACGACTGAAGGGGAACGTCTAGGTTACGTACGTAACCCTCGTTCCCTGAAGGAGGGAACGGAGACGTTACATCCCCTGCCACGACCTGACGTCGCGCTGACGCCGGGCTGCAGCTCGGCTCCTCAGCAAAAGCCTGAATGAGTGGTTGCACGCCGCCATCTTATATACCCGTATGTACGGGGGAGTGGCTCGGCATGCAAATACCACTCGCCAATGTTCATGAATGTTCATTGGCCTTTTGAATAAGGCTTGGAGATGATTGGACTCTCAAGCGAGTTCCCATATGTAACGTCTCCGTTCCCTCCTTCAGGGAACGAGGGTTACGTACGTAACCTAGACGTTTTGTACACTCTCAAATTACTTATATACTGTTAAACTGTATATATTTTCAAAATATATAATTTATAAAATATTTAATTATAATTAATGACTACAAGTCAATCATTTATTATAATCTTTAATTGTTATTTTATTTTTTATTGTTATAGTTTTGTTGTACAGTATCATTCACAATTTTCTGATTTTCATATACTTGTTTGCTTGAAATTAAACATTCTAATCATGTGGTTTATGAGCTGGTTGGTTTAATTAATAGCTTCTAACTTTATTGAATATTTTTTGGAATAGGAAAAAAAAAATGAATGAGAAATATAGTTCTGGTCCAAGGCTGTTGAAAAAGTGGGCGGTCACTGTTCTTCTACTCAGAAAGATGTCTCAATCAGCCCTTGATTAACACCTGGGGTCAGTGTTTGTCCAGCGAAATTATTTACTTGATTTACGGTTATACAACACCGCAAACACTAAGCAGGCCGCTTTCTCTGCTGGAACTTTTCATCTCTCATACGCAGCCACATTTAATAACCTAATAATGATGAGGCCAGTTCCCTGATGGCAAAATATTTCCTCCACACAATAAGGTAATATAAAAGAGAGGGGAAAATACAAGGCAAAAAAAATACGGAAGACGGAGAAGGAGTAAGAAAGAAGCTGCAGGAGCCCGAGCAAAATGTCGCTAGTCAGGAAGGAGTTAAGGCCATAAAGATGTACCTCAGCCCTGACCCTTCACACTCCAAGGTATCCCCTGCGTGGAATTCTTATTCCCCACCAAACTGACAAAGTGTTTTTAATCTTTTCTTGCCCTCTCTCCTGGAGATTGGGGAAACAAAAATCAATACTCGCTGGCAGGCGATCTAGCAAGCGGGTGAATTACAGAGGCCGCACTCCGGCCACAGCCGCACAGAGGGAGGCCTTGGAGGCGAGGGACCTTGGGAGTGGCGTTTGAGATGCAGGGGTCAGCGGTTCAGCCCAGGTCTGCAGTCTGAGGAGCGCCGTATTTACTGCAACGGCTCACCGTAATGAAAAATAACTCCAGGAGAGGAAGAAAGAGAGAGAGAGGGGGAGAGATAGAGAAAGGAAGAGAGAATCTCAGTGAGGATGAGGAGATTGAGGGGAAGACGGGAGGGGAGTGTTTTATGTCTGTCAGCAAGCTCTCAAACAAAAGCTTAGGAGGAGAAAATCACAGGTGCAGGGTGGATCATTACACATAAACACACATAACGGTAGAGCAGTGTTTGAGTCTAGATTGCTTATTATCTATTCAACCAATCACACCCCTGATCATACTAATGACATTTTAAAGGAATACATTTCAGGACTTTTTCTACCGGCCTGGGGTGCGTTTCCCAAAAGCATCGTTAGCCAACTATGGCCGCAAGTTCCGTCATTACCAACATAGTTCAACGATTCAGTGTTTCCCGAAACCGTAGTTCAAACGAACATTCGCAAACAGCGTCACAAACTTACTTGGATGGAACTACAGCTCTTGACCTGTGGTTAGAAGCATAGTTCCTTGTTAGTAAAACATATGGGCTCAATATATTATGCTCTTGGGCACAATAAGCAAGCTAACATGCAATCCAATCTATATCTTCCATTCTATGTAAATATAAATGCATTTTAATCTATGTACTTTTGCACGTCCTCTATAAGCGCCGTTTTTGAATAGTGGGAACCCCGGAGTATGACGTAAGAGGGAACCTGCATTGAATCAAACATCAAATAGAGCAAAGTGACAGGGGAAAAAAGTAGTAAATTAGTCATCAGGTGCCATGTTCAAAATAGCTGCATTTTAGAGATCTGTAATCAGTTAAACAGCAGAACTTATTACTCGGTGACGTCATTAACAACGGCCCTACATTATTGAACTAATGTGGTTCAAACGATAAAGAAATTAAGAAATAAAATAAAATAATTGTTGTTTTCATTGTTTCTGATAAATGAACCTTTACAAATAAGGTTATAACACCAAAAACAACTTTAATAACTTAACTCATTTAAATTTTAAATATTGTTAGGCAAGTGAACACACTACATAGTGTTCACTATATAAATATGGATTTAACCCTTATTAAAGGAGAAGTTGACTTCCAGAACAAAAATTTACAGATAATTTACTAACCTGCTTGTCATTTGAGATTTTCATGTCTTTCTTTCTTCAGTTTTTAAGAAATTATGTTTTTTGAGGAAAACATTTCAGGAGTGTTCTCCATATAGTGGACTTCTATGGTGCCCGCGAGTTCAAAATCATCCTACACCGCTGCAGAAGTACCGACCCAGTGTTTACAAAGTGAATGTGTAAAGAAGGTCAAATAGCCTTTATATAAAAAAAAAAGATTGCACAGAAACCTGAAGTGATATGTTACTTTATTATTTGTGTTTTTGAATTTCTATTATTATTTGTGTTATTTTCATATGTTGTGTTGTGTGTGTAATTTTGTTAAATGGAATAAGTTATGGTTGGGGACTTCAATTATGACAGCGAATTTACCAATCGCAAAAGGTGTGACATATATAATATTAGACGCTAAGCGAAGCATGCTAGGCGAGGAACGCTAGGCAAAGCAGGCCAACCAAGGCATGGGTGCACGGTTGATTCACGGACTCCAACTTATGAGTTAGCTCCTGGTTCAAGGGAGAACAAGGTGATGATTTGTTTACTTATGTATGTAATTGTGTTTGAAATCGATGTTTTGTTTGTTTGGTGTTTCAAGATTCATTTGTTGTTTCTTTATCATGGTAAGTTATTGTGTGATGGCTCAACGGAAGGTGAACAATAAACAAACTGTGAATCATCAGAGGAAGAATTTGATCATTTATTAGCCAGGATGCTACAAGGAGAAAATGAGATGGGAGTTTTTCGATCTACCCTAACTGGAGGTGCACAGACTATGCATACACATTGCAGAGCTAGACAAGATGAGCATTTGAGGGCAAAAAAGCATTTAAATTGTTTTTTTTTTCTAGCATCGTTTTGCTAGAGAAGATCCATCTTCCTCAGCTGGAATCATTTAGATCCCACAAGGGGGTGAGTAAATTATCTGTAATTTTTTTGTTCTGGAAGTGAACTTCTCCTTTAAAGTTATTCGGTCAAGGGAAATTACAAATGCGAAAAAAAAAAAAAGTTGTGATGTTTTCAAAAATAAAATATTAAATATTTACTTTGGAAATTATTAAAAATGAACAGACACTTTAAATGTGAAATTAAAACCGCCAGTGGGTGGCAGCAAGTCACTGTTATTGAGTGAGTCATTCAATGATTCAGTCAAACAGATGACTCATTCAGGTGCAAAGCATTTGACTGACTTAAGTGAGCTGATTCAACCGATTCACTAAAATTCATTCAAAAAGCTGATTCATTCAGTAGGAAACAGTGCTGCATGTTGCTCAGAGATGCAAAACAATGTCTTTATCTTTGTTTGGAGCTATTTTCGTTGGCCAAATAGAACAAAAATGGATAATATAACATAAGTCTCTTAATATTAACTTTTTTGTTTATTGAACGGTTGTATAAAATCAATATTACATTTGTGATTTTGCTGATATTTGGATAAAAAATGGTACTCTTCATGTAATTTTGGTTAATTATGTAGTTTATATATAAATATATAAGACATACAACGGCATTTTTGCCCTGATTTTGAATTTTTGGGGTATTCTACATTTTTAATAGACTAAATTACGCAGGGAAAGCATCCACTCTAAATGTGCACACGCAGAAGTGCACTCGTGCACTCGTGCACTCAAAAAATTAATTTTTGAAGAATATCTTGATTATATAATCAAAGTGAATAAGGGATGAGATTGTAAAGCTTAAAATGGCCAAAAGAATGCCTTAAAGGATGTTAAAGTTCATGTGACATTATCATTCACTGAAAATCTACACTCTACACTACAAATCTACACTAATTCTGCTTTGGCATTTTTATAAAAATTTTTGTAGTGATGTCAGATTTGTGAATAAATCACTCTTTCAATTGAATCTTTTTAATGAATCAGTTGATTCATTTCACAAACTGCGTCTGATGTGTTCACGATTCTGTCGGTGTCAGACTATTACAGATTTTGTTAATGGAAATAAAGCTGAAATAAAACAAATAAAAATATTATATGAAAAGTATTTAAAAAATAGAAATGTTGCCTTGGCAAATAACACAAGTTTAAATTGAAGTACTAACTGAAATAAAAATAAATTACAGCTAAAAAAAAAAATTACATACATTTTAAAAAGACAAAAGCGGTCAACAAAATTACTAAAACAGAAACTAAAATTAAGAGACGCAACTATAATAGTAAATGAAGTATACTAAAATAACACTGGATCCATTTCCAGTGGTTAACACTGGAAGAGAATAAAACAAAATATAACAGTAAATGTATAAACTTTATGAATTCAGAACTGATTCAAAATACAATGCGTGAGTTTTGTTGTGTTTTGTTTTGTTTGTTTTTGTCATTTTGATGCTTGACAGCCCCACTTCATTATTCATTTTCATTATAAAAAGAGATGCCAAGATATTCTTCAAAAATTCTCCTTTTGTCTTCCAAGAAAAAAAGTCATGGGGACAGGTAAACATTGACAGAATTAATTTCACTGACCTTTTTTTTGGTATACAAGATGTCCATCTGAGACAGTATGAAAGCCACATTTCATGGTGCTGATATTAACAAACTGGATAATAAATTATTAAAAGCCATGAATTGGGAAAATTTGGTTTTAACGTCAATGCGACTGAAAATATTCAGAATATGTTGCCCATTATATCACTTGGGTTTGTCACAGTCATAATATACTCAAATGCTATTCAACAAAACATAAAGCACTTACTATTGAACAGCTAAATTTAGAAGTCTTTTACAATCAATAGGCTGGCTGGCACCTGTCGATTTGTTTCTTTCTCTGTTAATTATCCACTCTAGCCTAGCAGCTGTCGTTAGCAAATCAAATAAAGCCAAATTACTTTATGTACAATAAATCTGTATTTCCTTTCTAATGTGCTTTTAAGAGTTTAAAAAAATCATCATAAAAACCTGCCATTTTAAATTAAGCACACAGTAGCATTGTCTAAATGCACAAATTAAGTTTTGCTCTATGAGATTAGTACATCAAAGACAGTGAAAATTCAACCTCTTTACTGATTATTAAGATGTCTGCATATTTGCATTTACAAACCATTCCAAATATTCTTTAACGAGGTGAAAGAGCAGATCAGAACATACTTTTCTCATATATTTGGTGCCATTCCCAGAAAGCTCATTCAAGACCGACAAGGACACGCTATATATTACCAATTCACCAAATGAAGCCTTTTTTTATTTCCTCTATATGAAATAAGCACCTCATTTAGGTAAACAAACATTCTGTGTTGATGGGGAGATTGTTTCAGGAAGCTGTTGCAAAAATGTCAGATTACTCAATTATCCCACCACCCGACAGCTGGCAGGCAAAACAATTAGGACTGTGAAGATGATAATGATGATGATGATGAACTGAATCTATAATGCCTTTATTTTTAAAACAAAGCAAAAGAATTTCTGTCATGACCCTGGGCTTGTGGGCCTACAACAGGGCTTGGTCTGGATCATACTGTCTGATTGTTGGGACAGACAGAAGATAATGCTGGGATGACAAACAATGGTAATTATGCAGTTTTAATTATGGCTGTCTTTTGAAGGCATGACGCCAGTATTAAGGCCACCGCACAGTTTCCATTGAACATTTTGGAGCCTTGGGAGTCCTTTGCTGTAGATTGATTTAGACAGCAGAAAGGAGGTGAGTCTTTCTGTGATCGATGATTGAAAGGTAGCTGATTTGCTCACTCTCAGAGGGCTCCCTTGCCCTTTATCTGAGGTGATAGTGGAAAAAACAGTTCACACAAAAATGTATTTAGTAACATGACATTAAAATCAACTAGACAGGGTCCACAGAAAAGTATTTAGGGAAAAAAAATGTCATATATTGAATTCTATATACATTCTCATATATTCTCAATATTTGTTTATTACAAATATTGGTAACAGTTTAGTTTATAGGGATCAGTTCTTACTATTAATTAGTTATTACTAGCATATTGACTAAAGCACATATTAATGTCTTATTCTGCATGATCATATTTTAGATTCCTTAATCCTACTTCTAAACCTAACAACTACATGACTAACTATTAATAAGCAGCAAATTAGGAGTTTTTTAAGCAAAAGTTGTAATTAAGGATGCAAAATTCACTTTTATATGTTGTTTGCATATAACTGTGGCTTAGCAGTGTGTGGACACAACCACCCTAACAATGATAAAAATCCATTCACTCTGTTTTTTTTAAACCTCTCCTAAAAATCAATTATCAAGACGTTTAGATTTTCTGAGCAAAATGATGTCATATTGCTCAAGCCCTGCCCATGGCCACTGACGGACTATCCCGTATTAGCATATTTCAGCTCTCAGCCTGTTCTACACTGTCCGCTATTTTCTTTGTGCTCGAGCAGCTGTAGCGACAACAATGTCTTGTAAGCAAAGTAGGTGTTTTGTAGTTGGATGTAAAACTGAACATAAGAGTTTTCATTTTCTCCAGACATCAGAGCCACTGAGGACGCAGTGGATTAGTTTTGTTTTTGATGGTAATGCGCCACCGAATACACCTAAATTCGTTTATGTCTGTGCAAATTATTTTCTGAATAAGGGACAATTCAAGGCAGACTTTGCTAAAAAGTCCTAGAGGAAGTTAATCTCACACTTTATATTTTTTATGACTATATGCAACTCAACTTTCCTCTTCCACGGAAGAGATGGGCGGGGTGAGCAAAGCTCATTAGCATTTAAAGAGCCATCAAAACGGGTTGCTGTAAACAGAGCTGTTTGTAACAAGGTAAAAAGGGTGTTGTTTTACACAGCCACTGAGGAATTTTAACCAAAGCATGCTACAGACATTTCATGAAGACCCTAAAGAATCATACCAACTTTTGGAAAATGGGCATCCAATGTCCCCTTTAATAGTAGTTAATAGCAGAGGTGGGTAGTAATGAAGTACATTGCTTTAACTTGAGTACATTTCTAACGAAAAAACTGTACTATTAATTCGCTACACTAGGTGATGTTCCTCTTGTTACTTAATTTTAGGCAATACATGTTAAGAAACACATAGTTTTTCCCAAGCACGCTGTCTCTTTTATCTAGGGCCTAAACAATGCCCCTTTCACAAATTAATCAATCTTTTGAGTCAATTCTGTTTAAGGCTTTGAAAAAAAATCAAGCCTGCAAAACAGTCTGAATTGGTTTGCGAATCGCTTTGAATGATTTGTTCAGTTCCCTGCACAAACTGAATCGTCTGAAGCGGTTTCACATTTGTACCGGGAAAACTTGGAGAACATAAAGACCTACAGTAATTTGAAGTTAAATCTGCAAATTCTACTGTTGGCCTGCAATGAGGATCTTTATTAGTTAAACATAATAATGTCATCTTGATTGTCAAGTCAAGTCAAGCCACCTTTATTTATATACCGCCTTTAACAATGCAGAATTGTGACAAGGGGCCTGTACAGTATTAAGTAGGAGATAGTATATCAACAATGCCAAGGGCAACAATAAACACTCAATTTTCAGGTAAAGGTAGTTAATCAAATATAATAAAATAAAATACAATATAGTGTGAAGAGAAAGTGTCCCCAACTAAGCAAGCCAGAGGTGACAGCAGCAAGGAACCAAAACTCCATAGGTGACAAATGGAGAAACAAACCTTGGGAGAAACCAGGCTCAGTCAGGGGGTCAGTTCTCCTCTGACCAGACGCAGAGGACTCACCAGGTCCCCGTGGTCTTGTGCCGACAGCCGTCTAGGTGATGAGGTCTTCACTGGGGATCCGTGTCTGGGGCTCATCTAGTTGATGTGGTCTCCGCTGACATTCAGGGCTGTAGAGGTCGTCTCTAGGTGCTGATCCACCGTCTGGGCTGGGTATGGACTGGATCCAGGGGAATGCAGTGACCACCTGATCTGGATACAGACTGGATCTGGTGGTTAAGGTGACCTCGGAATAAGAAAGAAACAGACTAATATTAGCGTAGATGCCATTCTTCTGACGATGCACTGAGTACATCGGGTGTTATGGGAAGTGTTCCCGGTTCCGGTTGACCTAATTAGTGCAGCCTAACAATCCTTTAACGGATTTGAATTACAAGAATATGCTGATGTGTTATGTTTAAGCAAGGTTAAAGAGATGGGTCTTTAATCTAGATTTGATCTGACAGAGTGTGTCTGCATCCCGAACAATGTAGGGTAGATTGTTCCAGAGTTTGGGCGCTAGGTAAGAAAATGATCTGCCGCCCGTGGATGATTTTGATATTCTAGGTATTATCAAATTGCCAGAGTTTTGAGAACGCAGCGGACGTGAGGGACTATAATGCGATAAGAGCTCGCTCAGGTACTGAGGAGCTAAACCATTCAGGGCTTTATAAGTAATTAACAAGATTTTAAAATCTATACGATGTTTAATAGGGAGCCAGTGCAGTGTTGACAGAACCAGGCTAATATGATCATACTTTTTGGTTCTAGTAAGAACTCTAGCTGCTGCATTTTGGACCAGCTGGAGTTTGTTTATTAAGCGAGCAGAACAACCACCCAATAAAGCATTACAATAATCTAACCTTGAGGTCATAAACGCATGAATTAATGTTTCAGCATTTGACATTGAGAGCATAGGTCGTAATTTAGATATATTTTTGAGATGGAAAAATGCAGTTTTGCAAATACTAGAGATGTGGTTTTCAAAGGAAAGATTGCCATCAAATAGCACACCTAGGTTCCTAACTGATGACGAAGAATTGACAGAACAGCCATCAAGTATTAGACAGTGTTTTAGGTTATTACATGCTGAGGTTTTAGGTCCAATAATTAACACCTCTGTTTTTTCAGAATTTAGCAGTAAGAAATTACTTGTCATCCAATTTTTTAACTCAACTACACAATCCGTTAGTTTGTCAAATTGGTATGTTTCGCCGGGCCGCGAAGAAATATACAGCTGAGTATCATCAGCATAACAGTGAAAGCTAACACCATATTTCCTGATGATATCACCCATAGGTAACATGTAAAGCGTAAAAAGTAATGGCCCTAGTACTGAGCCTTGCGGTACTCCATACTGCCCTTATAATCCGATATGATACCTCTTCATTTACTGCCACGAATTGATGGCGGTCAGATAAGTACGATTGTCTAATCTGTAAAAAAAGAATTCATAAACAATTCATGCTTTTCCACTTTATTAGGTCTAATTGACATTAATGATCATTATTAATATATATATATATATATATATAATATCATGTGGTGCAACCATCTGGACATAACTGTTGCTTTAGAAACGTCTTTGAAATTTCCCTTAATTTATTTTGATTAATTTTCTGCACTATTTGGCATAATTTCCAAAGTGTTTTGTAATCCTGTATAAAATTGCAAAGCATTTGTATTTATATTCATAATATACAAACAAACTTTGTCCGATGATTTCCATTTTATGAAATATCATGTGGTGCAACCATCAAGAAACTACCATTTTGGGACTATTATGTTGAAAACCATTCAAAGATAGGACTTTGTATCATATAGCAATTGGCCAATGACCCATGGAAGCATCAAGCAGGTTTGTACCTTTCAAATTAAAAAAAAAAATAATAAAAATAACGGCTGGTATGTAGTTACCACATTTGGATATCATGTGGTATGACCTCAATAAATAAATAAATAAATATTAAGTTATTTCTTTACGTATTTATTTTTTTTATTATAAATTTTATAGTGATCCTTTGTGGGAAGCTAGCTTGTTTAATTAGGTGGCCAATTTTGTGCTTGTAAATTTGGACTGAATTTGAAATATCACGTGGTGCGACCACTGCAGAGTTTCAGATTGGCAGTTTTTGTGCTTTTATATTCAGTTGATGGTTTATATACATAAAACGGTGAAGGGTCAATTGAGCAGCCAAGACTGGGCAAAGGTCAGAATAACTGGGGCTAAAGAAATGCCTGCAGTTAATGCCATGTGCTGCACTTTTCACACGTCTCTTTAAATAGATTTTTAATAATATAAGCATCATTTGGAGCAACCACTCATCATGTGGTGCCACCAATAATAATAGGAATAACTGTATTAAAAATAAAAATAAAAATTAAAAAATCTAATTTTTGTGGTTGAAATATGAATCCCTGCTACAGGATGTTTAAGTGAATGGTATTTTTAAAAACATTTTAATCAGTTTTATGCAATTTACAGGAAAAATAAGTCTGCTAACTACATTTAAGTCTGACAACAACACTGAAATTATAAAACAAAAATATAAGATCATTATTTACAAAAACTTAAAATAAATGTAAATACTTTGTTTCTAAACACTTTAATTACTGAGAATATCTAAAAAAAAGTTAAACATTTTAAAGAAATGAATTCATTTTAATATAAATCATGGTCGCACCACATGGCATTTTTTTAAGGCTATGGTCAATTCATTAAGAAGAAAAAACACTAACATCACTTTATTCTAAATCTTAATATGAATTTATGTGTACACAACATTCTTAATGTTTGAACAACAGATTTTATTATTTTTTGTATTTTAAAATCGGCCTGTCAAAAATCATTATACGTCAATGACCCATATTCAAAGTAACTTTAGAGTAGATTTTTCATTGGATACTTTTTACTCTTACTCAAGTAACTATTAGGATTGTTGCTTTTACTCTTACTTGAGTAATTATTTATATAAGCACTTGTACTTTTACTTGAGTACAGTTTTTGGCTACTCTACCCACCTCTGGTTAATAGTGAGGCCCTCAAACTAAAGTGTAACCCAAATATTTGATATCAGCCACAAAACTGTATTTTACATTGCATTTTATAGTTACATTTACACATAATCCAGAGTTACATACAAATATGTATTTATTTATAATATCATCCCTATTACAAAGGAGCTAATTTGCCAACCAGTTTTAGCTGGCACTCGTAACAAAAACAGGTAGACGTATTATGATTTTCTTTGTCATAAATTTTCATACCAGCCAGCTGGCAGGTTTTATTTACTAACTAAAGTGAAATTTTACTTGGCAAATGTTCATTTTGGACCCCACAACTATTTTGCTAACATCAAAAACAATGCCAATCAGGTGAATCAACAAACGATAGTTAATAGTAATAATAGGAGTTAGTATATGCACATATACAGAGATATTCCGCTCAGTTGCCCACTGGGCTTTCAACTGCAAAACAACCAGCTCCTACACAGAGACTTCTTAAAGACAGCTTTGCACTTTGAGTTTTGCAATCTCGTCTCCGTTTGTTAAAAATTTCATGTAGCACCTCAGCACTTATCCGAACACTCTGCGAAACTAAACGACCTGAACTCTGGGCAACCCCCGCTGAAGGGCTTTCTCTTTTCTGTCTCTCATTTGCATTAGCATATTAGAGTGTTTTCTGGGAAAATGAGCTATAGAAATTAATTCAGGATTAATTGGTGCCTTTATCTCGTTAGGACAATCTAATTTGGGGGATGATGGAATTGTTTAGACTCCCTTTTGCATAATTGGATTGCAGTGAATGGCTGTCATTATCGTCTCTTTAGCGGTGTCTGCGGACCCCCTCTTCCTGGCCTCCACCTCGTAAAGAGCCATCATGTGTTCAGCCAGTATTTTGCTAACCCCTGAAACACAGCAACGAGCCAGAGACGAGCATGTGGCTAACAGCACAGCAGTGATTAGCTCTCATATAAAACCATTAGTGCACAGTCAAAACTGTTCATGGGCTAGTTTGTACTCTATCCCATTTGACACACAGCATATAGGTGCGAACAAAGGAGACAATGGATTGAGCGTGAGCAAAAATAGACGTTCGGCTGTGTATATTAATGATATTAATCATTTCTTATAGTATTTCAGGTTTTTTATACGAGTTCTTAGAGGGCAAGTGTACTAAAGTAGCAGTTAAATGTGCCAAAGGTGTACTTCACTATTATTCTTGTACTAGCCAATTTGATTGGCAGCGGCTTTTGACAGTAGCCTAATTATCCGCCTACAACCAGCTTCATCACACACTATCATGCTAACAATAGTATCAATTTAAATTTTCCAATTCCTCATCCATCAGCATATGAGCCTCATAAAAACTAGTAATCACATGCATAAAATAGGTATAAAAATAAATGATTAAAAAGAAGGGCCTTAATGTTAACATAAAATCATAAAGACCTTGTTTACTTTATTAATGTAATATATGCCCATTTTTATGATCCAGTCATTTCCTGATGGGTATAATGAAGTTCCAGTCTAATCTCATTAACATTTCTCGGTATTTGTAACAATTACACAATTTGCGTATGGTTGGATGCGTGCTATAACGTACAGTATAGCTGTAGCAGCAGCATTAAAAACATAAAAGCATTTACATAAAATACTGTTCAAAAGTTTGGGGTTAGTATGTTTTTCTTATGATGATTTGTTTTTTTTAAATTAATACTTTTATTCAGCAAGGACACATTGATCAAAAGTCTAAAGACATTTATAAAGGGTTTCTATTAAAGGGGTCATCGGATGCAAAGTTCACTTTTACATGTTGTTTGAATATTAATGTGTGTTGGCACTATATGTACACATCTACCCTATAATGATAAAAATCCATGCAGTGGTTTTTAATTAATCTGTAAAAATAATATCCCCTTTTTCAAATCGAGCCATTCTCAGATGCCTGCCAGTGTGACGTCACTCCGACAGAGACTGCTCACATGATAGTTGATTGACATGAGCGTCTTACCTCAGACCCGCCTTAAATAAGCTGTAACAGTCTGACCTCCATTGTTTCGATGCCGGAGCAGGGATGTAAGTTAGACAAGAATATCTCTGATTGAGCGATTGAGGTGTTGTGTTGCTGGATGTGATAATAATGAACATAGTGGTCGTCATTTACTCCCGACATCTGAGCTGCTGAAGATGCAGTGGATTACATTTGTTTGTGAAGGGAATGCGCCTCCCAATCTACATATATCCATCTATGTTCGTGCAAATCATTCGCGATCCAGCTTCACTTACAGCAGAAGTGAGTATAAGGGGTTTTTTTTTATGAATCTTTGCGATTTCCTAATAACGTGCTAGTTAGCAGGTTTAGCGGCTAGATGCGACTAAAGTAAACATGCTTGTCACTTCACAGAGAGAAGAGAGGGGCGGGGCGAGCAGAGCTCATTAACATTTAAAGCAACCTCGACCAGAACATTTTTTCAGAGCTGATTTTGAAAAAGGGCGTTGTTTTACACAACCATTGAGAATTTTTAACCAAAGTATATTATTGACTTTTCATTAAGACCCTAAAGAATCATATCAACTTGTGGAAAATGGGCATCGATGACCCCTTTAAAAAAATGTTTCTATTGAACTTTCAGTTCATTAAAGAATCTTAAAACTGTTTTCAACATTGATAATAATAAGAAATGTTTCTTGAGCACCGCATTAGCATTTTAAAATGATTTCTGAAGGATTGTGTGAATGGAATAATGACTGGAATAACTTAATAATAATGACATATTAAAAAATATATTAGAAAACAGTTATTTTAGGTTGTAATTCTGTTTTTACTGTATATCTATGAAACCATTAATTAAATGTTGTTAAAAATTAAATGTAATTAGATGTTGAATATCTTGACTCACTTGAAAACAATTCACTGATAGCTGAATTAACATGGGTTGTACGAAAAGGGTTTAATGTTGATTTTAAATGCTCATTTATACATAATCAGATTCCTGTTCTTCTGCACATATGAATGTTTTTGCTGGTTTTTCTCACTGTGCAGTTCTTAGAGCTGCTGCATTAAGACGTTCCATTAACAGCAATCGCTGATGGAATGGGGAGGTCACTGGAGTATCAGTTGATTCACTGTTGTCAGCACCCACAATTCTTGTCTGCCTAAACTGCTTGGTAACTATGGCAACAAGGCTGGAGGGCCCACCATTGTCTCACATGTGGTGAAAGGGAATCGAGGATATTTTTTACACAGCAAGAATGAGTGTGTGACAAAAGCGAACAGGAGAAATGAAATGATACACAGCCAAAGATCGATATAAGATCGCAAAGCACTTATCAAATTTTATGGGCTCATAATAACTTTTTTTCACCCACACTGAATGCTGATGACTGAACCCTCCAATGAAGTTTGAAACCCTTTTCGCCTGTCTCCCATCTAAAGCTCGCGAGCTGGATCATCAGTGATGTGCAATTTGAAAGCATTATTATTCAAGCACAGCTCGTAATGCTATTATACTGCGGGCCATTCGAAGTTGTAAACAACAGCGGAAAGAGAAATGAAATTCAATGTGCCACTACCAGGCAGCATATAGTCCATAAAGTCTATCCCATGGCGAGAAAGGAATTTTATAGGTATTTTTCAGGGGAAATCTGTTGGGGGTTATCTCGTGCTTCACAAATTGTCATTTGGCAGCACTATCATGGCTAGCTAAGCATCTAAAAGTCTTTTTAAGCAAAACGTTAAAGGAATCATTCACCCAAAAATGAAAATTTGCTGAAAATGTGCTCACCCTTCCGGCATCCAAGATATAGATGAGTTTGTTTCTTCATAAGAACAGATTTGGAGAAACTTAGCATCACTTGCTCACCAATAAATCCTTTGCAGTGAATGGGTGCTGTCAATATCACAATAATCCACAAGTAATCCACACAACTCCAGTCCATCAATTAACATCTTAAGAAGCAAAAAGCTGTGTGTTCATAAGAAATCCATCATTAAGACATTTTAACTTCAATCCATTTCTTTTGGCTAAAATACAAGTCCTCTATCCATAGCTTTGCATTCTTGTTAACACTTTAGAATACTGCTCCGTCATTAATGCATGTATAACTACACAGCAACAAATGACTAATGCACTATTAGCATTCTACTAACAACTATTAACTAACAAGAAACTCTGATTAACAAATCAGTAAGTAATAGCACTCAGTCGAAAGTGGTAATTCACTATTAGCTAGTTTTTTTTCATACCTCCTGGAGATATACTAAGAATTACTATATACAGATTCATAATTGATGTGAATAATGCAAAATGTATAATTAATTCTAAAGTGAAAATCATGGTAACCCACTAGTAATGACTTAAGGGTAACTCTTTAGAGTAGGGTACACTTATTCACTATTACTGAATTTTTTCCTCAATAAATTGCTAATTTGCTACTTATTAATAGTTAGTAAGATATTTGTTAAGTTTAGGTATTGGGTAGGATAAGGGATGATGTAGAATAAGGTCATTAATATGTGCTTAATTAGTACTAATAAATGGCTAATATTCTAAAAATATGCATGCTAATAAGCAACTAGTTAAGAAACTGTAAAAATAAAGTGTTACCGACTTAGGTATTACCAAATCCATCAAAAGGAATTATTGAATATTTGGATTGTATTCTGAAGTGAGCATCATCATAACTCCTGAATAATGCCTAAAGTCAATGTAAACGTTTGAGGTTTTCGTAAGGTTCTGAATAATAATACTTCTGATGGATTTGGTTACACCTGAGTCACTACTAGTACAAAACCTTACATTTAACTCAAAAGCTTACAATGATTTCAGTTATTACTAGAGAGTTATCATGTTATTCACCTTAGAAGACTGCTCTAAATAATTTGTCAGTTGTTCTGATGAATTTGGCAATACTTGAGTCATTACTAGTGGGTTACCATCATCTTCACTTTAAAATTAATTACACATTTTGCTTCATTCACATTAATTATGAACCAGTGTTGGGGGTAATGCATTACAAGTAATGCATTACGAGTTACGTAATTAGATTACTTTTTTTTTAAGTAACTAGTAAAGTAATGCATTACTTTTTCATTTACAAGAAAATATCTAGTTTTTTCAAATAAGTAACACCAGTTATTATTTTTTTTTTTTCCTATTTATTAACTGATTAGACTCCTGTCCCCATGTTGAGAGAAATCGGACGTACAGTGTGTGCTGTGTGAACATGATGATACTGTAGTTCTAGACTAAATGAGAACATGCAAAAAAAAACAGATTCAGTCTTCAACAAAATGAATTAAAACAGTGAAATGCAAACTCAGAATATGAGTCACAAATAACCTTTATATATTTAATCCCATTTTATTAGCCAATGTCTTTGCTGCTGACCTTTGATGATCCAGTTCAACCATACTAATAATAAAAATGACTTTAGATAAACTAACATTTGTGCTTCATTGTTTTTTTTTTATTGCTGAAGAGGCTGAAGAGACCTAAATTTACGTTTCCTTCAGCCTGAGGCTTATTCAATTCAATTGGGTGTGATAGGGCTTTTATATTTGCTAAAAATATAACTTTTTATATTAAAAACAAACAAGCAAGCCCTTTCCAGATTTTAAAAGTAACGCAAAAGTAACGTAAAAGTAGTGTAACGCATTACTTTCCATAAAAAGTAACTAAGTAAAGTAATCAGTTACTTTTTTAGGAAGTAACGCAATATTGTAATGCATTACTTTTAAAAGTAACTTTCCCCAACACTGTTGTAAACTTGTATATAGTAGTTCTTAGTAGTTCTCCAGGAGATATGAAAAAATAGTACTGATTATTTAGTGAACTACCACTTTCAGCTCAAAACTATTACTACTGATTTGTTAATAAGAGTTTCTTGTTAGTTAATAGTAGTTACTAAAATATTAACAGTGCATTAGTCATTTGTCCCTGTTCATTATTGATGGAACAGTATTCTAAAGTGTTACCGCATTCTTTAAAAGAAAAAGTTGAAAAGAATCTAAAACAATTCTAAACAAATATGTCAGTGGATTTTGATGTCAGAGGACAACAGGGGAATGGACTTTTTCACCGGATGAAACGTTATTATGGATTATGGACTTTGGCCAAAATGGTTTCGAGTTAAAAGCCTTAATGTGGGATTTGTTTCCGACCAACATTAAGCTTTTTACTTCACAAGACTTTAATTGATGGACTGGACTGTGTGGATTATTTGTGAATAGGGTGAGTGACTGATATGTAGTCATTACACATTATATTTTTATGTATTTGCATTGCTTTGACCGTTCTCAGTCAATCCCAACTTCTCACATACCATGATTGGTCAATTATGTACAATGCCTGCACGCTATTGGTCAAACTATTTTTCAGTTATTATCTTCAGCAAGTATGAAAGCAATAGAAAAACAAAGCCAAAGCCAGACATTTTAGGTAATTTAGAAATCCCAGCCAGGGCATGTCCAGGAAAAAGAGAATGTGCTGTATGGTCACCCTAATTGTGAATTATTGTGATGTTTTTATCAGTTGTTTAAACTCTCATTATGACGGCACTCATTGATTGCAGAAAATTCACTGATGAACAAGTCATAAATTCCTTAAAAATCTGTTTCAATAAAGAAACAAACTTATCTTGAATGGCCTTAGGGTGAATGAATTTTCATTTTTGGGTGAACTTTTCCTTTAATAGTTTTTGTGGTATCCGTGCGATGTATAACAAATCTATAATGTAAATCTATAATGAAGTTATAAACGCAAAATAAATTGATCATGTTTCATCCAAATAATACCTGGCAGCGTTTGCCTACAGATAAAAATACACAGCCAAGCGTACATCTTTGTGATACACAAACATTTGGAAAAAAAAAAAGAGTGGCTTTAACTTCTACAGGTGCATCTCAATAAATTAGAATGTCATGGAAAAGTAAATTTATTTCAGTAATTCAACTCAAATTGTGAAACTCGTGATTTAAATAAATGCAATGCACTCAGACTGAAGTAGTTTAAGTCTTTGGTTCTTTTAATTGTGATGATTTTGACTAACATTTAACAAAAACCCACCAATTCTCAACAAATTAGAATATGGTGAAATGCCAATCAGCTAATCAACTCAAAACACTTGCAATGGTTTCCTGAGCCTTCAAAATGGTCTCTCAGTTTGGTTCACTAGGCTACACAATCATGGGGAAGACTGCTGGTCTGACAGTTGTCCAGAAGACAATCATTGACACCCTTCACAAGGAGGGTAAGCCACAAACATTCATTGCCAAAGAAGCTGGCTGTTCACAGAGTGCTGTATCCAAGCATGTTAACAGAAAGTTGAGTGGAAGGAAAAAGTGTGGAAGAAAAAGATGCACAACCAACCGAGAGAACTGCAGCCTTGAGAGGCTTGTCAGCAAAATCCATTCAAGAATTTGGGTGAACTTCACAAGGAATGGACTGAGGCTGGGGTCAAGGCATCAAGAGCCACCACACACAGACGTGTCAAGGAATTTGGCTACAGTTGTCGTATTCCTCTTGTTAAGCCACTCCTGAACCACAGACAACATCAGAAGCATCTTACCTGGGCTAAGGAGAAGAAGAAATGGACTGTTGCCCAGTGGTCCAAAGTCCTCTTTTCAGATGAGAGCAGGTTTTGTATTTCATTTGGAAACCAAGGTCCTAGAGTCTGGAGGAAGGGTGAAGAAGCTCATTGCCCAAGTTGCTTGAAGTCCAGTGTTAAGTTTCCACAGTCTGTGATGATTTGCAATGTCATCTGCTGGTGTTGGTCCACTGTGTTGTTTGAAAACCAAAGTCACTGCACCCGTTTACCATGAAATTTTAGAGCACTTCATGCTTCCTTCTGCGGACCAGCTTTTTAAAGATGCTGATTTCATTTTCCAGCAGGATTTGGCACCTGCCCACACTGCCAAAAGCACCAAAAGTTGGTTAAATGACCATGGTGTTGGTGTGCTTGACTGGCCAGCAAACTCACCAGACCTGAACCCCACAGAGAATCTATGGGGTATTGTCAAGAGGAAAATGAGAAACAAGAGACCAAAAAATACAGATGAGCTGAAGGCCACTGTCAAAGAAACCTGGGCTTTCATACCACCTCAGCAGCGCCACAGACTGATCACCTCCATGCCACGCCGAATTGAGGCAGTAATTAAAGCAAAAGGAGCCCCTACCAAGTATAAAGTACATATACAGCAAATGAACATACTTTCCAGAAGGCCAACAATTCACTAAAAATGTTTTTTTTTTTTTTTTTATTGGTCTTATGAAGTATTCTAATTTGTTGAGATAGTGAATTGGTGGGTTTTTGTTAAATGTGAGCCAAAATTTTGTTAAATGTGAGCCAGACTTAAACTACTTCAGTCTGTGTGCATTGAATTTATTTAATAGACAAGTTTCACAATTTGAGTTGAAGTACTGAAATGAACTTTTCCACGACATTCTAATTTATTGAGATGCACCTGTATGTACTTACATCATAAATAAGTATATTGTACTTACTTGTTTATATTGTATTGCAACACGCTTTGGCTTTTATTGAGGTGGGATGTGGGTAAGGTTAGGGAGAGGTTTGGTGGTATGGGTAGGTTAAGGGTTAAGGGGGGGTTAAGGTGTAAGGGATGGGTCAAAAGTGTGTCAATAAATGTAATTACAGAAATGAATTACAGATTACATCCAGGTATTTTTTTAAATGTAATGTAAAAACATGTATGTACACAATAAGTGCATTGTGTCAAATGGTTTATTTAAATGTAAGTACATAGTAGTTAATGCCACCTAAAGAGAAGTGGGACCAAAAAAGAACTATACTTCTAAGTGAGTAAATATTGATAACTGTGCTTGAATCAAACATGTCTTTTAGGTCTCTAGCAGTCCAAACATGTTGAGGAAAAAAAAGCACAAAAAAGAAGAAGAAAAAAAGGGACAGAAGAAAAGGAGAAATAGAGAGAGAGGAGAGAGCGAGTGAAGGAGCACTCCTACGGGAGTTGGAGACATTAGGACCCATCAGCTTGACATACGAATCATTCTCTCATGTAAACATAAATATGAGAGTGTGTTCCTGAAGTCGTGGCAATTTCTGTTGCTAGGCTACGTTGCATTAAGCAGTGTAGCTGTCCCTGTTCATTTCGCTCCAGGGATTTCAAAGATAGCAAAAGAACCTGCCACCTATAATGAAGATTTTCTACAACTATACAGCCTTTGCTAGCTCATAAACATGCCTTTAAATGCATCAGTATTAGGTTGTGAGAGTAGCTTTATTGTTGTATGATACTAGACCCTGTTCTGCGTTCAGAATTAACTTAAAACTTCATTAAGGGTGCACAGATACCCAACTGGGACTGGTGAGGTAGGAGGAGGTGTATCATATAAGCCCAAAATGTTTTAATATCAAAGCCCAAAAAATGTTTTGTATGCAGCTAAAATGTTTCAGTTTTTTGTGATGAGCTTAAACAACATATCATTCCTCAAGCTCTAAAGCCACATGGTCTAAAGCCATATTAAACAGAATTAGTATATTTACATACAAACATATAGAGAGAAAGAGAATGACTCTACATGACTTGAAAGTAAGGAACATTTATGAACTTGATGTGAACAGTCATTTGCTTCCATAAATATCTTGCTGGCATTTAAATGTACAATCAGAATCAGTTTTCACAAGTTAATGGGATTGTTAGCATGTGCTTAAATCCAAATATTTAATATCTAATAGCGACTTAGAAAGAAAGAAAGAAAGAAAGATGAATATTAATAATAATAATAATAATAATAAATATAGTTGCAAGCAGTGATTACCAGGGTTCAAGCGCTTTGGGTATTTAAGCACATAAGGAAAAAGACATTACATATTATTTAGCAAGCCTGTAACAACCTAAATCAATTATTAAAAAAGCATTTTTGTCAAATCCAGGAGATTTACAATAGAACTGTTATAGCACCAGCTGTGGTCCGATCTCCCTGAAACTTGCATGCTTTTTTAGAATCACCTTTCGCATGTGCTCAGCAGGTTTCGTGAAGTTTTGAGTTTTCGTTTACGCTTTATAGGCTTTTGTGTATATTTGGACAGGCCCGTTTTCTAACCCTGTTATAGCTTCCCAAAGGGTAAATTTCAGCAGTTGTTCTAGAGGCAGAGTTGTTTAGAATGAGAAGGTCTATCATACGGTACAGATTTTGCATGTTCTTTCAAATTTCTTACAGACCTTTGGGCTCACTAAGTTTCATTACGTAAAACAGGCCCACCAAGTTTCGTTACGATCTGCCTCTGTTAACCTTGTCTACTAGATGCTCAAACTTCATTGGCCAAACGTCGACTGTGTGTTTTTGAGATACGCAAATGTCCCTATAGACACTTGTGGCACTTTGGACCAAGTGCACAGTGATTTTCATGTTGATAGGAAAAATGGTTGCCTAGTTATAGCCATTTTTACATTTTTTCTTCTTATAGCTGCACCAAGTTGCCTATCTCTGCGATTTTTTTCCTGTCTCCTCAGTTTGAGCTCTTACATAAATGTGCCAAGTTTGGCAAAGAAATCTCATTCCGTTTAGGAGTTATAGGCATTTTACTAAAAGTGGCCCTACCCCCTTCGCACGTTTTGGTATCACTCTTTCTGCATTGGTTTGGTTCAGATCGGGTGAAAAACCTTGGAAAAGTAGGTTTTGCAAAAAATACCTGAAAATTTCACAAGCATTAGCCAAGGATTCCAATGACATTAGACACTTGAGCCTGCGCCTGATGGTTTAGGAGTTATGAGCGATTTTGTACTTTCTTCATGCTTTCAATCGTTGTAGCGCCCCTGTCAGACCGATTGGGGTGAGCCTTAATCATGTTGCATGCGGTGTGAGTACTACCATCCCTCCAAGTTTCAAGTTTCAGGTCTTGCTGTTACTTTGGAACCATAAACAATCTATACAGCTTACTTTATTACTTGGTAAAGAAATTATTTATTCTGATTACTATTAATAAATATTTATTATAGCATAAAATTATTGAAAAATATAGTAATATAATGATGTAAAAAATGTAAATGTAAAAATTTTAATATTTGGTAATAATGGTAATTTTTATAGAAAGCATTGTAAAAATGTTAAAGGATTTAATGTTTAACATTGTTAAATGGTTGCTTAATATATATTTTCACTAGAAAATAGTGCAGAATTCATATTGCTTAACATATATGGATATAAAGTTGTAAAATATGCACTAAAATGCCATTCCTTAATACCTGAAAAATTGTTGCTATATTTCAGTGAATTCATGGCATCTACAGCTGCCATATTTTACAGCAAAATTAACACTGATCTGTTTTGCTATATTTGCTTGTATTATTTTGCAACATCATATTTAAAATACAATGCAGTGTATTTCAAGAATACGATGGAACTATACAGTTTTTGTACCAGTGTTTCCTTTGCTGTTAGTCAAAGATGCAACAATCAAATCTATTCGCATATTGTTGAGTTGTGTTTTCTGTTTGTCACATCGCTGTCATTTCTTCCTGTCTTTCTCAGCTCAGGGCTTCTGGGATATCCTTTATGCTGGGCTTGCATACTCCTCTGTTCCTGGATTAGGAGCGCTCATACAATTTCATGAACCTAGCCTGTAATAGTAACCTTATTTCAGCCCAACAATGCTGAGCACACACACTGAAGAGCGGCAGCACGTGCTAAAATAAAACCACAAAGATACGCTGACTGTACCGGTGCAGATATCAGTCAGAGTTATGAGCGAATAACACCACTGAGACAGTTAAAGAATTACAGGCAAGCAAACACATCAACCACTTTTTATCTCCACACATGTTCAGCGTTTATCGAATTCAGCCTGTGTTCTTCAATATGCTGAATTGAGGTTGAAATTAAAGATAAGCAAATGACTTTGATAATGCTGTTGTGAACGTACAGGTCTGTGTGCATTTAATAAATGCGTATAGCAGCATTGCAGCGATGCTTCAATGCAATTTAAGCGCTGTGAAATTCTATATCCCAGTGTTGAATGTTGAATCTGATGTGCTGCGATAGGCATCCATCTGTTTACGCGCTCAACATCACATTAGGTGAGGATGTGAAATGAGAGGCATTTTTTTAAACCACATGCCCACGGCACAACACTTCCTCTTCAGAATATAATTTTCTCCAAAATCTCTTGTTGCTGTGGTTGTTTCACCAGGATAGGCAATACACAGGCCCATGAATCCTTCGGAACTCAAAGCGTTGAAGTACATTTGTACTAAATCAACAGGATCTTGTGATACCTAAATTCACATTCAGTTACTTTCAGCAGCATGTAATCATATATCGCATGAACGTGTTTCGGTTGACATTGAAAGCCAGTAAATAATACTGTGAGAGATCCATTGGGCAGCTGCCATGAACGACACGACCTCCACACTGCTGCTCTGTGTATTTGTGTGTGTCAATATGTGTTCTTACTCACAACTGCAAGTGTTGCGACTAGTTGGCCATGTTTGTGACTAGCACATTTATCTTTATTTATAATCTTGTTTGGAGATAAGGCATAGTGTATTTTTGTAACATACACAAATGTGTTTATTACAGTACACCACATGAGCAATTAATGTATAGCATATAGTATATATTACAATGGTTATGTATTGATTTATTCATTTTATGCTATTATAATTCTGTAATTACTTTATGATACATATTTAGGATCAGTAAGATTTTCAACGTTTTTAAAGAAGTCTCTTATGCTCATCAAGGCTGCAGAAATACAGTAAAAATAGTCATTACTCTTACAGTTTAAAACAATGGCTTTTATTTTAATACATTTTAGGATAATTTATTCCTGTGGTGGCAAAGCTGAATTTTTATCAGCCGTTATTATAGCCTTGTCACATGATCATTCAGAAATGATTCTAATATGCTGATCTATTTGGGAAATTTGGGAACAGTTGTGCTGCTGTATATGCTCATAAGTTTTATGCAGAATATGCAAAATGTTAATAATTTTAACAAAATAAGAGGGATCATGAAAGTTGCATGTTATTGAATAACATTCAAATGTCAGCTGTCCTGAATATGCTGTTTCACATAACAGATGTTTATATATACTCCACAAGACAAAATAATAACTGAATTTATAAAAATGACTCCATTCAAAAGTTTACATACCCTTGAATCTTAATACTGTGTTGTTTCCTGGATGGTCCATGACTGTTTTTATGTTTTGTGATAGTTCTTCATGAGTCCTTTGTCCTGAGCAGTTCAGCTGCCTGCTTTTCTTCAGAAAAATCCGCCAGCTCCTGCACATTCTTTGGTTTTCCAGCAGCATCTGCATATTTGAACCCTTTCCAAAAGTGATTAACTATTACAAAAGATGAAAACGTTCACTGATGCTCAAGAAAGCAACACACGCATTAAGAGCCTGGGGTGTAAACTTTTTGAATTGGATGATCAGGGTAAATTGTACTTATATTGTCTTGTGGGAGACATGTAAATATTCATGTAGCTTCTGAAGTGCAATACTTAATGGAAAAAAAGGAAAAAAAAAAAACTGTAAACAAAATAAGAAAAATTTACACATCATCATCCTGTTCAAAAGTTTACACCCCCTGGCTCTTGTCTTGTTTTCTTAGGCATGAGTAAATGTTTCACCTTTTGTAATAGTTATGTATGAGTTCCTCAGTGTGAAAAGATGGATCTCAAAATCATACAGTCACTTTTGGAAAGTGTTCAAATATGCAGAAGATGCTGGAAAAAAACAAATAACGTGCAGGAGCTGGAGTTTTTTTTTTTTTTGAACAGCAGGCAGAAGAACTGCTTAGGACAAAAAAAGGACCCGTGAACAATTAAAAAAAGAATATAAAAAGAATATAATGTATAAAAAGAATATATATATATATTCTTTTTTATTATTATTTTGAAACAAGATTCTTTGATGAATAATTTAAAAAGAACACCATTTATTTAAAATAGGAATCTTTTGTAACAATGTACATCTTTACTAGAACTTTTAACGTATCTTTGCTGAATAAAAGCATAAATTACTTGCCAAAAAAAAACAGTACTGACTCCAAAATTTTGAACAAAAGTGCATATTGTTTTTAAAGATTTATAGATGACTTTTTATTCAAAGAATCTAAAAGAATTATGTTGTGATAAAGTATCTGTAAATGTTCTATATATCAGTATATCTCAGTAGTGTGTGGTGGTGTTCTGAAATGAGGAGGCAAAGTCCTCAAAGTTATTTTTTTTTACATTGACAATGTAATCAATATTCTCAAGTTAGTGTTTTTTTATGAATTTTACATTTATTCCAAAAGAAATAACAAAAATTATTATAACTCAAGACAGTAACAATTTAAACAATGTATTTAATTTGTGAACTTATGTTCAGCTATTCTTTTTAAGTTAGCTATCATATTGTGATGGAGGCATTACCTCCTTTCACATGCCTTTCCCCGCTGTATTTGTATATATACAGCTGCAAAGCTACATTAGTGCATCTCCAAACAACATATTAAATCTCATGTAGTTTCTCTTTCATTTGAAATGAATGTCTCAGAATATAGAGATTTGTGCTGCACACTAAAGGTCTGCCTCATAGTTTGGATGATGTCCAAGAAAATCTGCTATCATCAAAGCAGTGGAAACGGCACACTACTCCACATCATTTCCTCTATTTCTAATCATCTTTTCTTTCCTAAGATTTGATCACTGCCAAGTCCTGATGCTCGAGTAGGTCTTCTACACAATAGACCAATATGGTTTCGGAATATGGAGGTGAGTTCAGTGATCAATAATGCTTACAGCCTCTAAAATGGCAAGAAATAATATCTGAGGCTAATGTGCCTGAAATTCTCATTTAAGAGTCTGTGTGCTAACCTCCTTAGCACGTCCCCTTGAGGAAACGGGGGATATGATTAGGAATTCGTTAGCAGGCTTCTATTTTTATGCTGATGACACACTTTTCTCTCCTCTCTCCCAATGTTGCTGGCTCTTGACTTTCTCAATGCTTCTCAAACTAGATCAGCTCTTTGCCACAGCGTCGAGAAATGTGACACGCTGTTCATTAAGAAAAAAAAACAATGGCCTCAGGGAGACAGTGGCGGTGGCATAATGGATGAATCTGATTTGCACTTTACATTGTGGAAAATGGTTAAATTTAAAGTTGCTTGATTATACCTAGAACTAGAGATTGAAGGATTTGTTTATAGATCTATGTTTTCTGGAGGTTTACATTTGACTTTTAATGGTAACTTTTTTAAGGGATAGTTCACCCACCCAAAAATGACAATTCAAGTAAAGTATATAGTCACCTTTATTTATATATATATATATATATATATATACCGCCTTTAACAATACAGAATTGTGACAAGGCGGCTGTACAGTACTAAACTGTTATTATTATTAAATTATTAATATATTCATTTTAATTATTATTAAAATTATACTGAAAAGTGTATTTTTGACAAATGCACTTGTAGCCATCAAGCACATTCATTTTTCAAAAAATTACTTTTATGTTAAACACATTTGCAACAGCATAAGGGGTGAGTAAATTATCTTAATTATCTTCATTTTGGGGTGAAATACACCCTTTAAGACTAAAGGGCAGAACACACCAAGCGCCAAGTGTGCCACACATCGACTCTCGTTGGGATCACGTTTGGCGGCAGTTTGCCTGATTCAACATGTTAAACTGCCATCAGGACTGTCGAGGCTGCTGGCGCGAATGAGAATTCCGATTTGATGCTCAGTTTAGCAAACGAGTCAGTGCCCAAGAATTAAAACGAAAGTGATGAAAACGAGTAAGCACATGAGGGCGGCACAAACAGAAGGCTGTTCTAATGCTACGTGATCTATCCCAAACTTTTCAATATGTGAATATTTTTTTATAGCAACATGAGCTGCTTAAAATTAAGAAAGTTATCATCATAACTGATATTGAAAATGGTAAGCAAGAGCTGCTTGGTTTATGTTTCATGTATATCCTTGTTGCGGTTATTCCTTTTGAGTGACAAATATATCTTATTGATGGCTGCTGATATAGAAAGTTAATTCCTCTTACACAAGCACAGATCGCACATGTTAGTTTGCAGTTGGCTGCAGTCTCAGCGATGAGTTCAAGTGCAGCTTTTTTGTTTAGACGCTGCCGATGTGAGGTAACAACACCATCGGCTTTTGTCGCTGCTAGCTCTTTGAAGTCAGCTTGGTGCGTCCCAGCCTTAGGACTAGTTGACACCACACCGACAGACGCAGACCAGCACCAGCAGTCGACTGAGTAGTATGTCACTCCTCAGATGTTTCAAGACCTGACAAACGGCGATTCAACATGATGAACCAACAAGCACCGACCGACGCAAACAGGGGTTACACACTGATCCAACAAAACTCAACGAACTATTGTTATTTGTTGGCATATGTCAGTGCAGTGCAAATTGGCTTTTACACAGATTCACACTTTCTGAACAGATTCACACATTCAGAGAATTCTACACATTTTCTATTTCTGAAACACAAACATTAGCAAAGCACATCTTAAACTTTTAAAATAAAAGTTTCTTTATTGGCATCTATGGTTCCATGAAGAACATTTAACATTCTTTCCAATGCACAAAAGGTTCTTTATATTGGAAAAGTTTCCTCTGATAGTTAAAGCATTCTTTATAGTCCAAAAGCTTCTCTAAATGTTCTTCACACCAAGACAAAATGCTTCTTTTAAGAACTGCTCACTGAACCTTTTTGGGAGGAACCCTGCTACTGGAAACTTTTCTTTAAAGAGTGTAAAAGCATGTTCACACCAAGGATGTAGGAGTAGATTAACATTGGTGGACTTGAACTTAAAAAAATGGTATGTATTGATGTCTTTCCGCAGTTGAAACAAGATACCTTCTGATGTTCGTTCATGTTTATTTCATGCTATAACTAATAAAGAGGAAGAGATGATTGGTTGACATGCCGCTTGAAGGCGCTACAGCAATCTGTCACGATACATTAAAGAGCGACAAAACAGCATTTATTGTTAGATTTTCTTAAATAATGACCAGATTTGAAAGTGGAGTTTCATATCAAAAGTAGTCTGCTCTGTCTTGTCTGTCAGTGCATTCTTAATATCCTCTTTGCCACGCAATGTATTTTTCACTGAGTGAGAACATATGTGGCATGAGAGTGGCATGGCTTGTCGGACATAGTAACAGTAACGGGGCGGGTCTTTGCGAAGGGTCAATTAAATTAAATCTATTACGTCTGTTGCAAACAAAGTGAAAATTAATGAAAAGTGTTGATTGCTGCATTAAATTAATATCTACTCAAGTTTCACCATATTTATTTTCACAGCGTTGCACATTATAACCAATCACACACAATTCTGTTGAGCTTATGAATGCAATGATCAATCAGAGGCGTTCAGATGAGTCATCGCTGAAACGCCAGAGTTTTGCTCAGCATGCTCCCTCGACTGATTTCTGGATGTAATTTCTCTCATAATAAACTAAGTGCATCTGTACGTACAATTTAAGTAAGAGATTCATTTAAATTGCAGAAAGCTTTATTAAATATAACTTTTTTTTTTTGCTTAAACCTGCGAAAGATTGACATAAGCGATAATGTTCTTTGCTCGCTTTGTGTATAGATTTTTTTCACAGTTTGAATAACCATGAAAAGTAAATCATTGCAATTAGCAACTTACAATGTTTTTATTAAATTGTGATTTTGTTAAATACAAACTCAGTCCTATTAAGATATTTTATTAGCCTACATGATATCCATATCTTGTACTTGCCCAAAAAGACAGGTTTATGATGTTTGTAGTGAACAGATTACACTAATAATAGGCTACTTTTAGCCTTATGCTGGAGTTGGTTCAGCCTCTGCCTATGATTAAAAAACAGCAAAGTCCACACCACAGCTATAACGATAAAGGCACAGAGAAATGATATTGTTGGAATCACTTTCAGAATTATTTTTTTCTCGCTGATGAACGCTAAAAATATTCACACCCAGTCAGAATCAATCCTGCTGTTACGAGGTCGAGAATGAGCTTAGAAAAAACAGACGATATTGTCCGCTGGTGTGGACGCTAGTTATCTTTATAGTTATCGTTCTTGGTGTGAACGGGCCTTTATTCAGTTTTGTAGCTCCTACTTCCACTAACAAAGCTGTACCCCAATTTCAGTCAAAGAATGCAAAAGCTAAACTAAAACTTGTCTAATTTTTATAATTTCTTCGACTGGTTAAATTAAAAACGTGTATGAATAGACGCAAAGCTTGGGGCGGAAACGACTGTATCTGTAACGCGTTCCCTCCTGGCCACTGTGGCTTTGGTATTGTGTTCATGTAAACAGGACACAGGGCCCTTGGACAGGGTAGGTGCGGAATGTACTGTCTCCGCATTTGTTTTTCATTGAAAAGAGGATTGCGAATCCTGACGGGCATGATTAATCACCACGCGCCAGACATCTGAATACGGCTCGGGAAAGGTTCAACTTTTTAATTCATCCTACACGCAATCTATTCAAACCAGCTGCTGCCTTTCCTCATGCTCATTTTCACTCTTTTCTCAGTGACCACTGCCGCTATTCTCTCTCTCTCCTTCTCTTTCTCTTTCCTTGGCTTTCATAATTATCAGGGGAGAAGGGGCATTGAAAGCTGTTGTTTTTGAGGAGATTTCGGTCGTGTCAACGTCTCGAGCCGCAGCCAACTGTCTTCCTCTCTCCGTTCGGTTGAATTATTATTTCAGGCTTACAGATATGACGAGGAAAACAGTCATTTTCCCAACAAATACCTTTGTGAGTGAGGCGCTGCTCTGTGTAATTGTGGAAAAGGTAGGAAAAGTAAGAAAATACATCTTGTTGAGCGCTCTGTATTTTGTGTCGGATTGATTTTCTGTTTCCCTTATTACCAGCAGACAACCCCAAGAGGGAGAAGTGGATCAAAACATTTTTGAAATGGTTCTGTCTCCGGTTCCCTTATTTTGTAGCTCACTTTAGAGCCAGTCCAATATTTCTCCTGGGGAGCTCGAACATACTCATCAAAATCTGTTGGGCAGCAACAGCCCACTAAAGCCACAGTGTGGTTGCTCCAATTGTATAAAACATCTCCTCCATTATGAGAACAGGCAGAAAAACAAACCACAGCATGCTTGGCATCAAAGTCATTTAGAAAACAGCAGACAGACACGGAACTATTTCAATAACCCCACAAAGATACCACAGGAAAACATTTGGCCCATTAAACTATTCACATACAGCCTAACCCTTTCAAATGCAATTGATTTCCCCCTCACAGTTTGAGGTGAGCTTAGGGTTCCAAAACCTAGCTGCCTACTACCTACATAGACAGCCTCCTTCTAATAGGCAGAATCTTAAAGGGACAATTTAAAACAAAACAAAACAGACATCAATGCTAACCAAACTGGTTACAGACAGAAGAAAGAAACTTGGTTTGGAATGACATGAGGGTGAGTAAATGAAGCAGAATTTTCATTTTTGCATAAACGACCCCTTTAAGTGTCATTAAAGTAGCAACTGACTTACATTTTTTAGGTGGTAATTTAAAAAGCCCTACATAGGAAGAAACTCTACCCACAAACGTTCCACATATGCAAAATTATACCAATAGTGTTTATTGTTAGCATGTTTCTAAGCTAATAATATGATATTTAAAACAAACAAAAGACAAATATTGGGTAAATTCCATTTTTATTTGCGCTGAACATTTTTATTCATAGTTAATCAACATTTCCTTCATCTTGTGCACACCGTTAGATGTCTTATGTTACATTGTTCATCACGGTGCATTCTGGGATTGCTTTTCCTGTTAGAATTTAGTCATAATGAGGCACACTCTTAAAAGTAAAAAAAAAGGTTCCAAAAGTGTTCCCAAAGAACCTTTTAGTGAACAGTTCTTAAAAGAACCATTTTGAAGAACATTTTAAAAATCTGAAGAACCTTTTTCGACTATAAAGAACCTTTTCTGCATTTTAAATGTTCCATGGATGTTCAAGTTTCTTCATGGAAGCTTTCAAGTGCCAATAAAGAAGCTTTATTTTTAAGAGTGTATCTAAAAGATTGTTTGCCTTTAAATGAACAGGCAGCTCAGCAAGAAAGAACAAGAAAAAGAATAATTAAATAAAAAAATTTCCTGCCTAAATATATGCTGTAAAAAGCAGAGATGAAAAAATCTATTGAAATTGAAAATAAGTAAACAAATAAATTAATAAATTAATTAATAAATAAACAAACAAATAAACCTTCAAATACTGAAATGTAAAACATAATGTACTTTTGGAATAAGAGTTCAAAATATGTTTCCAATCTATTAAAACAAAATGATATCAATTTTGGACAATATAAATATATTTATATTTAGAAATGTATATTTAAAAAATAAATGTGAGAAAAATAAATGTGGAAAAATAAGTAAAATTTACATTTATATTAGCCATTTATTGTTGGCCATTCTTTGTTTTTTTTTAAAAATCTATTTAAAGAATATATCTGGAAATATATTTTTAGCTGTATGGGAGAGCATTTGATTCCCTTCTTAAAATGAATGATAGCCTATTGGTAAATCAACTAAGCATTATAAATGCATCAGGTGGATCTATTTTTCACTCCTTCTATCCCTGGAGACGTTTTAGCATATCTATGACTGGATCTCCTCCAATACAAGCAACACATACATCTGTTTAAAGGATTAGTTGTGAATAATGCTGAAGGCAGAGGGCAGTTTTTATCTGAGCCAGCCACTGCTGCATCCTCAGGTAGGCAATTCCAGAAGCCTGTTTGTCTCTTGAGCTGGCTGACCTTGAAAGACCCTTGTTGTTCCCCTGCACCGCCACACAAACAGACTGCAGATGATTTTATTGTTTGCCCTTTACTGTCTGAGAGACGGGTGCAGGGAGTCGGCGAGCATGGCGGAGAGAGAGAACATCAGTGGCACCCGGTACGCATTCGATTCCTCTTTGACGCGTGAACAAAACAGTGCAGAAATCGTACGTCTGCTATTCCTATTCCGTGGAAACAGAAAACACTGAGAGAAAATGTAAATGGAGGACTATTCTATTGGTATTATTCATTTAAAAGTACTGTGGAGTTTTTCCCCACTGAGTTTCTCCTCGGCTCACTTTGGAATGACAGTCTTTCATCTGTAGCTGCACTTGCGAGCGTGAGTCACACTTCGACTTCACAGAAGCATCTTCCAGCTCTCCCTCTCTCCTTCTCTTAGTCTCTGAGCCGAGTTTCTCCCTCTCTGACTTACTCTCTAACTGTGTTCTCTCTGTCTTGTTCCCTGAGGAAACAGGTTGAAGGATGAGCGACTGACTACGGCATGTCAAGATCTTGAGAAAAACAGACATTATCAAATGCACAAGTCAGAGTTTTAATAGCGTTTTCGATATCAAATGCAATGATAAGCACTTGGTTGACATCGGCTGCTGTTTATATAATATCGTAGATTGCCAGTGCCTATGGTTGTGTGCTCTGTGCATGTTACTGGAATAAATATTGGTTTTATGCTTCTTTGATATTGGTCCATACAGTGCAGCTGGAATTTACAAAGCGGTTTGTCCTTTAATGGATAGTCAAGGAAGTCTAAAAGAGAAAGATATCCATTAGCATTCTCCTTTATTTCAATAGCAGTTGATCATCTGGCATATGCAGCACTGGAAGTATGCAACCTACATTCTGAAGTCTTTGGTCACTGGCACTCAATTCTGACCATGCAGATTTTGATCTAACTGACCCTTCACAAAGACCTGCACCTCTTTTTTTATGTCTGATAAGCCATGCTGCTCTCACGCCACACAACGTGCTGAGTCTTTCAAATTTTGTCATTTTTGAAGAAATTCAAACAATACGTATTGTTTTGTGGCCATTTAATGTGCCGTGACAAATCACTGTAGTGCCTCAATTCAAATGGCATGTGAACTGATCATTTCTTCCTCTTAACTAGTTATAGTATGAAATAAACATGTATGACCCACCCACCGTGGAAAGACAAGTGGGTCACTGCACTGTAAAAAATAAAAAATATAATTTGTTGAGTCAGCTTAAAATAATTTGTTACCCTGCTGCCTTAAAATTTTAAGTTCAGTCAACTAAAATAAGTTTAGTCAACTTGAAATGTTAAGTTGCACTAAGTAACAACTTAGATATTTGTGTTTGCTAAACTTAACAGATGGGTAAGTAACCCAGCTGCCTTAAAATTTTAAATTGATTCAACTCAAATATCTACTCAAATATTGTCACTTAGTATAATTTAACATTTCAAGTTGAATAAACTTTTTTTGAGTTAACAGAACTTAAAATTTTAAGGCAGCCAGGTTACAAATTATTTTAAATTGTTTTTTATAGTGTGTGGTCAATACACACCATTTTTCAAGTTCAAGTCCATCAAACCGTTAATCTACATTCCGTTCTGGTTTGTTTGACAGACAGAAAAGGCAGATTCAGCATTATGATTGGTCAGATCGCCTGTCAATCAAACTCCCTGTGAAGAGAGTCAGTTGCATGGGAAAATGACATAAGGACAACAGCGAAAAAGCACAGTTCAGAACCGTTCACTAGTGATTATGTATGCACCCATACAAAATAGTGATATATGATATACACTGTAAAAAAAAAACTTAACATAAGTCAACTTAAAATAATTTGTTACCTGGCTGCCTTTACATTTTTTAGTCCAGTCAACTTGAAATGTTAAGTTGTACTAAGTGACAACTTCTGTATTTGAGTTCATTCAACTTAAAATTTTAAGGCAGCTGGGTAACAAGCCCAGCTTTTAAATTTAACAAACCAAATGTACTAAGTTGTGTCTTAGTACAACTTAACATTTCAAGTTGACTAAACTTATTTTAGGCAGCAGGGTAACCAATTATTTTAAGCTGACTCAACAAATTGTGTGTGTGTGTGTTTTACTACCTTTTGTCACATTACACCCTGAAAAATAAAATAAATTAAGTGTAACTTTTTTGAGCTGCATGTACACATTATAGCTCTCATTATTAAAGTAAAAATATAATAAAAAAAAATTCAGGAGGATTATTAAAAATGAGTCAGTGAAATACTTGGTTTGGTAAGTGATCAGCCTCTTAGAGTATACCATTATAAACTTGCTCAGGTGCAAGCACTCAACTTTCAGATTAAACACCAGGCTAACTGCCCCACCTGACATCAATAGTAGTGGTGTTGATTACTTCAGAATAAAACAGGTTCCACTGTTAGTAGTGCATGGTACGGCAATGAATTCACCATGGTTGGGAAAATGCATTCAAAAGACCTCCGGGATAATGTTGTAGAAAGGCGCAAGTTAGGAGAAGGCTAAAAAAAAACATTTTAAAGGCTTTAGCTATCCCTCTGAGTACTGTTCAGAGCATAATGAAGTGGAAAGCGTATGGCACCACCAGCACATTGTCTAGATCAGGCCGTCCGTCCAAAGTGAATGACAGAGGCAGGAGGACATTGATAAAAGAAGCTACCTGGAGGCCAAAGGCAACTCTGAAGGACTTAAAAGGCATAATGGCTGGGTCTGGTCAGTCTGTGCATGTGACAACTATCTTCCAGGCTGGCCTGTATGGCAGGGTGGCACGAAAGAAGCCTTTTGTTTCATTTGCACTATGCAAAAACACATTTGGAAGAGTCTGATACCTTCTGGCAAAAGGTGCTATGGTCTGATAAAACCAAAATTGACCTTTTTGGAGTGAGCTCCAAGCGCTATGTCTGGTGAAAAGCAAACACAGCACACCACCCAAAACACACCATACCTACTGTGATGCATGGTGGTGGCAGCATTATATTGTGGGGGTGTTTCTCTTCAGCTGAGACTGTTTCATTGGTCAGGATTGAAAGGGAAAATGGAAGCTGCCAAGTACATCCAAATTCTTGAGGAAAACCTGCATCCCTTTGCTAAACAGCTGAAGATGGGCAGGCCATTCATGAAAACATACTGCCAAAACAACAACAAAATGGCTTAAGGATAAGAAGGCGAATGTCCTTGAGTGGCCAAATCAGAGCCCTGACTTCCAATCCAATCGAAAATCTGTGGATGGCTTTGAAGAGAGCAGTCCATTGCTGCTCACCACATAATTTGACTGAATTCTGCAAGGAAAATTGGCCAAATATTCCCCAATTAAGGTTTGCAAAGCTAGTACAGAAATATCCAAATAGACTGATGGCTGTAATTAAAGCAAAAGGTGGCTCTATGAAGTATTAAATCAACGGACTAACGAATTTTCCAACCCTGTTATTCTAGTTTTTGGTTTGTTTGTTTGTTTGTTTGTTTTTGTTTTTGTTTTTTTATTAATTTGCAGAACTGTTGTGTTTTTATTCTTTCATTGGTCTGATGCTGTAAGACCATAATTGTAAATAAAGCTAGAAAAGTTGTTAGGAATGGGTTTGATTTGAGGCTGTATGACAAATAAAGTAACTATTTCAAAAGGGTATGATGATTTTCTATAGGCACTGTATATAGCTTTATATCAAGAGTGATATTGTCATATGTGTTACCTATAGGCCAATATAATTATGATTTATAATTTTTAGATGAAAATAATAATAGATGATAATAATAATAATAATAATGGTAGATGATAATGTTTATACCATATATAAAATTCCCATATTAAAATTTGTATATGTACATACAGTATGTTAATACTATCTATATGATAATTTTCGGTCACACTTTATTTTAAGGTCCATAATAGTTAGTTAGGTAGTTGTTAAGTTCAGGTATTGGGTAGGATTAGGAATGTAGAATATGGTCATGCAAAATAGCTGCTTTACAAGTACTAATAAACAGCCAATATGTTAATAATAGGCATGCTAATAAGTAACTAGTTAATAGTGAGAACTGGTCCCTATACTAAAGTGTTACCTGATGTTTTAATATGGTGTAAATGTATTCCATTTTATGATATCAACATCATTAAATGCATTAAACATTACAGTAAACCAGGGTTTCCCAAACTGGGCTTAATGTAAGAACTGCAGTGGGTTTGTGAGTCGAAAAATGTAACAGTTAATTAAATCATAAAAATATAAAATAAATTCTTTAAACACTTGAATGCCAAAAATAGAATTATTCAAGTTGTTTACCTGCATGTTAATGTGACCATTAAGCAACATCAAACTGTAATGCAAATGTATTGTTAAAATATTGAAAAATGAACTTCCTCAGTGATAGTTCAACTAAATATTTCATGAGGTTCAGAGTTTTGGCAGACAAAAACATTTGGCAATCCCTGCATTACATGAACAAACAATTATAAACATGAATATAACAAAGACATTAAACTCCTTTAAACTTTTTTTTTTTTTGTCCAGACTTCCAGAATCTACAGTTACTGAAGGTCATTGGATATGATGACAACATAGTGTTTCACGGCTATAAACCACCAGTGTTTATTATCTTGCATAATTACTTACATACATGGTTGAGTTGCTTGAGAGGTGCTTTCCTGATTTTGATACCAGTATTGATTCTTCAGGTCAATTGTATATCCATAATCACAAAATCAGTTCGAATGTCAACTGAGGAAAGCGTTATTTTTGTCTTTGTCCTTTTAACAGTTAAGGGGATTTCCCATGACAGCGCTAGTCAATGCATTTGTTGGTTGCGCCCCTATGGTTGCATCTTATAAAGCTGTTTAAAGTAATTATAACATCCTTGTTTCAGTCTCTTTCAATACAAAAGTTTTTGCAACTCACTCATAAAGACATTCGTTATAATGTAATTTTGTCTGTAGATGAAATCATAATCACTAACGGACCCTTTCTCAATACCAAATACAGCATATTATATTATTTATTGAACAATAATACAGTATATAAATGAGAAACAATAGCCATTATAAAGTATAATAAGTTTGTACAATAAGAAATAAACGCAAGCAAACAATTCAAAAGTAGAAAAGCAGCACTCTAGTCAGTACAGCATTTCATTACATAAAAATAAAAAGATATGAAACTTAACTTTGCCCTAAAGCTAAATTGATTTGCTCTGGAACAAGTTAAAGATTAATAAGACCAAAGATTGCCCATTTAATATAACCAAAATGAATTATACCTTGTGTAACACCATCTACATACGGCAACAAATTCCCAAAGGACTGGCTGAGATAAAGCTGTTCCCGCCAGATACATGAGCACTGAGCAGTCACTGTCGGCCTGGAGATCGCATCTCCGAAAACATCTAAACAAATTGTGAAATGAGCACTATCTTTATATATAAATTGCATATATTAGGTCTAAACAACTACATGCCTAAAAATCTCCTAAACTACATTCTGAGACACAATAACAGTAATAATATTGCAAAATTATAGTGGGTTCGCTCTTCTGCCATTCACATTCACTGAGACAAATGCTGCCAATATAGATCCAACAGCTAATGGAGTGATACAAATAGTGAAACTGCTGGAATATCACACTCGTGGAATAGACTCTCAGCCAATCAGATCCGAGAACCAGAACAAACTGTTGTATAAAATGTAATACACTCTAATTACGAGTACTTGGTTTTTGAAATCCAGTTACATAATCCAGATTACATGTAATCAGTTACTACCCAGCAGGTTATATGGATGCACTTAACAGAACAGTTTAAAAAAAAATTCATTAATGAAAACAAGAGTTAGGCCTACAAAAAATAAAAGGAGTTTAGGCCTACAACTACAAGCTCAATGTAAGATATTTATTATTCGTTAGAATTTTTTCTTTTTCAGCACTGAACTGAAGATCGCAAATCTCAGGCACGGTAATGTTTTGATATCAGAAATTATTATTTATAAAGTCTCTCGCCTCTCCCTCATTGAAATAAATCATATTCAAATGTGCTCGAAAACAAGATGGGATTTAATTAAGTTGTGCAAGCTAGCTGAGAAAGCACAAACACTCCAGGATTTAATGGAGTGAATGTTGAATACTTAGCATTTTTATTTTCTTTTCCTCTTCCCCTTTGCTGCAAAGTTGCATTCAACTCATTTCATTTGAAGGAATGTTTCTGCCATGATGGGGCTTTTCGATAAGCTCCCCTTTATTGCGCTTTCTGTCTGAGAATGACTAGCGCGCTTTTCTCCCACCTGCTCGCCTGTCACGGTGTCAGCTTGAGTCAGAACGCTGTGAAATCCCAGCGCACCGCCACGCAACCGTGTGGAAACACCACAGATGAGAGCACCAACAATGGAGGAAGGAAAGACGCCGGCAATCGGATGAAGATGTCAGTTACAGTCAATAAAGGGAGAAATCTTGATCTGTCATCTTGTGCATTCTGAAAGAGAGAGACAGAGACAGAGAAGTGATTGCACTGATGATGGGAAAAGGGGGTTTTATGAGTCATTACTATCAAAATGTTCTCTTTAGGGGCTGAGAGCCTCTTTTAATAGCTATAAAAAAAAATAAAAACACTGAAATATCAAGATGATACTTCATGACTTTTCAAATTCATGTAACAACTGATTACACACAAAAGTTCAACTTTTGTGATTAAGATTAATTTACTTTTCAGAACAAACATTTCCTGATAATTTACTGACTTCTATGTCATCCAAGATGTTCATGTCTTTCTTTCTTCAGTCCAAAACAAATTAAGGTGTTTGAGGAAAACATTCCAGGATTTATCTCCATATAGTGGACTTCATGGGAGCCAACGGGTTGAAGGTCCAAATTGCAGTTTCAATGCATTTTCAAATGGTTCTACAAGATCCCATATGAAAAATAATGATTTTGTGTAGAGAAACGAAAAGTCATTTTCTAAAAAAAAAAGAAACATTTCTATACTTTTTAGCACTAGCTCTGTGATGTGCATCCGTGATTTCAGGCATTACGTAATCACATTGGAAAGGTCAAGCGTGGTTAGTTCTTCGTCTGTGTACTATCGTCTGGGTAGGGTGAAAAAGTCCCTCTCATTTTCTCCTCCAACTTAAAAATCGTCTGATGTTGTTTTACCTTTCTTTGTAAAGGCCGTTTGACTTTCTCTGCATGTTCACTTTGTGACCTTTCCAATGCGACTACATAATGCGTGAAGTCGAGCTAGTGCAAGACAAGCGCTTTTTTTTAGAAAATGACTAATCGTTCTGTTACATTAGACTTTATTCCACGGCTGGGATCATGTAGAGCCCATTGAAACTGCAATCTGGACTTTCAACTCATTGACTCCCATTGAAGTCCACTATATGGAGAACAATCCTTTCTTTTTGACTAAAGAAAGAAAAACGTGAATATCTTGGATGGCATGGGGGAGAGTAAATAAACAGGATTTTTTTATTCTGGAAGTGAACTAATCCTTTAAAAAAGTTCACTTCCGGAACAAAAAATTACAATTTATATACTTTTTAACCTCAAATGCTCATCTTGTCTACCTCTGAATGAACTCTGTGTATTCCGGTTCATGACAGTTAGGGTATCTCGAAAAACTCCCATCTCATTTTCTCCTCCAACTTCAAAATCATCCTACACTGCTGTTTTACCTTTTTTTTTGTAAAGGGTGTTTGACCCTCCTTGCTCGTTCAAATTGTAAACACTATGTCGGTACTTCTGCAGCACTGTAGGATGATTTTGAAGTTGGAGGAGAAAATGAGACTGAACTTTTTCAACATAACCTAACTGTATTGAATGCACAGAGTTCATGCAGTGCTAGACAAGACAAGCATTTGAGGTTAAAAAGTATATAAATAGTTTATAAAGTAACCAATTGTTTTGCTAGATAAGACCCTTCTTCCTTGGCTGGGATCGAGCCTTTTGAAGCTGAATTTAAACTGCATTTTGGAAGTTCAAACTCGCGGGTACCGCTGAAGTCCACTATATGGAGAAAAATTTGTAAAAAATTTCAGATGTTTGCCTCAAAAAACAATTTCTTTACGACTGAAGAAAGAAAGACATCAGCATCTTGGTGAGTAAATTATCTGTAAATTTTTGTTCTGGAAGTGACCTTCCGCTTTAATAACACAGTTGTAGAAAATGTGTGTCCTCCACAAAATGAAGATAGCCTTTTATAGAAAAAAAATAAAAATCTTATTAACAGAGAAGTTCACTTCCAGAACAAAAAATTACAGATAATGTACTTAGCCCCTTGTATTCCAAGATATTCATGTCTTTCCTCTTTCAGTCGTAAAGAAATTATGCTTTTTGAGAAAAACATTTCAGCATTTTTCTTCATATAGTGGACTTCAACGGTGCCCCGAGTTTGAACTTCCAAACAGCACTTCAAATGCGGCTTCAAACGATCCCAAATGCAGTTGTAAATGATCCCAGCCGAAGAAGAAGGGTCTTATCTAGCGAAACAATTGATTGTTTTCATAAAACAATTTATATACTTTTTAATGTTAAACGCTTGACTTGTCTTACTCTGCCTGAACTCTGTTTTTTTCCGGTTTGTGACAGTTAGGGTATGTCGAAAAACTCCCATCTCATGTTCTCCCTCAACTTCAAAATCGTCCTATATCGCTCTTTTACCTTTTCTGTTGAGGGTGTTTAATCTTCTTTGTATGTCGGTACTTCTGCAGCGATGTAGGATGATTTTAAAATGATATTTGAAGTTGAGGGAGAAAATACGATGGGAATTTTTCGATATACCCTAACTGTCTTGAACCAGAAAAAAACTGAGTTCAGGCAGAGCAAGACAAGACAAGCATTTGAGGTTAAAAGAGTATTTAAACTTTATATATTTTTAATGAAAATAACCAATCGTTTCACTAGATAAGACCCTTCTCCCTCGACTGGGATCATTTACAACCGCATTTGGGATCGTATGAAGCCGCATTTAAACTGCATTTTTGAAGTTCAAGCTCAGGGCACCATAGAAGTCCATTATAGGGAGAAAAATCCTGAAATGTTTTCTTCAAAAACATAATTTCTTTACGACTGAAGAAAGAAAGACATGAACATCTTGGATGACAAGGCGGTGAGTACATTATCTGTAAATTTTTGTTCTGGAAGTGACCTTCTCCTTTAAAAATGAATATTATCTGTGTTATCTGTGTTTTTCTTTCATATTTATCTATTCGAAAACAATATATTTTTACAAAACGTATTATTTATATTTTGAAAACCTTTTATCCTCTAAATCATATCCTTCACAAGTTGTCTAGTGCGAACATTATAAGTTAACAAGCTGCTTAAATACCAGATAAATTTATATTGTTCATGATGTCATATGATACAACTTAATAAATTTATTAATTACTAATTTATGATGTCATATTGTATCTTTCACCTTAAAAATTCTATTTACAAACTATATAAAAACACGTATTCATGTAACATGTATTTGCCTTATACATGACAGTTACACCACATGATATTTTAAGGGTCATTAATTAAAATATTTAAAAAAATAATAATAACATATAAAACCAGCATGAATATAAAGATTACATTTCTAAGAACGTGTCATGTGTTTTACATTAGAATTTATAAATTATTTTTTCCTTTTCATCATCATAGATGCTTTTATTTTTGTTTATGGCCCTCCAATTAGTCGACATGTTTATTCCATTTTTTGTGGTCAAATCGATTCCAAACATGAGCAGCATTACTGTACAGGACAATCACCTTTTTAAAAGTGTACATGTCTACTTTTTTCTTTTTTGAAAAATGTGGTAAAACAGAGGAATACAGCTTTAATAGTGTCAATCAACTGGGTTTGAAACAAATTTTGAAGAGAAAATCATAGGTCAGTTTAGAAACTGCTATTATTTTTTGTACACAACAGCACTGGGGTCTGTACAACCCCAAACAGAAAAAGTCTAACGTAAATTTCACAGTACAGGATGGTTAACAATAATAATGCAGAAGAAGGTTCATCTCTTCTAAAGGACAACAGGAGACTGTCGGTCACCTTTCAATATGACAAGCAGAGTTTTGTATCGTAAGGTCAGATATTGGCATTGAAAGGCATTGAAAGATGTTGGCCTCTCACAGCGCAGACTAAGTATTTAGGTCTGGCTGTGGTTTGTTATTTTCTAGGTACTTCGGAGCTGAGCAAAGGGATCAGGAGGTGAGGAGTCGAACCAAGGCCAGGCTGACTGATAGGAGCTGGGTGAAGGGGTCAGTATGTGGAGCCTGTATCACCCCCTGACAGCCTGATTTCCTCCACCATTATCACAGCCATCTTTTAACACACCACCACAGCTGTGTGTAATAAAACGAGTGAGAAGCAAAGAAAGCAAGCGCTTTTCACTCCCCCTACATGCCTTTCTCTCTTAACAAAACAAATAAGCGTAGTTAGATGGGAAATTATAAGATGATAGAATCAGGTGAGCATCGCCTACCCCCAACAGGGCCAACTGTGAGAAGTTTGAGAAAGTTGCGAAAACGGCCCCGAAGCACAGCGCAACTATCATTTAGACAAACCGCATCTTTTCAACAATTAGCTGGAAAGATATTCAAGGGCTCCCCTATGTAACTCATTTAAAGCCTTACAGATTTCAATAAAATGGAATTATTCTATTAAATTCAATTCAAATACACTCTTCCTTCAGTCATTTGCTTTCCATTTCATTCAGGCTTTTCATTACCGAAAGGAAAAAAAAAATCAATTACATCGAACACCTGAACTAACAATACTGCCAGGCCAATTTGCAGTTGCAGGAAACTGCCTACGCAAGAATTAGTAATGTTAATGAGGAGATTGATTTGATATTTTTGGCAATCTGAGAGCACAAAGGCAGGCCCGTCCTCTCGCTCCCACTCCTTTTGTTGACTGGTAAATTAAAGAGCTTGGACTTGATCAAAGAAGAAAAATCAAATTTCCTCTTTCATTAAGCCCGACCAATACGCCTCGACTCTGAAGCGGGGCCAAACCTGCCATTGTCTTGATAATCACCGGCAGAGTCCAGGAGGATTCAAACTTGTGTTCTTTTGAAAAGACTTTTGTATTTCACCAACTTGTAGCAGCTGAATAGCTATTCATTATAAAAATTCATATAACACAAGCCAAATTAAATGAGACTCAGGTAATTACGATTGGACGGGGAGTGTGTAGTCATCATAATGACCCTTGGGTGATAAGTCTAGATGTTGTCTGCGGAGGTAATGTCGATTATATTCCATATTAATACAGTATTCACTGATTGGGCGGTATCCCAAGCATCCTCGCACCAGCAATAATGAACACAGCAGAGTTATCTTACAGACTCACATTTCTGGATTCACTGACCCTGGCCAATCCCAGAGTGGAGTATATTCATCATATCTGTGCTCGCTTAGACCTCAGCCATTCCAGAGGAGTCTGCAGAGAGACTGGAGTTCATAAATCTACTACCTCTCACTTAATGAAGCTCCCCATTCCTCTGCAAAGCACGCTGGGCTTAACATACTGTACGAGTCTCCGAGAGAGCTAATAACTGAGGTCAGACTGGAGGAAAAGTTTCTTTTAAAGACTAAGTCCCACGATGAACTGTACGCAACTCCGTGACAGCTTGACAACCAGGAGTTAAAGGGATAGTTCACCCAAAAATTAAAATCCTGTCATCTTTTGCTCACCCCCATGTGGTTCCAAGCAGGTTTTAGGTTCTTATTTCATCTTATTAGTTATTATATTTTAAAAGCATTCAACATGTCAAATCACAATCGGCCATGAGAGCCAAAGATGTTTAATGTTATTGACCTCCACTTCAGCTGTATGGAAAAGAGCAGCTCAGACATTCTGCTAAAATCTGCTTTTGTGTTCCATGTTAAAAATTCAGTTAGCTGTTCCTTTAAATTTTCATACTGTATTAACTGACTTTCATATTGTAATAAGTGATTTCATATACCACTATGGGAATATATTTCGAAATCTGACTTTATTTCGCAATGCAACCTGCAACTTAATTTCTCAAAAATTTAAATTTATTTGATGTAATTGTGACTTTTTTTCCCCTTCTTTTTTCATAATTGTAAATTCATAGTTGTGAAATCTGATAATGTGACTTTGCATAATTTTGACTTTTTATCTCACAGTGTGACTTTATTACTTATTTTGGATTTTTTTTAATAAGGTGAATAAGTTGGTATCATGAAATAACAAACAACAATAAACATTCATCTAAGGTTATGTTAATTCACATATATACTGTTGTTTGCTGTTCATAATTATTATAATAATTCATAATACATTAAAAATGCTAATTTATACAGATGTTTAAAATGTATATTAACTATCAAGGTAAAGCTACTTTGATAAACATCTGTTTATTTTTTTCAATCTGACTTTATCTTTCAATGTATATTTATATTTCTCAGCTGCTTAATGCTTCATTTCTCAAAATTGTAAATTTAACATAATTGTGACTTCATCATGCAGCTAATAATGCAATTTCAAATCTCGCAATTGCGACTAAACCCCGGTTTCACAGACAAGACTTAAGCCTAGTCCTAGACTAAAATGTAAATCTGGGCTGTTTCAACTGAAAGAAACTTTTACTGACTGATCCTAAAATACATCAGTGCCTTTGTTTTGTCTCAAGATACACACCAGTAATGTTTTTTATTAAGAATGTTTATAAAAATTACTTAAATGTCCTAAAAGAACTATGGCCTAATCCTGGTTTAGCCTAAGCCCTGTCTGTGAAAATGGGCCTTTGTTTCTCGTAATTGTTACTTTCTATCTTGCATAATGACTTTATGTCTCACAATGCAATAATTACTTATTTTGGTAGCATTTTACAATAAGGTTCAGGTATAATTATGTATCCTTAAATAACAAACAACTATAAACCTTAATCTAAGGTTATGTTAATTCATAAATATACTATTGTTTGTTTGTTCATAACATTAACTAATGCTAATTTATAGAAATGTTTAAAATGTATATGTAGAAATTAGCATTCTTTGTTCATTGTTTTTTTAGATACCTAATGCATTAATGTTGACAAACTGAACTTTATTGTGTAGAGTATAACCTTTTTTTTTTTTTTTACTTTTGAGGTGGAAACAGGCTTCCAGTAATAGCTGACTGGAAAAGTCTCGGTGGTCCTCGTCTGAATGAAGCTTTTTAGTTCAGCTGTGTTCCACTATGTTGCTTTGTGTAAAGTTTTATAATGCTTTGAATCGAATTGAATCAGTCTGATAGTACAGAGACACCCCTCAGTGAAATGTGTTTTCTTAGTCTCTCTCCAGCTCTTCATCACAAACCAAGTACCTGCTGTCAACATATTGCATTTTCCCAGGCTCCCACCTTTCGGTGGCCGGTGGGCCGTCACGTCATTGAGTTCCACCGCTGCCGAGAAAGTCATATCTGTCGAATTCAGTGCGAGAGAGCGGCTGAAGCGAGGAGGAGAGGAGAGGGAGCGGGAAGAATCTGTGTTTGCCATCAACAACTCAAGAGAGCAGAGCGCCGGCAAGATTGATGATCCCTTCCCTGAAAGTAACAAAAGATCTACCGCCCGTGAGAGCCTGCTTATGGGGCCTGATAGACTTGTCATTCTCTTAATAAACGCCACAGATATGTCAGCGGCAGCAGCAGTGCAGCCTGAGGTGGACCCACCCAGACACAGAGGAAGCTCCATCAACCCCAAACCCTTAAAATAAGCTCGAAGTGGCCGAATACACATAGAGGCAGCACTGGCTCTTGACATCTTAAAGAAAAGTTGATTTTTTTAAGATTCTTAGGATCGATCCTTCAAGTGTGTTTTTGTTGACCTGGATATACAGTACAGTATAGTTTAAATTGGCCAAATTTGGTTCGTTTACAAAAATACTACAATCTGCAAAATAAAGGTTCTTCTTTGGCATCTATGGTTCCATGAAGAACCTTTAACATTAACAAAACCTGTAAACATTTTTAAAAATGTTCTTCACACTAAGAAAAAATGGGACTTTGAAGAACTGTTGTTGAACTGTCACACTTTATTTTAAGTTCCAATTGTCGCCATTAACAAACCATTAACTACGACTTTTGCCTCAGTAAACTACTAACTGGTTGCTTATTAATAGTTAGTAGGGTAGTTGTTAAGTTTAGGTATTGGGTAGGATTAGGGATGTAGAATATGGCCATGCAGAATAGGTGCTTTTTAAGTACTAATACACAGCCAATATGTTAACAATAGGTATGCTAATAAGCAACTAGTTAATAGTGAGAATTGTTCCCTTAACTAAAGTATTTCTGATCTGTTCAGTAAAAGGTTCAAAAATGGTTCTTCTATGCAATAGCATTGCTGAAAAAAAATCAGAAAAATTATATTTGTTCAATAAAAAGCCCTTTTCAGGTGAGACTCATTTTCCCAGGAGTTAGCATTTTACAGATGAACTCTGTGGTCCATCCGAATTGGAAATGTCTAAGCTTCTGTAAATTTTTCAGAGCAAATTACCTGCTGTTTTTTACCAAACACAATATTCCTGTAAAAAACGGAATCCCATTTGAATCTGAATGTCCGATGATCCCAACAGTTCTCTTTATATGCTTTTGACTAAACTGAGCTACTATTTGTGCACTAATCTCTCATTATGAACAGCATCTGACAAAGTATCATAATACAAAAAAAAAAAAAAAAGATAACATATGAAAATAAAATTAGCAAGAGCCAAATTGCAGAAACCATATCAGCTTGAGGTAAGATGCTGTACATGTAGAAATTTCTCTACTCAGTTTGTGGGTTTATTATAAGCAGCCACTTCTAAATTTAAATAAGTTATATAAAATACTGTGTATCTAGAAAAGACACTCTCACCTCTGTAATAAACATGACTATAATAAAAAAAAAAAAGTTTGTTCATAAGGTATTATTTAATATATTTTTAATTTTTAATTTTTTTCCTTTCATTTTTTATATATTTATTGAATTTGATAAAGACCACTGATTAAGCCATCTTGAGGTCCTGATACTATAATAATTTCATGTAGATTATATATTTCTAGTAGTTTAAGCAGGAGGTAGGGAAATGTACATGCCATATGCCCAGATGTCAAAAGCAATTGCTGTTGTACCCATTGGTTTGAGACTGACAGCTCAGGCCTCCGTCTCTTTACATAACTGTCCAATCAGATTAATCCTGCAGGGAGGCAGCCTAAATTATGCAGAGACACTAGGAAATGACGAATACGTTAGCATATCATTTTTTGTTTGCCGGTGGGTTAACTCTAATAAAGAGACGACAGACTACATATACAGATATTGTGACTATAGATACACACACACACACACACAAACAATGTAATATGTGATATTATAGAATAGTGTTTAAAATATATCAAAATGAATATTTTATTGTATAAAATTAAAAATTAAATTGTGTGTGGGTGCATCCAAACCCAAATTACACCAGCCTATAAAAACTGAACCTGCTAACATGTCTAAAAGTGCTCTTTTTAGGAACCAAAGGTTAGGAAGGAATACAAGAAAGAATCTCTGAATTGAGGGAAGCGTGGAGAATATTGTTTTGATAGCCAGAGTGGATCTGAAATGTCTTGAGCAGTAAACACACATCCAAGCCGACACGCACGCACACATATATAGACAGATATATAGGCCTAGACGTACACAATAGAAATGAAAGACAAAAAACCAGGAGGAAAATCATCATCTCCAGCATTGCCATTTTATAGAGTCTGCTGCCATTTACAATATTTTGTTATTTTTCACCGCAAGAGCCGCTGTCTCTGTCACAATTCAATCTAGGCCTCTCTCCCCACACACTGTATAATGCCTAGTTAAAGGCAGCAGTGTGTGAAATGGTATTTTAAAATAAATGAAAGTGACTAGGAAACAGAGGGCTTGGGAGATATTACTGTGTCAACGCTGACAGACAAGCCCTGGGATGGGCTGTGAAGTTATCAGGCCAAGGGAGACGGCGCTGGATTAAATAAAACTCCAGTTTCACTGCTGCTGTGTCACCATCACACACTCTGCCACACTAACGTTGCTACAATACAGGGCCATTTTTCTGCAGCCCATCAAGATAATATGCTCCAAGACATAATGAGATGGCTAATGTTTCAGCCGCTCTTTCAATGCATCTCCTGAAATTTCCATATGAAATGGGGCCTTGGCTCAGATAATACAGCTAATACAGGAAGTGAATTCTGCAGCTTGATGTACAATGGCGCAGTGATTCCCAACCAGGGAATGTGTATCCCAGGAGGAACTTGAAAAGACTGTGACTTTGCTTTGTAAAACCTACAAAACATTACATATTTTAATATTATAAATAAAACATTTATTATACCTTTTAAATGTTTGGGGTCGGTATAATTTTTTAATGCTTTTGAAAGAATTATTTTCAACAAGACTGCATTAATTTGAAAAAAAAAAAAAACATTCAAAACAGTAATACTGTGAAATATTATCACAATTTTAAATAACTTTTTTCGATTTTAATATATTTAAAAATGTAATTTATTACTGGGATGGCAACGCTGAATTTTCAGCAGTCATTACACTAGTCTTCAGTGTCATATGATTCTTCAGAAATCATTCTAATATGTGATTTGGCACTCAAGAAACAAGAAACATAATCTTAATCTTATATATATATATATATATATATATATATATATACAAGAAACATAATCTTAATCTTATCTAATCTTATCTAATCCTATATATATATATAATAAGATTAAGATTATGTTTCTTGAGTGCCAAATCACATATCAGAAGCAAAAGCAGAACCATTTAATCTCCAAAAACACAGTTTTGTTCATAAACGAATCAGCATTTAGGAATCAGCTGAGTGAATTATTGAGTGACTCACTTGTAACACTTTACAATAAGGTTCATTAGTTAACATTAGTTAACTAGTTAACATGAATTAATAATGAGCAATACTTTTACAGCATTTATTAATCTTAGTTCATCTTAACTTCAGCATTTACTAATGCATTATTAAAATCACAATTGTGTTTATTAACATTAGTTAATGCACTGTGAACTAAAATTAACTAACAATGAACGCTTGTATTTTTGCTCCCTATAGTGAAAAATAAAATGTATTTAAAATACATTTCATGCTATGTATACTACAAATTCATTTACATATTCCTCCAGTTTCACAGACAAGGCTTAAACCTAGTCCCAGACTAAAATGTAAGTCTGAGAATTGTTTCACCTGTTTTTTTTTTTTGGTTTTTTTTCTGAAGGATGTTTGTAAAAATTACTCAAATGTGACACTGGACCATAAAACCAGTCATAAGGGTCAATTTTTTTAAAATGAGATTGAGATTAATACATCATCTGAATAAATAAGCTTTCCATTGATGTATAGTATGTTAGGATAGAACAATATTTGGCCGAGATACAACTGTTTGAATATATGGAATCTGAGGGTGCAGAAAAATCTAAATATTGCGAAAAATCACCTTTAAATTTATCCAAATGAAGTTCTTAACAATGCATATTACTAATCAAAAATTACGTTTTTATATATTTACAGTAGGAAATTTACAAAATATCTTCATTGAACATGATCTTTACTTAATTTCCTAATGTTTTTTGGCATAAAATAATTTCAATCAATAATTTTGACCCACACAATGTATTTTTGGCTATTGCTACAAATATACCCCAGCGACTTAAGACTGGTTTTGTGTTCCAGGGTCACAAATGTCCTAATTGAACTATGGCCTAATCCTGGCTTAGTCCAAGCCCTGTGTGTGAAACCAGGTCATTATGTACTTAATAAAAATATAGTCTGAAATTGAACGTTTATCATACAAAATTGGTATATTTAAAGTCTGCTAAATTGGAACAACTAATTGTGTACTTAATGTACTTTAATTGTGCAAAAGTAGTGCTGAAGTCCAACTAAATATATACCTAAGTATATGTGATTGTGCTAAAGTGGAACTACTGCAAGTATACTTTAGTTGCACTTTAAATATTTTGCATTTAAAGACCAATATTATTTAAAGATCATACAATCCTTAGCAATAATGATATTAAAACATGTTTAAGACATAATATGTGCCTTGTGCACATGTAGTACTCCAAATAAAGTTTAATTACATTTTCAGCAGTCTCGAGCAATTTGTCAGTAAATACGTTAATAAACTTGAACTATACTTAGTATAAAATAAATGCATTTTAAATATATTACTTTTTACTCGGGTTAACTAATATTAATAAATAGTGTAATAAATTAACTGTTAATTGTTTGTTCATGTTACTTAACACATTAACTAATGTTAACAAATTACACCTTATCGTAAAGTGTTACTGACTCACTCATAAAGATGAATCAGTCTATTCGAATGAATTATTTGAATGAATGATTCAGTGACTCATTCATACTGATGTAACGACACAACATGTGAAGAGTCACTGAAACATCTTAACCACTAATGCCAAGACTAACTGAGGAACCAACTGGTGTGTAATGAGTTACCAGAAGCTCATTTCTGCTATGTGTTGATGAATGGAGTTGTGAAGGCCAATAAATGACTGAAGAAGGCCAACAAGTAGTCTTTAAATCATAAAAAAATCAGCAAATATTTAAGTCATTATACCTTAACATAAACGTAATAGGAATTCAAGGACAAAATGCCAGCAAAACAACATTCATCCCTACAGTTACAAATCAGGTATGAAGAAGTAGCTGCTTCACCTTCTTTCCTATTCCCCCAATCATATCTTTATATTTACAACCCTGCCTGGGTCCTCAGGGTCTGCTAGGGGCAGAAAAAACTCTATGCGTGTGGTTTTACCGCAGTCCCTGTCCAGCTATCACAGAGAAATCTCAGAGCCAATCTCCTGTGTTAAAGAAGACCAATTTCCCCACAGGGAGCTTTTCATGCTGGACAAAGCATATTGCCTTGCCTGGGTCCACACATACTCAGGTTTAAGTAAGAACCGCATGCACTCTGTTGAATCGCGGTGTCTGTCAATATGGCAGCACTGTCACATTCTTCCCTTATACAAGCAAAAAGAAATGAGCGAGCATACGAAATGAAAATGATATCTACACATCATCTGACTATGATGTTTATGGCACGATCAGAAATTTCACAACTGATTGTACCTCAAATAACAAGCGCTATCGTGCGACAGACTACTATAAACATCTGGTAGTGATGGCGACAGTTCAGAAAATGCCGATGACGAGACTGATTTTTTAAGACCTGTTTTGACATGTTTCTTGCTCACTTCTCGGGAGAGTGTGGCTTATTCAATTCACTGTCAAGGCTCTATAAATATTTATCTTGCATGATGCAAAACATGACATTAGGGAGAAAAAGAGTGTGTCACCTGGTGGAACAAGAAGAGAGAGAGCGTTTGAGTGACAGCGCTACCAGATGTCGTCTCTGTGCAGATTGTCTATAACTGCGTCGGCTCGTATAAACAGCAACATGTACGCTGTACCCTCTTCGGCAACAGACAGGATTAGATATTTGAAGGAGGAATATGGACAGACGATCAGGACAAACGACGCCGCAAAAGGCCAAGGGTCAGATCAACGTTGCCGAAAGGTAAACTCCGTTACAGGAATTGCAGAGATGCAGTACGCTGAAAGAGACTTTAAAAAGTATTACCCAAATCCAGGGCAATTTTTTTATGTTGTCAGCAGGTTGTCCACCCACTGAGAATTTTACAGTGCCTAAATAAAGCTAAAAATGTCTGCACACATGAAAGCACTCTGATGTCTCAAAACATTTCTAATTTCACAGATAGTCCTGTTTAGCAAACGTGATAATGATACTTTTGGAATTTGCATTTATTTATTAGAAATATTTCCGAGTATGATGATCGCAAAGTATTGTAATTCTGAATAAATGTTTTTGAATATTAGGCCTAATTGGGACGGCCTATTGTAAATTGCATAACTGCAGTGCTTTACTTCAGGACATTAGTATTCCTGTTGTGCTTCTTACCAAACTCTCAGGTGAAGAATTTTTCTCTTCATTAATAAACATAAGAGTGGGGATCGGAGTAACCTTTTCAGGGAGGATTATGGAGAAAGGGGAAAATAAAAAGCAAAACATCTGCCCATGTGTCAAAAAACGTTTCATATTCCAAACATGTCTGGCAATAAGGCTTCTGTCTCATCATGGGAATAATAAGCAGTCAATTATGAATTTGTCACTAGGTTCTGTTTTTTTTTTTTTTTTTTATCCAAAGTAAACTGAAGATTTCTGCAAATTAATTTCACTGCAATAAGGCTATACGGCAGAATTAGACATTTATCGGTTCTGTATATTGTTGGTGTAATTATGTTATGAATTTTCATTGCTGCGTTTTTACTGACAGACAGAAGTGGATGAAAATAAAATTTGGTCCCACATAGAAAATTTTGAACTAAAGCTGAAACTGGAAATCTTCTCAAAGAAACATGGATTTCAAACTTAAAATAAAGACATTTATAAGTTAACAAGCATTTGTTTCCATAAATGTGACATCTGCCATGCAGTTATCATTGTATTCTGCATCATTAGTCAGAGCAGGGCTAGACGTGTTATCATAATCCTGCTATAAAGCTACAAATCAAAGCAGCCCAGCGTCAGTGCTTTCATTCAGAGCGGTGCTCAATCACACTGGGGAGATATGCTTGGACAGTCTCCCCTGACGCCATTTAACAATAAGCCTCTATTACAGACCTGATGGTCTGTATGACTTAGCCAGTGCTTGTTTAAAGAAACCAAATGCAAGATAATCGAGAAAGGCATCTGCACAAGACATCTGATTGTTAAGAAGTCTCTGAGATTCTCCTGGTAGTAAACACTGCCATCTGCTGCCTCGGTCATGCATTGGCAGGTCAACAGGCTCGTGCATAAGCGCTAATTTGTCTGCGCTTTTGTAGCAGATATAGAATGCATATTACACCCTATGATTATATATGTGACCCCCTGGACCACAAAACCTGTCATAAGTAGCACGGGTATATCTGTAGCAATAGCCAACTATATATGGGTCAAAATTATAGATTTTTCTTTTATGCCAAAAATCAAGTAAAGATCATGTTCCATGAAGATATTTTGTAAATTTCCTTCTGTAAATATATCAAAATGTAATTTTTGAATAGTAATATGCATTGCTAAGAACTTCATTCGGTCAACAAGGTGATTTTCTCCATCTTTAGATTTTTGCACCCTCTGATTCCAGATTTTCAAATAGTCGTATCTCTGCCAAATATTGTCCTATCATAACAAAGCATACATCAGTGGAAAGCTTACTTATTGATCCAGGGTCACATATAATTATAGATAGATAGATAGATAGATAGATAGATAGATAGATGCACAGAGACTATATATTCATATATCCAATGTAATATGCAAGTATTGTAGACTTAATCTTATTTTTCTATATTTTTATAATTCTAAAAACATGGTCCATGTGTCTTTTTGCTGTAAAATCTTAAATACAAAAAAAAAAATTAAATAAACAAAAATAAATAACAAAAATAATTTTATTTCTTTTATTTTTTTTAAGTTATTGTAAGAATTACCTTTATATATTATTATTTTAAGATGATTATTTATTGGACTAAGCAGCTAAGTTTCTTGCAGGGTTGCCAGATCTACGTAACCAAACAAGCCCAAATGTTACTTAAAAGTAGCCCAATCATGGACAAAACTATCCCAGTTGTGTTCCGGGAGGAAATGATTATTAAAATCACTTTCCAGGGGGTCAAACCTGCTTTCGGGAGGTCCCAATGTTGTTGAAATCACATTCCGGGGGACGAGGGATAGTGGATTTCTGAAAAAAAGTCCGCATAGCAGTATAAAAGTAGTCCAATTCGGGAAAACCGCAAACTTGGTAACACTTTTTTTTTGATTATCCATGCATATTTTTTTTAACAATCATTTTAAAATGTGAAAATAAAATATGAGCATCAAATTTCATACAACAGGCTTTTGAGGCTTTTGAGTCTGATATAATGTTATCAAAATTTCATTATAAAACAGATAGTTCCGGTCCTTGATTTTGATTGGTTGAGCTGCGTCGAACCTGTTGTAAATTACTCTACAAACATACACCTTTGCTTACATCTGTGTGTTGCTCGGCAACCACTTTGTTGCAACCACAACCGTTTCAGAGGAGCTACATTGGTTGGTGGAAGAATGATGTTTTTATTATTATCATTACACTTTATTTGCTCTGTTTTATTTTGTGAAACCATACTGCGTATATGGAATAACCGTTTTTTGTAAAAGCAATAAGCTCCATGAAGCCGTGGTTTACAGTGAATTTATAACAACTAATGAGGGTTTTAGGGTTTTTTTTAGCTGTTATAAATTCACTGTAAACCACAGCTTCACGGGGCTTATTTCTTGATTAATTTACGTTACAAACTTACAGAAGTTCATCTTAGTTTTTGGCCATATAATTCACAACAGCTGCCCCAAATTGCATATTTGTACTTATTATGGCCTTGAATATAAATATATATTGTCTGAAGGCCCAATTAACTGGTCCATTAAAAAGAAGAAGAAGAAGAAGAAGATGGAAGAATAGTTTTCTGATTATGATTAATATGTCAAGTAGGTTTAACAGTGTTAACACCCTTTTTTCTACAACCCCACTGCTTTGCCTTTTCAGCGTTTTACAGCTCTTAGCTCCCTCCAACGCTGAAAAGCTTTATCAGTGTTTACTTTTGTCTGCCTTTTGAACTCTTTATTCCCTCTGTCGTCATTATTCACATTAGGAAGTATAGCTGTGTAAGCCATTGCTGTCAAATAGGTAAACGGTAAACAATTCAAGCCTCCAAGAAAAAAAAGCTCCATTTTGTGTTTTCAGCTTCTGACTTTCCATATTAAGACTATCGGCCCTGAACACACAAAATGACTGACAGACAGAAAGTGCTTTAAAAGGTTTACTTAATCTAAAAAAAAAAAAAAATTGGCTGTTAATTTCCTCACCCTCAGGCCATCCAAGATCTAGGTGACTTTCTTTTTTCAGTAGAACATTAAAGATCATTTTAAGCTGAATTGATTGTAATTCCATAAAAAGTCAAAGGACACAGTCACTTTAAGAGTCAAAAAGCAAATACAACAGCTTCAGTTTACAGCCCATCATGAGCGTGAGCACAAAGGACCAGTAGTTTGACTCTATGGATTACAAATAATGTTGGAAATAATTTTGCGTTTTTGCACCTTTTTTTTTTTAATAATAGCACCCTTTAAAGAAGTCCACTTCCAGAACAAAAATATACAGATTTTATTTGTACTCACCCCCTTGTCATCCAAGATGTTCATGTCTTTCTTTCTTCAGTCGTAAAGAAATTATGTTTTTTGAGGAAAACATTTCAGGATTTTTCTTTATATAATGGACTGATATGGTGCCCCGAGTTTGAACTTCCAAAATGCAGTTTAAATGCAGCTTCAAACGATCCCAAATGAGTTTGTAAATGATCCCAGCCAAGGAAGAAGGGTCTTATCTAGCGAAACGATCGGTTATTTTCATAAAAATAATACAATTTTTTCCTTTTAATCACAAATGCTCGTCTTGTCTTACTCTCCTTGAACTCTGTTTTTTTTCTGGTTCGTGACAGTTAGGGTATGTCGAAAAACTCCCATCTCATGTTCTCCCTCAACTTCAAAATAGTCCTATATCGCTGTTTTACCTTTTTTGTTAAGGGTGTTCGATCTTCTTTGCATGTTCAATTTGCATAGACTGGGTTGGAAGTTCTGCAGTGATGTAGGATGATTTTGAAATCATTTTTGAAGTTTGAATTTTTTCGACATACCCTAACTGTCTTTAGACAGAATACACAGAGTTCAGGCAGAGCAAGACAAGACGAGCGTTTGAGAATAAAAAGTATTTAAATTATATTATTTTTATGAAAATAACCGATCGTTTCACTAGATAAGACCCTTCTTCCTCAGCTGGGATCATTTACAAACACATTTGGGATCGTTTGAAGGCGCATTTAAACTGCATTTTGGAAGTTTAAACTCGGGCAACCATATCAGTCCATTATATGGAAAGAAATGCTAAAAATGTTTTCCTGAAAAAACATAATTTCTTACGACTGAAGAAAGAAAGACATGAACATCTTGGATGACAAGGGGGTGAGTACATTATATGTAAATTTTTGTTCTGGAAGTGGACTTCTCCTTTAACATTTTATGAATCACCAAGGATCGAGGATCAAGGTTCAGCTAAAAATCTACTTTACTGTAAAAAATAATAATAATAATTATTATTATTATTCTTTTTCTTCTTCTTCTCTGAATGAATAAATGAAAGAATCAGACAAAAAATCTTTGTGCAAACCATTGTTTTTTATTCATTCATTCATTCATTCATTCATTCACTCATTCATTTATTTATCTTTTCACAATTTAATCATTAAATATGTATAATAAAATAATTTAATGCAGCATGGACAAAGACACATTAGCTTTGATTGAAGTGAAATCAATATTTTTTTTTTTTTTGACTGATGTTATGATGTGAAACATTCACACTTACCATAATTTATGATTTTTAAATCAAACTTTTGTGTTTAAAGAAGAGACGTTCAGACCATTATAGACAAAACAACTATGTGGCATACAAACAGAGAGAGCTTAACCTGGAGAGCCATTTGTTGTTGACCAAGGCTCGATAAAGGCCTGTCTGGCAACCCTGCCTTAAAGTCAGCGTCCACAACCCATCTGCCAGAAGCCCCACGTCACAGTGTGTGGCCTCACAAACAGACAAGACCAATTAGTGCCTCGACAACAGTGATTACTGCCAGAGCAAAGCTGAGACACATACACTTTCTGTCCCTGTCATCCATCTCATGCTCAAAATCACATGTGGCATTTTCGCTGATGATTTTTATTGGGTCGCTTACCCAGCTCCATCTGTAAAGTGTACTCCAATATGTCCACATGGCTACTGGAGTGCTGCAAAGCAGGCTGGTTAGAATGGCTGTTATTCCTGGGTAACAATGCTGGATGAGCAATCAGAACAAGTACTTGTTTTGAATGTAATTTAATTGGGAGTGACAATACAAATATATCACGTTTAATGCGACCCATTGGAGTAAGCATTATTTTATAATCATACTTTACTTTGTACATCTTTGTTGTATAAAATGCTTGAAATAGATAATCCAATGCTAAAATTTTGTCTAAAAAATATACACTACCAGGTTAAAGGTTTGGAATATTTGAGATGTTTAAAAAAAATACTTTTTTTTATTTATTTATTTTTTTTGTTGTTGCTGATGATAATGATGATGTTGATATGTTTAAAAAATGACATAACATAATTGCATAATATAATATTAAATAATATTTTAATTATTTGCTGAAAATATGACCTCTTCTGTACATTCACCACACACCCAGAAAACCTTTTTTTTAATAAACTGAATTACTTTGGGGACGAAACCCATTCAGCCATTATAATAAGCTGAATTAAACGACTAATAAAAATAAAAGCTTATTATTAGCTGCCACTGAGCCGCTAACAGACTCTCGGGAAATGCTTCAGTAAAAATGACAGTAAAAATATAAAAGGCACATTAGTTTTGGAAAACCCTATCAAAACGTCACACCATGCATAGTAAACAGTGGCTTCCTTATTTAATTAGTTTCAGGAGCTTGAATACAGAAGAGTCGGCTGTAATCGCACATCCTTGCAGAGACCAGCATAATAACTATATCCAAATTGTTCCTGAAGCTATCAGACAAAAGCTATATTTCCATTTTTATGTTAACAAAAACACATTTCCAGCCCATAAACGTGAACTGATAACAGCCTACAGTTTTACAGCTAAAAATCAATAAGACAATAATGTTATGGAACAGAGTGTAAGGCCTTAAATAAGACAACATTTGTCCCCTGAGGAAGTCCAGACTTTGTTTGGGAAAATAAATAAAGAAATGTTGTTCATTTGAACTTACAATACATATATATATATATATATATATATATATATATATATATATATATATATATAATACCAGTCAAAAGTTTTTGAACAGTAAGATTTTTAATGTTTTTTAAAGTAGTCTCTTCTGCTCACCAAGCCTACATTTATTTGATTCAAAATACAGCAAACCCAGTAATACTGTGAAATATTTTTGCTATTTAAAATAACTGTTTTCTATTTGAATATATTTTAAAATGTAATGTATTCCTGTGATCAAAGCTGAATTTTCATTATTATTATCAATTTTTAAAACAGTTGAGTACATTTTTATGAATATAAATCTGAAATATTTTTATTTCTATTTCAGATATTGCTGTTATTCTGAACTTTTTATTCATCAAAGAAATGTGAAAATCTGCTGAGCTGTTTTCAACATAATAATAATAATAATAATAATAATAAATGTGTTTTGAGCAGCACATCAAAATATTAAAATGATTTCTGAAGGATCTTGTGACTGGAGTAATGATGCTAAAAAATTTAGCTTTGAAATCACAGGAATAAACTACATTTTAAAATATATTCAAATAGAAAACAGTTATTTTAAATTGTAAAAATATTTAAAAATTTTACTGTTTTGCTGTTCCAATAAATGCAAGCAGAAGAGACTTCTTTATAAACCATTAAAAATCTTACTGTTCAAATACTTTTGACTGGTAGTGTATCACAATTTTCATAAATAAATAAATAGTTTTTAATATTTATTATAACTAATAATTTATTATAGCTATTCGTTATAACTGCTAATGCATACTAAAATGATTTCTCAAGGACCATGTGATGCTGAATACTGGAGTAGGCTGCTAATAATTTAGCTTTGCCATCAAAGGAACAATTTACATTTTAAAGTGTAATACAATTCACAAAATTACTGTTTTACTGTATTTTTGATTAAACAAATGCAGCCTTGGTGAGCATGAGACTTCTGTCATAAAAATTTCAACAAACAAACAAAAATCTCAAAAACTTAATCCAAACTTTTGAACGATGCTGTAAAAAGTCAAACACATGATTGGCTAATCATCATTTTTACCCTAAATTATCATGATATTAAGTGTTATTTTTTGGAGACTCCGTTTGCAATGCCTTTCAGTATCTTTTAATGTATTTTTACCACATTTTTTTAGGTGTATAAGCAAATATATCTTTGTCTTTATTAAGCTAAAACTATAGTATACCCTTTTTATAGCTTTTTTTGGCTTTGAAAAACTGCATACAAAAAGTACCCACAAAACATCTGCATATTATAGCACACACAAGTAAATACCATAAAATGGTCTTTCTTATTGCAAACAGCTCAATATGTCTCACACGAACACATCTGTGTCCATTAAATTTTTACACTCTCCAAATTCATCCGCCAAACATCTGCTGGAAGATATGTGCAGTTTATAGGCAAGTTACGATCCAGAAATATGCTGTAAATAGAGATAACAAGGCCTGGATGCCCAGCACTAGAGAGTGACGTTCATGAAATAAAACAACAAAGCAGAAGGAACTTCCAGAATATTCTTCTAAATAAAGTTAGTCTAATTAACTACTTTAATAAAATTATAATGTGGTGCCATAATAATTAACAATATGAATGTTACCACTCAGACATAATCTAAAGAATGTGATGTAATGATGGCACACCTGCTGCTCCAAGAGTTCTTCACAGATTTGACGACCAGGACCTGTTCAGTTGGCAGACCATAAAAACCTCATATTTAGGGATCTAGAAGAGGCCCTCACTGCACGAAATGTGATACATCAAGGAACATAAACAGAGAAATTTGCTTTAAGAAGACTATTTGAGGTGGAGTTTCACTGTCCGCTGCAGCTGAGGTAATCTTTTATGAATCAATATAATATTTATGACTCAATATGCATTAAACATATGGATTGAAGGCCTCTTAAAGGATGCCTATTATTGTAGTAGGATCAAGGGTAATAGCTCACTTTACACTGATGAACTATCTTTTGACACATACTGCTAAATTACCACTGATTACCTAGAATTACCATCAGTGTAGCTTGTCTAACATTATCTATTCACTAAGATAGCAGTTTTCAACCGGGGGCCACCCCAGCTGACAAAAATTTGTTCTAAGAATATTCCCACTAAGTTATGAAAATGTTATTTCAGAATGTTTTGTAAACGTCCAAACTGTCCAGTTTTTTAATGTTTGAGGAACATTCTAATCTTCCATTATCCATATGGTCTGAATGGTCTCTGTGTTTGAAACACCTTTTTTTACTGATTATACAAAATTTTGGACAAACATTCCGTTTAATCTTAAATTATGAAAGTTATGAAAGTGTTATTTCTTACTGTTATGTAAACGTTCGAAACATCCTTTTTTTTCACGTTTGAGGAATATTTTTTCTCTGTTATGTGAATGTTACAGAAACATCCTAATCTACCATTGTCATAACGTTATGAGAACCTTACAATCAAGTAGAAATTGCATCATAAGGATGTTTTGCAACTTGTTCTAAGAGCATTTTTTTACATGACAAGAACAATTATCAGGTACAACTGCAATCAGCAGTCACATCAAAACAAATCACATGGTGAAGTTGGTTGCACTGTTGCCTCACAGTAAGAAGGTCCCTGTACCGAGGCTGGGTCAGGAGGTCTTTCTGTGTAAGGTTTGCATGTTCTCCCTTTGTCAACCTGGGTTTACTCTGGTTTTCATCCCAGGTCGCAGGTGAGGTTAACTGATATGTGTGTGTCTGTACGTGGTATTTATCACGTTATGGGGACCAAATGTCCCCACAAGGATAGTAATACCAGTAAATTTTGACCTTGTGGGGACATTTTTTAGGTCCCCATGAGGAAACAGGCTTATAAATCACACAGAATGAGTTTTTTTGAGAAAGTAAAAATGTGCACAGTCTTCTGTGAGGGCTAGGTTTAGGTGTAGGGTAGGTGTAGGTGTAGGGCGATAGAAAATACGGTTTGTACAGTATAAATTCCATTAAGCCTATGGAATGTCCTCAAATGTACAATTTGATGTACGTTCTGAGAATGTTGTTTTAAGAACATTTTCTCTTACCATTATGAGAGCCTCAATCGTGTACAAATAACATCAAAAGAAAGTTCCAAAAATGTTGCTCTAAGACCGTTTTCTCACACCATTGCTAGAACCCAAATAACAAAGAAAACCTTACGAGACCGTTCTTCTAAGAATGTTTTCCTCTTACTATTACGAGAATCTCAGTTGTGTACAAATAAGGGACGGCTCCAGAATCAAATCACTGAGGGTGCTTCTTAAATTAGTGGGGGTGCTCTAACCTTATGTACAGCCTATCAATGAAGTTCTTTACGCTGCACAATAAATCTACTAATTACATCGGGTCTACCCTTTGTTATAATGAGATGATTCGTGCTGAACTAAAATGAAAATGCCAGCGATTTGAGCAGTGAGTGGATTCTAACAAACATTGCTTAGCACCCTCTAGCACCCCCGTAGAATTGGGCCTGCATCAAAAGAATGTTGCTTTAAGAACAATTTCTCTTACCATTTTGAGAACCTCAGTCATGTACAAATAACATCAAAAGAATGTTCCAAGACTGTTGTTTTAAAAACATTTTCTTGTACCATTACAAGAACCTCAATCGTGTACAAATAACATGAAAAGAAAGTTCAGAGACTGTTGTTCTAAGAATGTTTTCTCATACCATTACGAGAACCTTAATCATGTGCAAATAACATAAAAAGGTTCCAAAACAATTTCATTTACAATTATGAGAACCTTAATCATGTACAAATAACGTAATTAACATTACAGGAATGTAAATCAACCATTAATAACGTTGTTAGAACATCCTATAAACATTATTTTTAGAATGATCTGTCCTAAACTTTAAATACCTTTGAAAAAAATGTTAATGAAAGTTGTGGGAACGTTCCCTGTTAGCTGGGTCAGCACACACATAAGAAGGCCGCAAGATGGCTTCAATTGCTTAAATATATTATTAAATATATCAAACGATTTTGTATGTCAAAACAAGCATTAAAAAGCTGAAACATCTAAAAATCAAGATGTAAACTGCCATCATATTTCTTATCTTAATTTGTTAATTTAGTCATGGCAATCAATAAATTATTTAAAAAGCAAAAGGAACCACCTTATTTTTCCTGTAAGAGAATATGGGTCTGGCTTTCGATCTTATCCGAGTCCAGCTATTTTTAGCTGTACAAAACAGCTTGATTGCTGCATGATATTAAAAACTGGTGTGTCTTACCATAATATTTTCACGTATTATCTTAATTATGAACACACTTTGTAGTGTCAACAGTTTTACCGTTTACTGCAAGTCGTAATTTATAGCGCCTAATGAACTGGAAGTCTCGCCAATAGGCTTACTGCCACGTTAAATAATAATTTAATAATAATTTATAATAATTTAGTAGAAGAAGAAGAATCGAATTCTGTAAATCACAAATGCTTGAAAATGTAAATTCATTGGTCTTAAAGAGTGTGAACCCTGAAGAACATTCAGTTCTAGACACTTGTGAAATGATTTACAATATTTTTAGTTAATTGTTTTAATATACTGTCAACTGTTTAAACAAACAAGCAGCTTTGTTGTCATGTGATGAATATTAGAAGGGCTTTCCTGTAGCTCAAGAGGAGGGCATGGGTTTGATTCACAGGGAATGAAAAAGGACTGAAAAACAAATTTACCTTCAATGCAATGTGCATATATGTAAATGTAAATATACATAGTGACCCTTCAAATATTGTTTTGAAAAACAGGGGAGGCTTAAATTTAAAAAGAATCCAAGTTATCTTCAGCTGCTGCACTGGAATGTTTTTCCCACTAGAGGGAGACATTTGCATACATGTTACAGGTATCTCTGGTCAATTTTTTTGAGGGGGAACAATGCTAATTTTCAGTGTAAATAATTCAGGTACGTTTGCTTCTCTGAATTCACAGTTAGACGAAATGAACTATGGAGCAGTGCTTCCATAACAGACAATGTATAAAGTCTTTTTACACAGTTTCACCAACCTGGCATATGTTTTCTTCAACTTAAAAGATTAACCAGCAGATCTCCTAGTTAGATTTCCCAGCTGCTTTTACAAGCACAGATGGCAAAGCTGAACTCTAAGGCTAGGTCCACCATGAAGAATGACCTGGCCTTTGACTTTTTGGGTGGCTTCTTCTCTCTGGAACAACAAAATATAACACTGTGCTTTGACCTCCATTTCCAGTGCACAGGAAAACCACCAACAGTGCCCTGGCTTGTCTTTACTCATGGCGCATTTCATTCAAATTCTGTTCTAGGTCATCACTGGTCTCTTGAGAAGATTGATACTGTTCATCAGCTGTCTAGCGCTACTTCATAATGGCACATAATGGCAAAAACAGACACTGACGCAGCATAATCCTTCTCTCACTTCAAAGGAAATTATCAGCGCAAGCTGTAAATGTTCAATCAGTTTGGCTTTTTTATTTTAAAAATAAAACATTTCATTTAGCATCAGCATTATGAACATTCATAATATCACTCTGGGGAATATCACCATGGCACCTGAGGTAACGTGTCTGTAGAAAGTGGACCTACATTGCTTATGATTGTTATATAATGTCATAAAAAATGTGTGGACAACCCTTCTGTGCCCTTGACAAAGACACTGGCCTGATACTTCACTTTAATAACTTGTAAGTATAGGGGAATTTGGATATAATAGTCCCAACAAACAACTGAAAATAGTTTCAAGATTAATTTATGATAACTCAAATATATATATATTTAATTGTATATTTAGAATTGCCTCAATTTGATTTACAGAATTGTGATACTATACCAATCTTATACCCAGCGAACTGGATAAAAAACAAAACTATTGCTAAATTAGTTTATTCTACTTTATATTATTTTACTTTAAATGAATTATTATTACATTTCATTGCATAATTGCAACAGATTGATGTTTAAGAATTTATTATTAAATCATTATATTATTTTATTTTTTGTAGACAGAAATGTAAAGACATTTAAAATCAACACATACATTGTACGTCATACAACAAGAGGAAACAAGTATTTGGGTTTACAAATACAAAATCCTATAAAATATATTTAAAAGTCTGTCTCAGAGTGTTAGTGTAGATAAGTACATTAGATATGCAATGACTGGATTAGCTATTTGTGCTATTATATTGTCAAAACCTATTTGAATTCAAATGCTCTTGTCAGTGCACTGGTCTGAGTGAAGATCACTCAGCTCTTTTACATTTCTTAAGACTCACTGTCTTTTAGACATGCTGATCTCATCATTTTTGATGACTTTACAGCAATTACATCACACAGTTATGAGTGAAAGAGCAATTCTGATTGAAAGATAATGAGAGTTATTGCTTTCTTGCACAGGGGTTCTAGTTAAGATAATTAGTTTATGGGTTTCTTCTTCTTGCTTTTTTAACTACATGTCTTTAAGGCTGAATGTTTAGTGACTAGGCTAACTATCTTTTTTAAGCCATAAGAAAATCTAGATATCCATCTTGCTTTAGAAAAGCCCAGAATGAACGAATGATGCAAGTTATTTGTGACCCTGGATCACAAAACCAGTTATAAAGATCATTTTTTTTTAAACAGATTCTGAATCTGAAAGCGAAATAAATAAGCTATCTATTTATGTATCGTTTGTTAGGACAGGACGATATTTGGCCGAGACACAACTATTTGATAATCTGGAATCGGAGGGTGCAAATATCAGAATATTGAGAAAATCACCTTTGAAGTTGTCTAAGTGAAGTTCTATTACTAGTTCAAAATTATGTTTCAATATATTTACGGCAGGAATTTAACAAAATTATTACTTAATATACTAATGATTTTTGGCATAAAAGAAAAAAACTATCATTTGACCCATACAATGTATTATTAGCTAGTCCAGGGTCACATTTGTCAAGAAAATTAATAAACAAATTTAAACAATGGCCACAGGTTGTTTTTTTTTCCATATAAGACAATGAAGTTGCACCAGTTTCCAAGACCATGAATGCAGTATGAACCTTATTTTACACCACATGGGGGCATTTAACATCTAGTGAAGCTTAAGGCTCGCTCTCTCACACATAAATGCTTCGTTTATCTGGGTTTGCTGAGAACTGAATTATCGTAAAACATAATGTTCTTAAACTCTTGTTACGCAGCCTGGAATGCTGTGACTTTACCTCGGTGGGACAAACTTCTTTGTCGGTCTATCAAGAGAATGACCAACAACAAAGGACTGTTCGTACGCAAATGTTCCTTCGCCGAAGTTGAAGGCGTGACTTCACTACTGGAACCCCGGCCAATGATGTAGCCGCGTCTCCCTTCAATCACCTGAGAACAAACAGATCACGCTTCTCCCTGACCAATCACACTCGCCGGGATCCTGCCACCATACATATAAATCAGGCTGACATCCCAAACTCCTGGTCAGAGAATGAGAGAACACCAAACACAAAATTATCAGTCAAGTAACTGGACCTGCCAGTCCGATATCAAACATATTAATTTCTGTTGGTGTCCAGGTACGTAACTTTTATCTTATTTATCAAACTGTCATTTGTGTGCAATGCACGTTTTTGCTTTTGTGAATGTTGGTGTGGGATTGTGCAAGTTCGTTCATTTGTTGGCAGTAAGTTTAATTTTAAACAAGATTGACTTGCTGTTTTTGTGAAATCGCTGTTGTTTATCAGTACTTCACGCTATGATGTAACACTGCCGCGCTGTAACCATGGCTACCGGTTGCTATCTAGCCGTGGATGCGCAGAAAAGCTTCGAGTTGAATGCTTGCTGCTACTTTTGACGTGTTTGTGGAGCAGCGATTATGCTTTTTGCATTGACCTACTGATTTGTTCGCTCAATACTGATAGCGGATTTCTATACTTATCGAACAACCCTTTCACAAGTGAATGCGTAGAGAATTCCCAATGAAGATTACAAAGCACGTGGTCTGGTCTTTCCCAACCCCTTTAAACCCCGATTTGTAAGGCTCAAGTATCTCTTCATCGACAAGTTTATAGTGAAACTAATCCGGTTTGTCGTTTTAATATGCCATACTAAATACTCCCTGTGGTACACAAAATACTTGTTAGGAATTAATGGTTTATAATCTACTCAATGCTGTTTGTTTTATCAATATGCCTCTGTGCGGATTAACTTCGTTTATGATGAAATTAACATTGTTACATGTATGTTTTGATGCGTATGCTACCCTGATAGCACACATACATCGCAGAGACATCTATTTGATGTCTGCATTTACATCTGGATATAGTGTTTGTTTGCTCGTCTGTAATATCAGATGTCAAATAGACGTCTATCAGATGTCTTTTAATATGTTTATGGTTTAGAATACTGACATCTTACAGACGTCTGTCAGATGTTTGTACACAGAAGATGCTTTCCAGATCAAGTGATCTTTAACAGACATCTTGCAGACGTACGTGTGCTATCTGGGTAACTGCTTCATGTTAAAGGAGCTATGATATTCTCAATGTTTTGCTTTGTAATGATGACAAATCTCTTTTTTTCCTGTTTAGGTGTTTTATAGTAATAAAAAAATGGCCACGTCTGCCAGTGCTCAGTTGAGTAAAGTGGTCAAACGGCAGTATATGGAACTGCCTCAGGGAGACAAAGTACAAGCCATGTATATCTGGATAGACGGAACCGGAGAAGGACTGCGATGCAAGACCAGGACACTGGACTCGGAGCCTAAGAGCATTGAAGGTAAGCTAAAGCCACATCAATCTACACTGCAACTTTATTTCTAGATTTATGTCTTGGACTTCTAAAGGATTGTATTTTGTTATTCAGATCTTCCTGAGTGGAACTTTGACGGTTCCAGCACGTATCAATCTGAAGGCTCCAACAGCGACATGTATCTCATCCCCTCTGCCATGTTCAGGGATCCTTTCCGCAAAGACCCCAACAAACTGGTCTTGTGTGAGGTGCTCAAGTACAACCGTAAATCTGCTGGTGCGTTTGTTTGAGAATAAACTTCTATGTGTGTTTGACTGAGGTTTGCTTGAAGACTTATAGCTTATCTGGTCTTAAACACAGAAACCAACCATCGTCATACATGTAAAAAGATCATGGAAATGGTAGATCAACAGAGTCCTTGGTTTGGCATGGAGCAGGAGTATACCATCCTGGGTACCGATGGACATCCCTTTGGTTGGCCCTCCAATGGGTTCCCTGGTCCCCAAGGTAAAAACATCATCTTATACAGTCATAGCTAGCTGTATCAATGATGTTCTCAAGATGTTTGGTCCATAACATGCTGCTCTGCTATCTGCAGGACCTTACTACTGTGGAGTTGGAGCAGATAAAGCTTATGGCAGAGACATTGTGGAGGCACATTACAAAGCTTGCCTCTATGCTGGTGTGATGATTTGTGGAACTAATGCTGAAGTTATGCCGGCTCAGGTAATCTCCATTCCAATGTGTTCTGGAATTAAGTGTATTAAGCCATTTAAGATTGCCCTTTTGGAATTTGACCTCAATTCCTCCATTAATTCTTTATTGGTTATAACGTGGCTTTCATTTTCCAGTGGGAGTTCCAGATTGGCCCCTGTGAAGGCATCAACATGGGAGATCACTTGTGGGTAGCTCGTTTCATCTTGCACCGAGTTTGTGAAGATTTCGGTGTGGTAGCCTCATTTGATCCTAAGCCAATCCCAGGCAACTGGAATGGCGCTGGTTGCCACACTAACTTTAGCACCAAGGAAATGCGGGAAGATGGTGGGCTGAAGTATGTACTAATAGGCTTTTATTTTTTCCCATAAATGGCTGCCTAGCATTTGTTCATAGTAATAAATGACTCTGTTTTGTCTATCCTTAACCAGATTCATTGAGGAGTGTATTGATAAGCTTGGAAAGAGGCATAACTACCACATCCGCGCCTATGACCCGAAGGGAGGCCTGGACAATGCTCGCAGACTGACTGGCCACCATGAAACCTCCAACATCCATGAGTTCTCTGCAGGTGTGGCGAACCGTGGTGCTAGCATCCGCATCCCACGAACCGTGGGACAAGAAAAGAAGGGTTACTTTGAGGATCGCCGCCCATCTGCCAACTGCGACCCCTATGCGGTCACCGAGGCCCTGATTCGCACATGTTTGCTAGATGAAGAGGGTGATGAACCTGTGGACTACTAGATCTCTCTCTTCTCCTGGACTGAACTTCCCTCCCCTTCTTGCCATACTTCCCTGTTGTGTGTTTTTTTTTTTTTTTGTTTTTTTTTTAAATGGCCATCAAGCCAAATTAGTACTGTATCTTGTTTTCTATCAGGGTGGTTCTAACCTGGCATTTTAATATCGTTGAAGTTGACTGGTCAACTTAACATTTTAAGATTAAATCTGAAGTTAACCTGATCTGACTGGGGACACGGTGTTGCAGGACATGTCTTTCCCCTGTTTTTTGTTTGCTTTTGTTGTGTGTGTGGTTTTTTTTTTTTTTTTTTTTTTCCCCCCTCTGATTTTAATTGTTTCTTGGGGAGTGGATGTTTAACGTTAGCATTGAAAGCTCTCTATGATCCCATGACTCTACCTTTTGATAGCTAAGATGGACTGAACCACGAGTCAAGTGCACAGATGAACCTAGGACTGCCAAGGCTAGACATCTAATTTCTTTTAAACCAATAGCTAGTTGTTGCGTATGTTGACTTGATTATTCAAGTATGTAATGTTTCAATGCGTCTTACTGACAGTGTATTAAATGGCAAATTTTGGTATCCATTCTGACTGTACACACTACGCTGTTCTTGTTGTGCGGTACACTTCACAGTCGAGGTCCAATAACTGTCCTGTTTTTATACTTGTGGATCTGTTTTGTCATGTTAAATCCCTGATTCATCAAGGATTTGATCCTGTTTTTGTCTACTACTATGACGTAACTGCACCTGTTTTGGTAAAAACCTGAAGTTGCTAAAAAAAGGAGACTTAAACATTTATTTTTTACCACAAACCTGTCTTATGTGCTTCCTCTTTACAGTGGTGATGTCTTGCTTGTGTACTTTATGATTTGACTCATATGCTATTTTGGAAAAGGATTACAAGATCCCTACCTTGTTTTGAAAACACAGGGTAAGATGAGTATACTTGGACAAAACAATATACAAAGACTCCAGATGGATTCCAACTTGAGATTTACCTCTCGAGAATACAATCCAAAAAAAAGTAAGGTTTAAATAGCAAGTTTATATTTGCATTTGGCAAACATTCTTGTTTTAAGCATAAACTCTTAATTTTGGTCATTATTATAGAAACAAGACTTTTCATGTTGCATCTTGCATGCCATGACTGTACATGTACATCTCAAAGATGTCTATTTGACATCTACATTTACAACTGTAAGACATATTTTATAGAGCATTAGCTCATCTGCAATATGTCTATAGGACGTTTGCTATCAGATATAGACGTCTTTAAGATGTTTATGATTTAGATGGTATGTAAAACTAACATCTTACAGACATCTTGCGGATGTACGTGTGCTAACTGGGTATGTATTTAATACTTTCTGCTCCAATTCAGGCTTTAATTTGTGGAAGGCAAATTCAGGTGTCTTAAGACATCCAGAAACCCTGCAAGGGAACACAAATCTATGCAGAGCATTAAAGATTTGTAAATTAATATCAGTCTCTATTTTTGCAAACAATTTTTAACATGCAAACTCAAGTGTTTCCACTTCGTGCCAATTTGTCATAAACTCCCATTTTCTTCTGAATCACAGGTAACACAAGATTATAGTCTTATGAAACACTGTTATTTGTTATCTTTATATTTGGCAAGTATATAGGTTATGGACATTAACCACAAACGTTATCGCTGTCCCTTTTAAATCTTTTTATATCGCAACCGTACACGACAGTTCATAAACATTTCTCTGCAGTGTAAACTGTTCTTTCGTATTACTATATCGGTCAAAGAAATGTTTTCTTTCTCAAACAGCGTATTGTGCAAAATACAGACAAACAATTCAAACCCACATCGCTGGGATATTTGCAGAGTTTGCAGCTCAACTTTTGCAACATCATCGATAAAACAACCTTTTTATCTGTTTGCGTGGAGTCCATAAACAAGAAGCCAGCCAACACCGTTAACAGTAAAGTCACATTCACTAACAGCGTGATCACACGCTATTTGTTGGCTCTCAATCAGGAACAAAGGGGCGTCTCGGTTTCATTCTATGAACTGCAGGAACATCCAAGCTTTCGTGGGACAAAAAAATATTTACTTTATGTGCTTTTCAGCGAGGTGGGGGCAGGGTTAACAAGTTTGTTGTGGAACCTTTCACCTACATTCCCATGCCTGACAGAATGAAAAGTCAAAAGCCTTGTGATTGGCTTCCCAAAATGACTTCCAACCAATCACAAATTAGAATGGTGTTTCTGTCTGGGGCTTAGGAAGAGAAGTTGCTGGGCAGTTGTATTGTTTAGTCTGTCAAATTAGTAAATTTATTTATTTTTAAATGCGGAGTTAAAAAAGACTTGAAAAAGTGCAGTGCTTTTGTTGTTGTTGTTTTAACCTAACAAAACGTTCAGAAGAAAGTTTGTTTGAATCAACAGGTAAACTTTGATCATTTAATTTAATATTTAATCATTGACTTTTAATGATATTTTTAACTTTGAGTCCTTGAGTTTTTGAAGTGGAAGCTTAATATAAAGGCAAAGATATCGTGAATTTAGTTTGGATGGTGAAAAAATGCAAGCTAAGGATGAAAGTGGATTGTTTTGCTTATTAAACATACAGGTTTAACTCAAATGAGCAATAAAATATACATGTGTTTGGTTAATGACATAGTGAAATCGCTGTTTTCTCTATTGAATGCATAAATAAACCATAAAAAATGACAGTGTGATATTTTTCCAAATAATTCATTTTAATTATGCAGTTCCATTTATTTACCGATATAAACGTTTCCATTGGAGTGCTACTCATGAATAAATCTGAGCATAATCAATGATGATAGGTGTTGAAAACAATGAAGCTTAATGGAAAATATTTCTCAATAGGCCAAATAAAAGCACGACTTGCATCTTCCATGAATCATGCAGAGAGAAGGACTTCAGGCTGCTGACCCAGTTTCCTTCCTTTAAAAACAGACTGTGCAGACAAAACCCTGTATCAGAAAGATGAAGATGGTGATTCTGATTGATCTTTCTGTCTGCTGTCTTATAACACAATAACTCCTACACAATAACTAAATCTATAGACATATGTTGTATGTCTATAGACATATGTTGTTGCATTGTGCCAATGGCTATTAAGTTCTATGAAATAAAAAATACAACATCATAAACAAATAAGCAGTACATGTTGCTTTATCCTCTTCATATGCTCCATATCTTTGCAAATATCACTTGTGACCCTTATATAACATACTGTCTGAGACCCGTCACTCAACAAAGGCTTGGAGGGGAGGGAAGATGCTCAGTTGCCATGGCGACCACCGGAATGCTCAGGCTGAACCGAGCTGGTTCTAGTGGGGAGAGAAAAAAAAAACATGGTTATGCAATCAGAAGGGAGACACAATCACCAGGTACAGGAACATTGCGGTGAAATTAACCTCCAGTTAAACAATGGTCTTTGTTACACTCAAATATCAACAACTGGAATTATCCAGTGCGTCAATAAGGGCATTTTTATAAGCAACATGCTCTTTAATACTTTTGTTTTGCAGCTGATGTCGTATTATTAAGGAGATTATTTAGCTGCATCATTGGTGATTGATTAACAAGCAATGCAGCCACTTTTACTTGCGCATGTTGCATGCTTTGCTTTGCGGTTATATAACAGCAATCACATTGTCACACATATGTTTTGTAGTATTTCTTTGTTAAGTAAGCATGCTTGAGGTTTAGTGAATAGACATATATATAGGCCACATATGGCAGAAAAGACGAGAAATTTAATCAAAAAAGAATGAATGTGATTATTGCCCAGAGGCTGAATAAATGATTAAATAATAATGAAGCAAACTGAGGACTACAGACTGGGTTTGTGGACTGGTTGTGACCAGCTCTTTGACTATGGCTGCCTGTAATCCTGTGAAAAGGCAGCATGTAATCAGCAGTGGGAGAGGATGGGGTTCTATAGCATTTTATCTCCATCTGAGGCTTCCTGCTGTATGACTGAGCATAATCTTAATGCAGCCATTTATTCCATGCTGAGGAATTTGTGGAGGGTGAGACTGGTTTTGTGCATGCAGAACATTCATGCATTGCACACTAATTACACATAATGCAGATGCAAGTACATGATCATATGATCTAATGCATTTGTATAACTTTTATTAACACCACAGCTGGTAAAAACTTTATATTTGTATTTTATATGTGTATATTACAAAAATTAATCATGATTTAATATTACAGTGACTGGGAAAAATACTCAGAAATATGTCCTACAGTGGGTACGGAAAGTATTCAGACCCCCTTAAATTTTTCACTCTTTGTTATATTGCAGCAATTTGCTAAAATCATTTAAATTCATTTTTTTTTTCCTCATTAATGTACACACAGCACCCCATATTGACAGAAAAACACAGAATTGTTGACATTTTTGCAGATTTATTAAAAAAGAAAAACTGAAATATCACATGGTCCTAAGTATTCAGACCCTTTGCTGTGACACTCATATATTTAACTCAGGTGCTGTCCATTTCTTCTGATCATCCTTGAGATGGTTCTACACCTTCATATGAGTCCAGCTGTGTTTGATTATACTGATTGGACTTGATTAGGAAAGCCACACACCTGTCTATACAAGACCTTACAGCTCACAGTGCATGTCAGAGCAAATGAGAATCATGAGGTCAAAGGAACTGCCTGAAGAGCTCAGAGACAGAATTGTGGCAAGGCACAGATCTGGCCAAGGTTACAAAAAAATTTCTGCTGCACTTAAGGTTCCTAAGAGCACAGTGGCCTCCATAATCCTTAAATGGAAGACGTTCGGGACGACCAGAACCCTTCATAGAGCTGGCCGTCCGGCCAAACTGAGCTATCGGGGGAGAAGAGCCTTGGTGAGAGAGGTAAAGAAAAACCCAAAGATCACTGTGGCTGAGCTCCAGAGATGCAGTCGGGAGAAGGGAGAAAGTTGTAGAAAGTCAACCATCACTGCAGCCCTCCACCAGTCGGAGCTTTATGGCAGAGTGGCCCGACGGAAGCCTCTCCTCAGTGCAAAGACAATTGTGAAAATTTAACTCTAAATAGTTTCTAGTGCATGTGGCAAAGAGGTTCGCATACTTCAGCTAAGGAAAGAGGCTTGTACTAGAAATGCAAACAGTAAAATTTTGTATTTGTACAGTAAACTTTTGTTATTATATCCTCATTGGGGGCTGAGCCCCCCTAAAATGAAAATCCTAGAATCGCCGCTGTTTACAGGAATTTTCATCATCCATTACTCCAGTCTTAAAGGAGAAGTCCACTTCCAGAACAACAATTTACAAATTATTTACTCACTCTCTTGTCATCCAAAATGTTTATGTCTTTCTATCTACAGTCATAAAGAAATTATGGTTTTTGAGGAAAGCATTTCAGTATTTTTCTCCATATAATGGACTTTATCGGTGCCCCGATTTTGAACTTTCAAAATGCAGTTTAAATGCAGCTTCAAAGGGCTCTAAATGATCCCAGCCGAGAAAGAAGGGTCTTATCAGTGAAGCGATCTGTCATTTTTTTTGAAAAATAAAAATTTGTATACTTTTAAGCACAAAAGCTCTGGGAGCCTGTGCACGTCCACAACAGTAATGGGTCATTCTTGAGCGATTCTTTCATTTTGAACGAATCTTCAACGTGGCTCGAGAAGAACGAGTCATTTGTTCAGTCACGCAACATCCTATTAGGTTCTGTACTGGAATTAGTTCACCTGTTTCGAGTCTTCGGGTTTTTCTAGTCATTCGTTCATCTTATGGGGCTGTCACGTGATGATCGAACGACTCAAACCCGAAAACTTGTCAGATAAGAGGTGAAGTGAGCTAATCATAGACTAAAGACCCAGGTAAACAATGAATTAATCTTTTCTGTTTCTTATAGCATTATAGTTTTGTCTTGTTTGTAGTGTGATCGTTTGTATAAGCAGTGGATGTGTTAGGGAAGTAACACATAACATTTTAATTATATTTTGCTAAAATTAATTATATGACTTGAAAAAAGATTAGTTCATTTTGCTGAATGAGACTTAAAGGTCAGAGTCTGTAAAATGATCCGAACTTCCCATCACTACTACGAATCACATGTAAGTTCATCGTCTGTGTACTGAGTATGGCGAAAAACACTTATTTTCTCCTACAACTACGTTCCGCATGACCTTTCGACGTGATTCTATAGTACATAGCATCGTGAACACGCATACCAGAACCTGTGCTTACCAGATTTTGAGCTTAAAAGGTATAAAAAATTATTTTCCAAAAAAATGACAGATCGTTTCGCTAGATAAGACCCTTCTTCCTCAGCTGGGATCGTTTAGAGCCCTTTGAAGCTGCATTTAAACTACATTTCACATTAAACATTTCACATTTAATAACTACATTAAACTACAAGTTCAAAATCGGGGCACCAATGAAGTCCATTATATGGAGTAAAATACTGAAATGTTTTCCTCAAAAATGATCATTTCTTCACGACTGAAGACAAAAAGACATGAACATCTTGGACGACATGGGGGTGAGTAAATTATTTGTGAATTGTTGTTCTGGAAGTGGACTTCTCCTTTAAGACTGGAGTAATGGCTGATGAAAATTCAGCTTTGCATCACAGGAATAAATTATAATTTAAAGTATATTAACATAGAAACCATTATTTTATATTGTAATAACATTTTGCAATATTACCATTTTTTTCTGCATGTCTGATCAAATAAATGCAGCCTTCATGAGCATAAGAGACTACTACTTCTTCAGAACATTACAGATCTTACTGATCCCAAACTTTTGAATGGCAGTGTACACTTATACTGTCATGTAACGTGATCTATTAAACATGCACGACGGAGAAGATGAAATCAAATTGTCTGTAATAAATCCACAGAAGAGTAATTTACAAAAGGCAGGCAGGAGACACACGTACAACTGAACTTTACCACTGGACAAAGAAAACAAAAGACTAGACAAAGACTAAAATAGGCAAATGAGGATAATTAATGGAACTCAGGTGAACAGAATAACACAATCAGACGCAAGGAAAAACTAGGTCATGGGCACATAAGGGAGAAAACACAAACAGTCCTGGGGTGTGACAGTTCGCCCCCTTCCTGGAAGGCACGACTTTGCACCACAGAGACAAAGGGAGGGACGGAGGGGGACCTAGGAGGAGGACAAAGGAGTGGATGTGGGATGGTGACAGGGGATGGACGAAGGGTTGGCAGGAAGGCAGGTGAACAACCCAGGTGTACGACGAAGGAGAGAGGAGCCATGGAGGAAACAGGAGGAGCCAAGGAGGATCAAACTGAGGGAGGAGCCAGGGAGATGACCAGAGGGACATGGAGCAGGAGGAGCCAGGTGGGACCCAGGCCGCAGCCATGATGGCCTCCCCCGGTGGAGCCGACAGAGGGAGGAGCCATGGTGGAAGAAGGGCTGACGACTCCAGGGGGAGCAGGTGGTGGTGGAGGCGGAGACGGAGAGCCAACACCAGGGTGACCAGGTCCCGAGGCAGCGGATAGTCAACAACTGACCAAGACGAAGCTGGAGGAATGAGGGAGCCTGGCGGAGCTGGTGGACTGACAGGCCACGGCAGAGAGGAGGGAGCTAGGAACCATGGTGGAACTGCTGGGTCAATGGGCTGAGGCAGAGTCCAGGACTCAGAGGCTGAAGGTGGAGACAAGGGATCCTCTAGCCATGATGCTGGTGGAGACTGGCAGACCCGCGACGATCCCACTGCACAGATGGTGGGCTCAGGGTGAGCAGAGGGGCTGCCAGGAGAATGCTGCAGAGGTGGTGGGAGCAGGATGCTGGGCAGGAGTTTAGGATGCTCAGGAGGCTTAGGAACAGTGTGCGCTGCCCATACACACCACAAGGCCACTTCTAGCACCATGAGTGCCAGCGACAGGGGAATGGTCGCTATCGTGCTGGCATATAATTCCAGGCAGACAGACAGTTCAAGACAGACTGACATTTCAAATATGACCTCCATGGTTGTGACAGGACTGACAGAAGATGATGGCGGGAGAAGATGGCTCCACGGCGGCAAATGAGAATAATTAATGGAACTCAGGTGAACAGTGACACAATGACAGTCAGACACAAGGAAAAACGAGGTCACAGGCACATGAGGAAGAAAACACAACAAACAGTCCAGGGGTATGACATGAACACACCCACAAAATTTATTGAAGGCAAGCGGCTATTTGCACTAAGCAATAAAGGCTATTTGCACTAAGTGTAAATAGAAATAGAGGCTATTTATACTAAGTGCAAATAGCAACAGATGCTATTAACACTAAGTGAAAATAGCAATAGGTTCTAATTACAAGTGGAAATAGCTATAGACTCTACACTATTTACACTATATTAAAATAGCAGAATACTTATTACAAATAGATGCAATTATCTGCACCTCAGTATTGTAGTACATTATAAAAGTATAATAAATGCAAATAGCGATAGATGCTATTTACACAAAGTGAAAATAGCAATTAGATGCTATTTACATATTGAGTGTAAATTATTGTTTTAATTAAAATTATTAATTTATCAATTTATCCATATGCTGCCTTATTGGGACAATAAAGCCCTCCCTACACCTACGCTACACCAACCCACTGCTTTATTTTCAACATTTTGATTATTTCCTTATTTTTTATTAAAAAAAAAAATGCCTTTCTAATATGATATGAAATTCAAAAAGGGAGAAAAAAAAGATCGGCAAAAGGCAGACTGGAACCCGGGTCGATCACATCAACAAGAGTACAGTATGCACATTATCATTTCCACCACAGGAGCTGATATTTTATAATCGTCTTTTGTAGTGTTGCCTAGCCTCATCACACGTTGGTGTGCGGAGTAGCAGAACCTGATTTTACCAAGTGCGACATGTTCCTGGATGAACATCTTTGTTGACCCTGGAACAACATTGTGATTAACCAATCAGATTTGAAAAAACAGTTTATAGTTTTTGTGAAGTTTAGGCTTACAATCAGTGTTTGGTGCTTGTACATCAGTGTCATTCATATATCATTTCCTATGATTTTAGAGATTACTCATGGGTAAGGTTAGGTTTAGGTGTAGGGATGTGGTCAAGATTAAATTTTTGGATTTAAATGTTGTTCCAGGGTCAACAAAATATGTTGACCCAGGAACCCATCTAACTCAGCAATATCAGGACGTGCGAGTGGAGTAATGTAAATAGCCTCTGCCAACAAGACAGGCTATTTGCACTGTAAAAAAAAACTCCATTTATTTTATTATTTAAAAATATGTATTTAAAATTATTTCACAACCTAAACAAGGATTAACATACAATCAGCCCCACTGTACTACCATGCAAAAATGTGTGCCCAGGCTCAGATAGAGCATTAGTAAATGTCTAAATATGAGGGCTGAGATCTGGGAATTAAACTGCATCTACAAACTGTGAAGTACAATGTGAAATATTTTGAGTCGAGGATTCTGTGAAACTCAGTTGTTGTGTAGAGCGCTGGCTCAGAAATCTGAAACATGTCCATTACTTCTTTATTGCAAGCCCTTACAAGGCCTGGAGACTTCCATGACTAGTTGTGTGAAAAGTGAGGACAACACCCCAGAGGTTGGAGCAACATTTGTGAAGCCTCATGGGACATAAATGCCCACAGCCACCCAAGCAGCTGCTAGTATGCTTAATTACAGCACTGGTTGCTGGCATCACAGTTGCACTAAAGATGGGGAAAAAACAGCAAAGCAGAAAGTGCATTTACTGTGGGTGTGGATACATTAATATTATCTTCTTTAATAATAATCAACACCATAAAATGACAATGATTACTGATTCTTTCAACAATATAGCTCCATTTTCTGCAAATATGAAATATTTTCTGTAGCAAAGATATTACATAACTATGGATGCTGTAACTATTGAACCTTTTTTTAAGAGTGTATGAAATACATGGATGACCTATATATTACGTTATGCCAAAATGAACACTAGGACAGAATTCTACACAATTTTTGGGTATGATATATACGAAATTCAATGGGCTTGACATGATTGTCTGTTTACAGTGTGGCAAACAAATAAAATAATAATGCTCACAATATACTGTAGTAGGCTAGTATTGTATTTAGAACTTAGCCAATCATTCTCTCTTTCTTTCAGCACTCATGTGTGATTGGGTCGGCCCCGTGGCGTGACTATTTTGCTGCAAAGATCCTCATAGCCCTCAGACTCTCACCTGTCATGTGCTTAGCTCGAGCCTCTCTTTATGACATAGTGACACAGTGACAGTGTAAGCTGTTGTTCTAACATAAGAGTGCTCAAACATACTTTGTGGGGTTTTCTGTATTGATGAAAGGGGACAGCACAACTCAAGTCAACTGAAACAGCTAAGTCAGAATATAACATTGTTTGCTGGCAAATGTTGTGAACATTTCAGGCATGTTTTTACATGCACATGTTGAGCCATTGTTTTACACTTTTAGAGCATGTATGCTATACCTACACTACCAACTAAAAATATGGGATTAATAAGATTTGATTTATTTTATAAAATTATTTTATTCAGCAAGGATGCATGAAACAGACAGTGAAGTTTCATGCTTTTAAACAACACTGTATGTGTGAGGTCAAGAGGGCAATGTCAGTTTTATCTCTGAGAGCAATACTGAGGTATAAATTTAAGGATTCTGTTAAAGTACTATAGAATTCAGACAGCTGGATGACCTTTGACCTCATCGGTGCTGATGAGGTAAAGGGCACGTCAGCGTCAGAACATCAGTGTAGACGTAATCAGTCAGCATGATTTACAGCAATCTCAGCATCTTCTGGTGTGGTTTAAGGGGTCTAACATACTAAACCCATGATACAAAGGACATTTGTATGTCACTGTGAAAATCAGACCCTTTTGATGATGAGGTCATTTGATGCAGTATTTCCCTTATTTCACCTTCCGCCTTTAAAAAAAATAAATCAAATGGAAAAATGAAAACAAGTCTGTAAACAGGCCTTGAGAGGGGGCACTGGCTGAGACTGGTTCTGTTATGGAACGAGGGTTTAAAGCCACATAACTATATCAAGGGTCAGAAACTTTGGTTGCAAGAATGGAGAGAAAGCTCTGGCAATGAGGAACAAGGCACTTCCTGCTAATCACATGCTCAGGCTCAGAACTCAGACCCCTCCCTTTTGGTAAACCCAGCCCTTTAAGTTAAAATAGCACAGTCAGGGTCTCCAGAACCCCTCCCAGCCAGAGTTTGCTTAAAGAGAAGTGTGTTTTTTTTTTGTTTTTTTTTTTTCTGTGTTGTACAAAATGTTCTGGCCTTGAAAGAAGCATTGCAGACTAAATAAGGCTTTTATAAAGTCTTTTCTGTAATGACTGTACAAGGACATGGTATTATTTACTTCTGGTATAATATTGTGAAGTTTATGATGGATAACAATGCCTAGCAGAAATATATTTCTGCTGTTTGCAATCTACTTTATGCAGTGAATAGATTGATTACATAATACAAACCTCCCATTCCCTCATGTGTTTTCTCTCTGCACCCCACTCACTCTCTTTTATCCCCTAAATCCAGTACCGTCATAAACCAATTAAAAGAGAAAGCGCTAACAGAAACATTACATGCAAACTATTTTGCATACCACTTTAGGAATTCATTTTAAAAAAAGCAGAAGAACAGTGTGTTCTCTAAGTGTGCTCTTACGCTCTTCCAGTACCAATAACAAAAGGGATGTTACAGTATAGGGTTAGTTCATAATGAGGAAATAAAGGGATGGGTAGAGGCATGACATTAACTCTTAAAACATGTGAACTCGTTTACCTTGTTGCACTTGGACTATTTCATTATAACTCATTTTGCATGTTCAAGCATGAGAACTTTTTCCTATGCAGCCTTTTCTATATAAACATCGCTACAAGTTTGTACATGTACATCTTTCTTTAGAAAAATATCAGCAAAATCAAAAATCCCATATATATATTTATATATATATATATATATATATCCCATATATCCATTCCATCATTTTCTGCAAATCAACCAAATTTTAGAAATTTCCTTGGCTCAGATTTTTGATTTTGCTCTTTTTTTTTAATAAAGAAAGATAAACATGTATATAGTGATGAAAGCCAAAATATTAAATGTCATGGATGTATATTTACTGAGTACTTCACTATTTTGTAGAGGGTGGTCAAATGTCAATTTTCGCCTAAGATTCAGAGCCAAATTACAGGGACGTAAAAATGACTTTAGAAAGATGGCAGCATCATTACATTATTTTTACACAGAGATTGGTAGACCTATTAGTAAAATCTGTTGATTTTAGCCATCTTTGTTGCATTATGTGCCAATAGTGACCATTCAAAAATGGGGAAAAAGCACTTTTCAAGTTTTTCTCCAAAGTTTGCATGACTGCAACTCAAGAAGTATTACAAATATCTTAATGCCCTTTTAGATATTGGGTCTTAACAAACTTTCTGTTTGTTATCTTCATTTTTAAGGCCCTGTATTGTTCAGTTCCAGAGATATTGGAATTATAGGGTGCTTTCACACCTGCCTCATTTAGTTCGGTTGAATCGCACTAAAGTTCGTTTTCCCTCTTGGTGCGGTTCGTTTGGGCAGGTGTGAATGTAGCAGTCGCACTCGAGTGCGCACCAAAAGCGGACCAAAAGAGAGGTGGTCTCGGTACGCTTTCAAACGAACTCTGGAGCGGTTCGTTTGTGGTGAGAACATGATCCGAACTCGAACAGACCCAACTGCAAAAAGTACTGCACCTTTTTGGACTAATCCAGCTGCCGTAATCAGCTGTGCTGTGCATTATGTGATGAGGACAAGTATTTGTTGACAGTTAGCGCTTTAGCAACATAGCCCCATGGCAGCTCGCGGACAAGCTGAGATGGAGTTGTGAGAAGGTGCCTCATAGAAATTACAATCATAGAAATTGCAGGGATACAATCAGCCAGCACGGTCGTCCCTCCATACTAAAAAGCGGTGTGTTGTCTGCTGGCTTTTTCTCCTCTCTTTGTTTACTTCCGGGAGTTCCATTGGAATTTTCCTGCACGTTAATTCTGACCAATCGAAAAGCAGTTTAGGAAATACGTTCAATGACACATCTGGCCAACGAGACTGCATTTTGGTTCGTTTCAACTGGTTCGGACCAGAGCAATCAGTGTGGTGTAAAAAGGACCCAAAACAGGAGAATAATGCTACAGTGTATCATTTGTTGCCCTTGGTCCGGACCAAATGAACCGAACCACAGATGTGAAAGCACCCATAATATGACTACAAATGTAAATTGTTAAATTGTACACAGTTTCAGTGGTCAAAAACCAAATGTGGGTCACTTTGCATACAGATGATACTTATTGTCTTTTAAAGAGGAACGTCTAAAGAACAAATAATGTTGAAACTAGAAATGTGTCTTGTTTTCTTTATGTTAAAACAACTGCTGTGAACATACTTGTCTGAGTGCCATAAATACTTTTTTTTTTTTTCAAAAGTTTGTGTGCCTTTAACTAAAGACATATTAAAGGTATCACAATATGATTTTAGATTCTAGTTCTTAATAAACTTTTCTTTCAGAATGTTCATTTTCAAGGCCCTACATTGTTCAGTCCCAGAGATACAAGGACCTCAGTGAGGCTCCATATACATATTGTTGAATATTATCCATTTTCAGTGGTTGGTCACAATTTTTTATACATATTTTTGTGGTTAAAATAAGAAACAGCAATTTGCTAATAAAGTGAGACAAAGGTATACTATACAAGATATATTCTCTGAAATAGTCTTGATATATGAAATTGATTTAAAATACGGTACAATTTTGTCATTAGTTTGTTGAGAATCCAAAAACATTTTAATGTGAATACATTAAGCTCATCATTGTAAAATGATTCATTGCTCTGTTGTTGAAAATGCCCTTTGACACTTTTAACACTGAAAAAAACTCGTTGTTGTAATATAATACGTTGTTTTTGTTTTAGATACATGTAAAACTTCAATATAGAGCATCAGCTCTCAAAACCCACAAACCTCCACCTGCTTTGAGTGCTGTTCTAGTGAGCTCTGCAGTTTGTTTGTGGTAAGAAGAATTAGTCTGTCGCCAGGTTACAATAATCTCCATGTAGAGGAAAATACCATGTCTTTACCCTTGAGAAAGCATAACCTGTGTTGCCATGATACGTAGATATATCTTGCTATACAAATAGACCGAATGTAACAGGGCAATTATTGTATGTATGATGTTCCTGATAAAGGCATATGGCTGCAAAAGGTCCCTGTGGTATCCTGGTTTGTAGATATGCAAGCCTACAGGATTTTTTTTAATGCACTTATTTCTTATGTGACTCAAAGCATGGATTGACAAAAGCATGAAACACAATCTAATCCTTTACTGCATGAGTGCCCAATCCTGTTCCTGGAGATCTACCTTCCTCCTAAGTTAATCTCCAACCTTTATCAAACACAACTGAACCAACTAAGATCTTCAGGAGCACTTGATAATGACAGAAAGGGTGTGTTGGATCAGGGTTGAAACTGAATTCTGCAGGCAGGTAGTTTTCCAGGAACAGAATTGGCCACCCCTGCTTTGCTGCATCACTTCCATCTGCATTTATTGATTTCTAATGAGAGCCAAAAACGCCAGTTTTTGTTGACATATGTCCCCATGGGCTCTTTCTACTTCAGTTTATTTGCACCAGCTGACACAGCTGTTCATCCAGACACTGCATCAAACAGCACGTGACTATAATGGTGCTGATGATTGACTTTTTATCTTTGGAAACATCCAACTGACACGTGAAGGCATGGTTATTGTTTACCTTGAGTCTGCCAAAACTAGGTTAGAATTAGCAGACTGCAATTGCTGAAAAAACATCTAGAACACTAATAATCAAAAATACAAAATGTGCCCATTTTATAGCAGCCTCTGGTGTTGAGTGAGTAACATGACATTTGTGGAAATCACATGTTGTGAATTTAACTAAAGTTTCTGGAGAACTACCTTCCTGCAGAGTTCATCTCCAACCCTGATCAAATACAACTGAACCAACTAATTAGGATCTGAAGGAGCACTTGATAATTACAGACAGGTGTGTTTGATCAGTGTTGGAACTTCTGCAGGAAGGTAGATCTCCAGGAACAGGGTTGGGCAACCCTGAACTAAAGTAACGTGGAACTGTCAGACAGGTCGATATACTGTATTACAGTAGTTTTATATCTAGTCAGCAGTTGTAGAGTAAAACGTGATCAGGGGAGTGATCACGACACATGAAGCCAGTCACACCGGACACATGACAGCCCTCCTGACTTAAACTTAAGCAAGATAAGATGTGCTTAACTGTTCTACTGTACCTGAACTTGAAGTAGCTGCAAAATGAAGCACTGTAGAGTGAAAGTTCAGACACTACTCCGATCACATGACCCTTCAGAATTCATTCTAATATTTAGGGCCTGAGCACTGGTGGTGCAAGGCAGGTTTGCCAGGTTTTCACAACAAAACCCACCCAATTGCTTCCTAACTGGGGGGTGGGGGGGGGGTGGGGGGGTGATTAAAAATCACGTTGGTGGTGGTGGTGTAAAATAAGCGTTTTTTGTCACATTTCAGGGTCTAAATATGACATTATTGGGGTCGCTTAAACCCATAGACATGAAATGTCTCCAAAATGAATTGCATTTTTGAGGGCCTAAACATACTCAACAACTCATGAAACTTTGCACACATGCACACATTTAGAAGTTTCAGAAGGTTTCAGAAGTGGATGTGGCAAAATGGCTCATTAGTGCCACCTATAAAATTTCAACGCAGTGCCCCTCGAGCTGTGTTTCACATACTTTTAAAATATTTGGTAGACACACGCAACACACCAAAACCTACAAAAAAAAGCCCCTGGTACAAAGTCCGAAACCCAACAGGAAGTCTGTTATTTTAAATTTTCTCTGCAAATTCTGTGCCGTTTTAGCCATTTTCAGGCGTTGTATTTAAACAAACTCCTCCTAAAGATTTAAACAGACCAACACCAAATTTGGCCAGTGTAATCGAAAGGTCTTTGTGATGTTAAATTGTGAAGATCTTGAGTTTTTGTTGAAGGGGGTGTCTGTGTTGCGGCCAAGGGCATAAATGTCATCTAACAGTGGGGGTGGGGGGGGGGCAATAAATGTAAAATTTCTTAAGAGCAATTTTTGAAGGGGACACAAGTAATACAGCCAAAATTGTACTTGTAAGGATATATGTGTGTATACAGCATGCGCCTTTAGAGAGAAAAGCATCTTTACTGATTACATAATGAAAGAGTTTTTGTTCTCGATTTGCTTTATTTTGTTAAGTTATAATTTAAAGCTTTCTACAGACATATGTATCATGTCTGTGAGGTATGTATTCGCTGAGTTTCAGTTCATTTTTGTGAAGCGCTCCTGCTGAGACGCCAGAATGCGCATCATGTTTGTTTTCTTTATTTTACAGAAGCACCGTTTGCAATGTTTTGTTGATATTGTAAGTGCACACAAATAAAAAAAGATCCTTTACAGTTACGATTTATGTATTATTCTTACTTTTATCAGCAAAAATTACAGAATATTTTAAATTGTTTCCACTGAAAAAAATGCAAGTAATCGCGCTGGCACCTCCATATCCTGCAAAGCAGCTTTAGCTTCCGCACAAATGATTGGATATGCGCCTAATAGCACACATTTGTTTTATACCTTAACTGTTCTATATCTATAGATTTTATTTTAGGCAAGTCGTGATGGTTTGAGAATGCAAAATTGATCAAACAGACTATGATCAGCCTTCCGCTGACCGCTTTGTCGTTACTTTAAAAAAAGACGTGCGCTGTTTGCAGTGTTGGGGAACGTTACTTTTAAAAGTAATGCATTACAATATTGAGTTACTCCCTAAAAAAGTAACTAATTACATTACTTAGTTACTTTTTTATGTAAAGTAATGCGTTACTTTACTTTTGCGTTACTTTTTAAATTCGGGCAGGGCTTGCTTGTTTGTTTTTAATATAAAAAGTTCTACTTTTGCCAAATGTAAAAGCCTTTTCACACAAAAAAGCCTCAGGCTTTGAGAAAAGTAAATTCACGTCTGTACAGTAGACCACAAAAGAAAAAAATTTCAACTCTTCAGCAATAAAAAAAAATAAGAAAACAAATGTTAGATTATCTTGAGTAATTTTTGCTTATTAGTATGGTTGAATTGGATCGTCGAATGTGCGGTATGAAATGCATAAAGGATATTTGTATTATTAAACATGTTTAATTATTGCAGGTTTGCCTCATTTCTGAGTTGAATTTCACTGTTTTTATTTATTTTGAGGAATACTGAATCTGTTTTTTGTGAGTGAGATGAATTAATGCATATTCACATTTGTTCTAGAACTAACATATTACTCCCAATTTCTCTCAACATGGGGAAAGGAGAGATTTTAATCAATAAATGGGGGGAAATGTAATCGGCGTTACTTATCTGAAAAGAGTAACTCAGATATTTTCTTGTCAATAATGCTGTATAATTACTTTACTAGTTACTTGGAAAAAGTAATAATATTATGTAACTTGCGTTACTTGTAATGCGTTACCCCCAACACTGTTAGTTTGGCAAGGATCGGTTCCAGAATTAAATAACTGAGGATGCTCTCACATATATTTTTCTGTCCCGTCCATTGCTTTGGTTATCATTGTGTCAGTCACTGCTATTTCGAGAACGAATCCAGCATAAATATGCAGATGTCATCCCCAAACATTGCACCGTGTAAAACGAACGTTTCATACAAATTCTGAATGGATTATAGCCTAGAAACTGCGCAAAGCTTGCTCCCTTTATTATCACTTAAAAGCGTCACTCATCTCATCGCGATCTCACAAAGTTCTGTTATAACCAGTGAAGCTCTCTAAACTACACAATGAATCTCTTATTTACATTGCGTCTGCGCTTAGTTAATCATGAGATGATTCACAAGCGTGCAAAACTGCACTTAAAAAAGGATCCGGCGCTTTCAGAGGTGAGTAAATTCTGACGAAGTAAAACCTTTCTGATTTGCCATTGCGTTCAAGAAATCAGCAGATATGTCTGTGATTGGCTACATTGCTCAACGCTGCAAAAGCACGTTGCATAGTTTGCTAGATCTTCAAATGCTTTGGCTTTCGTTTGAGGGTATTTAGCACCGTCTAGTACCTCCGTACAACTTGGCCTGGCCATGGCTAACTGCTCCAGTTGCAGAGTGGCTGACAATGGGAATGACTAGCCACATGACACTAAAGGGTTTTAGTGTTTTTTTTGTTTGTTTTTTTTTATATAAACATATTTGGCTATGCAGGCCACAAATTTTGAAGTGCATTTACATAGTACATGGGAATGGCTGTGCTTCTTGCTATTTTAAATACCTCCATAAGAAGATTAAGCCATTGCTTTTTTAAGTCAGAAAAAGAAACAGTTTGTGCCCAGTAATAATTTCGCAGCCAACTTGTACTCTGGCTTCCCTCTTGTGATTAAAGGTTGACTAGATATCTGATGGAGGCGCCAGCTGAACTCTGGCAGTGTCTTGCGTCTGCTGTTCTCTGCTAATCCTTGTAAATCCTTTATTTTCCTCAGAACAGAGTGGATGGATTTACATCTGATACACATGTTTAAATGACACACAACTGAACTAGGCTGAGAGGACAGCGTAAAAGACAAACTGTTGAGCTCAGAAGATTGTCATGTCTGGAATAAACAGTATAATCCTGAGCAAGTAATCAAAAAAAAAACAGGACAGCATGAAATAGTGACGCAAGTGTCTGCAAGTTTCCACAAGTGTGACTTGTGGCAATCTGAACTCACTACTAGAATCTCCACACTCTGATAAGAGGGCCCACTGCTAAAAGTATATTGTGGCTTTGGCCCACCCATATAATTTTGTATTAGGCCCTATGAATCCAGCCTTAGGTCTGAAGACTGTTTATTTCCCAATTTGATCCATGCAGTCACACACATGGAAAATGTTTGCATGACATTCTTGAGGAATCTGTTTTCGGTTACCCATCTATTATAGTAATTTGAGAAACAACGCACACTGAATGACTCTTCATGCATTCATGCACTGAAAAACAAGTAGGGCGTACATTCAAACTAACATTTTAACTGTACATTTAAAGTTAATATATTTTTTAAACAAACTAAAATGCAACTTTATCATTTTCAATGTGTATTTCCAAATGTATTTAAATACATGTACATACAAGTTTAAATAAAAATGGCATTCTTCTGGCTGCTTCTCAGTACATTCAGCAGTACACGTTAACCATATTTCGCAGACAACAGAATTATGAAATTACCAATAAAGATGTACTTTAAAGTTCAGCTTATTATATTTATTCTAAATATAAACTATAATACATTTTCATATTAAGTGCACATAGCCTGTAATTAATTGTTAGCGCTAAAACATTTGCACTGAAGTATAGTCTTTTTAAGTATATTATTACTAAAATAAGCACAGAAATCAGATAAATGTCCTGATTTTTAAGACTCAAAATTCAAAAACTTTTCTAAGATATTATGAACACAATGGTTACGGATTAGCTTTGCATGACATCAGTCGAGAGTGCAAAGCGTTACACAAATGATATTTTAATCTGCGTATGTCCTAACAGGACAATCTTTTTAATAAAGTAACATGAATGACGTCAGAGGTCCTAGACTTGACGTTAAAAAAGTGAAGCTGCAGAGTTTAGTACAAACTCCATGCAGTGAGTAATTTAATGGCTTAGGTCAAGTCTTAGACACCAAAGTAATCTGACATATTTTTACCACATGTAAAATAAACGTGTTATTTAACAACTTCAGCATTTGCACTTTCAACAAAAGAAAAGTAAGCTGTCATGCATATGAGTGGTTTTTAGATGGCCTATTAGAAAAAACATAAATTCCTTTAAAATAGATCACTGTAATATTAAACCATTGAACAGGTCAAAAAATCATTAACCAGATTGGTGTGACTCAACAACCCACAGTAACTCTTTTCCCTGCAGTGTCATGAAGTTTAGCCAAGCTGTATATTTTATTGTGTCTGGAAACTGATGTCAAGACAGTTCTGATGCGCAATCCATATAAAGCCACGGAAGGTGCTTCATAATAAACTGTCTTATGCTTTCTCTTTCAGCTCAAAGTTCTGCTGTGACTCAGCTTGAAAAACACCAGCCAGCAGTCAGCTGGTGGTATAAAATATATTGTTAAATTGTCTTTGATGGAGGGTGTACAAAAGGCAGTGCAAGAACATATTGTATGAGGCACCTCCTATGATATGGGTGACACACAAAAAGTGCATATCAGGAACTGTCTGTTTCCATCAGCACAGGAAAAGAGAGAAATGCTGAAATTAGCCTAAATTCAAAGTCTTTTGTCCTGACTGAGGAAGGATACCAAGTTCTGCTGATCAGCTAAACAGGTTCAGACTGGAAAAAAAGAAGAAAAAAAATTATTTTCAAGTGTGGCATGAAACAATCATTAGTAAACTCCTGATTACCAATAAACAAGAGACTTTTCAGTTCAAGAAGGTGAATTTATGCGAGATTTTAAACATTCTACCAGGTTTATAATTGGTTTACATCTTTAAGCTTTTCATTGAGCAATTGTACACCTAATTTACACCAACATTTTATGGTTTTATGATTTTACAATAGGATTACACCTTCATACGTGTAACAGGGTCAACTGTTTAACAGTGAAAGTTGACATTACTTGGTGCTGAAGCATGTCAAACTGCAAGAAATGAGAAAGAGAATTCAGTGCCGATTCCACTTTATTTATTTATTAATTGTTTGCTATACAAAATAATAATAACAGGGTTTTCATCCTACGCAGCAAAATTCTCAGTGGTAAATTAACACTGCTCAGTGTTTACATAATCCACACTACAGAGTGTTAAAATTAACATTGAAGCAGTGTTAAAGTTAATAAGATAATTAAGAGATAAGAGAATTAAGGAGAAAATCACAATTCCTTTAAGCCACCATTATAGTGGTCAGTGTTTACTTTAGTTGTTCTTGATTCTTGACTTTTTAATATTACATTTTATTTGGCTGCTATAACTGAATTATAACAGCCAGACTTTTGCAAAGAGCAAAGGTCATCAGGTGGTGATGATTGTGTTTGAGTAATCATTATTTGACCTGAATCACTGAATTCATTTAGAATCGGCAGTGTATTACAGCAGCCATGGGTGAATTTAAGTTTTTGATCAAAAGTTCTAAAAACATCTGTCTGTTTATAGTGAAAATGCCAGATATGATGTTGTTCACATTGTTGACATAACCAACAAAGAAGCCCTAACTCAGTTTTTCAGGTCACTACATGATGATTATGTCGAAACATACTCATCACCACCGGATGACTTTTGCTCCTTGCTTGTCTGGCTCTTATATTTCAGTTATAGCAGCCAAGTAAAATCTAATATTAAAAAGTCAAGGGTCAAGGGCCCAAACTAACACTAATAAACTAACAAGAGCCTAACACTGACCACTATAATGGTGTCTTTAAAAATGTGATTTTTTTCTTTGGTGATTTTGCTCGTTAACATCAGGTGTCTTCCATAATGGTCAATCATCACTCAATGAATTTCTTAATTACCTCATTAATTTTAACACTGCTTCACTGTTAATTGTAACACTCTGTAGTGTGGATTATATAAACACTGAACAGTGTTAATTTAACACTGAGGCTGTAAGATATTTTGTTAAAAATGTATGTGATTAAAAACAATATGGATTATGAGGATTTGTTCATTACTAAAATTGGAGTTGATGCATAATATGTAATATGTAATGTATTATTATTATTTTATTTTTTTATAAAGACAACATCTTGTTTTGTTTTAATACATAGAATTTGGAAACATGGGCTACTGGGGTACTCTGTTTAGTCTTCTTTTAAAGGGATAGTTTACCCAAAAATAAAAATTACCCCATGATTTACTCACTATCAAGTCATTCTAGGTGTACATGACTTTTTTCTTTCAGCTGAATACAGTCAGGGTTCTATTAAACAATGCCCTGGCTCTTTCAAGCTTTATAATGGCAGTGAATGGCTGTTGAGTTTTAGAAGTCCAATAAAGTGCATTCATCCATCCTAAAAAGTACTCCACGTGGCTGTTTTTGTATACGAAAAATATCCATATTTAAAACTTTATAAACCACAATCTGTAGCTTTCACTAACTTTCATACGTGTGTACACGAGAGAGTGGAGTTTCCAGCGGAAGACGTAGGACATAGGCAAATGCGGATTATATCAGAGGAAAGAGCAAAACAAAACACCGGATACGAAGTACAGAACGAGGATTTGTAACGAAAAATGTCAGAGGATTTCAATATAAGCCAAGAGGTGTCTACATACCAAGTCACGAACGCCACTCTATTGTGTATGTGCATACAACAGTTAGCGAAAGATAAAGATTTTGATTTATAAATACGGATATTTTTCTTACACAAATGCTTCGCTTTACTCCAGAAGGCTTTTATTAACCCCCTGGAGCAGCGTGGAGTACTTTTCATGATGGATGGACATACTTTATTTTGCTTAAAAATCTCAACCCCCATTCACTCCCATTATAAAACTTGGAAGAGCCAATATTTTATTTATTTATTTATTTTTAAATAATTGCAATTGTATTCGTCTGAAAGACTAAAGTCATATACACCTAAGATGGCGTGAGGGTTAATTTTCATTTCTGAGTGAACTATCCCTTTAAGTAAGCACATGGAGACAGACCTTACCATTCATCCTGCATCAGGTCCTGTGAAGTATTCAGAGACACTGAATGCCTGAGGGAAGAAGGCAACTCACTCAAGAAGAAACACACATTCCCTAAATTCACTCAAAGTGAAAGGACTAAGAGTTTATGATATGGAAACTGCCTTTCTTTGCCTTGTTCAAGGCAATTGCTTTAGAGAGTTTTTATGAGGGATAAATGCCTTGTTGACATGGATTACTCTTGTACACCCCGTCTTGATTATAATGCAGACCATGTTTATGACCTTGTTTTATCAGAAAGCCTGTCATAAAGACAGCTGCATGACCTGAAAGTATGCGGTTGCCTTGGCTGAGAGAGCTTTGTAGATTTTGAACCAGGCCCAGCTATATACTTTTAGCCAGAGGTTAACATTAATTAGTTATATAAACAGATGCTAGCATGATTAGGGGTGACTTTTGGGTGGGTCAATTGAAGTGTTAGAGATTACATGTACTGCTGCAGCACACAGTGAAAAGTAAAGTTAAAGCACGACAGATAAACACACACGCACACACATGGATTGCCCTCCAGTGGCTAAGAATGATAGCGTTCATGGTCACTATAAAGATCAGAGCCTGAAGATTTTATGTATGACAAATACCTAGTGTGGTTGTTTTCTCTAGTTTTTAGACTGCCTACAAGTTAGTTGTACTTTAAATGATTAATTCACTCCAGAATTAAAATTTCCAGGTAATTTAATGTAAATACATGTAATTCAAGTTTTAATATAAATGACATAAAAGCATTTTTGTTTGCCAGAAATGCTTGTCAGTACATTCAAGCATGTAATACACTTTTTGGTGTTTTTACAAAATCATATTTCAGAGGTAATCATGAAATTACATATAAAGAAGTCCTAGTGGCTCGAAGTACCTCAACTAAGTGCATTTAATATAAATTTAAACTACATTACTACACTCTTATTTAATTAAGCATAACATTCCTTTCCATTTACATTTGAATGTAAAAGCACTTATTTTACATTAACTATACATATTCTTTTAAATAATATTATTTCTGTAATAGTTACTCTTTTTAAAAGTATGCTTAATTACACTTTTTTTTCACTATTGTGTATTAGAGTGCTAGCATTACTTAGCATTTAAATTTAGCCCAATTCAAAGTTTATGGAAGGCTTTAAACACAAATACATGTGTTTATTCTCTTGTGAACAGACTATGCATGATTGAGTACTTTACACATGATTGAGTGCTTCTCTGAAGGGAGGTGAGAGTTTGGCATGAGTATGAGATGAGATGTGGGATAATTATTGTGAGAGAAAGGTCTTTCCCTTGCCGGAGAAGAGCCCACAGTACAAGCGTCTTTGTTTTCTCTTGACCTTATCCTGTGATAATTCTCTTGTATTTAACGGATTCCCTTTCATATTATTCCCACTGAGACGTATTTGTTGTGTACATGTACTATGACAACTGTTCCTAACAGACCTTTGCTTGTTGAGGTAGCATGGCCAGGCTAGACCTTCTCCATTCTTTTTGTCTGCACTTGGTTCCCACAAAATGTGCCAGCCTCTTTTTAAGCACACAGGTCCCCCTGGATAAACTGGAACATTTACCTTTGCCACAGGTAGGCATCTGTTCTGTGGGAATTGTTGGTCGTTCAGTGCAGCATTATGTGGTCAATGCTTGAACCGAATTGTGCTTCGGATGGGTCCTAATTCAAATGCTGGCAGGCCGCTACTTTTTCCATGTTATTTGATCCCAGTCCATTGCTGACAAGGCTATCACTATTCCCAACAGGCCACGAGGACCCATCAAAAGCCCTTCTTCCTCTGCTAGAGGTCATGATCAGGCTGACCGATCTTAATTATAATTCTGGTTCAGTGTGAACAATGGCCATTTCATTGCTCAAGTTTGTTGTAAAGCCATTTGGATGAGGTCCATGAATAAGCTTTGAGCTGGTTGGTTGAGTTGAGAGAGCACAAACACTGCTCAGCTAGACTAGGTCTTTGTGTGCTTGTGTTTCGTTTAGCCTCAATCTGAGGCGGACCAACGCAAATCAATGTACTTGAACTTACATTAACACTGGGCTTCTTAACAAGTGTTTGCATCATAATTCCTTATTACTCTCACGTCCCGTTTTAGACATTAGCTGTACAGAAAACAGGCTAATAATAAGCTGACTTCAAAACTTTGAATTCTACTCTAATTTCTGTATACACAAAAAACATTTTTCGGAAACCAAAGTTTATGCTGAATTTGCCTGTAATCCACACGTAAATAGCATTTTAGTTTTTTGAAAACAGCTTTCATAGTGAAGACTTTTCAAAAAGCATTTAAAAGATTCACTTCCAGAACAAAAATTTACAGATATTTCAGGATGTTGACAATTTACATACTTTTTAACCTCAAATGCTCGAAAAACTCCCATCTCGTTTTCTTCTTTAACTTCAAAACCATCCTACATTGCTGTTTTACCTTTTTTTTTTTTGTAAAGGGCATTTGATCTTCGTTGCATGTTCACTTTGTAAACACTGGAACGGTAGTTCTGGAACGATGTAGGATGATTTTGAAGTTCGAGAACGAGATGGGAGTTTTTCAACACAGACCCAGTAAATAACAGAATTATTTACTAAATTATTCATGTTTTTATTTTATTAATTCTTTCGTAATTCTTTCTTCTTCTTCTTTTTCTTCTTTTTATGGAAGCTATGTTTTCAGAAATACAACTAAGGTCAGAAGTTTACATACACCTTGCAGAATCTGCAAAATGTTAATTATTTTACCAAAATAAGAAGGATCATACAAAATGCATGTTTTTTTTTTGTTTTTTGTTATTTTTTTATTAATACTGACCTGAATAAGATATTTCACATGAAAGACATATAGTCCACAAGAAAAATAATAGTTGAGTTTATAAAAATGAACCTGTTCAAAAGTTTACATACACTTGATTCTTAATACTGTGTTGTTGTTTTTTTGATAGTTGTTCATGAGTCCCTTGTTTGTCCTGAACAGTTAAACTGCCCGCTTTATGTATATTTGAACCCTTTCCAAAAATGACTGTATGATTTTGAGATCCATCTTTTCACACTGAGGACAGTGAAGGAACTCATATGCAACTATTACAGACGGTTCAAATGCTCACTGATGCTTCAGAAGGAAAAACAATGCATTAAGAGCCAGGGGTGCAAACTTTTAAACAGAATAAAGATGTGTACTTTTTTCTTATTTTGCCTAAATATCATACTTTTTTCATTTAGTACTGCCCTTCAGAAGCTACAGAAGATACTTACTTGTTTCCCAGAAGATAAAATAAGTTCAATTTACCCTGATCTTCAAATTCAGAAAGTTTTTTTAATGTATCGTTTTTCCTTTTAGAGCATCAGTGAGCATTTGAAACTTCTGGATCTCAAAATCATATAGTCATTGTTGAAAAGAGTTTAAAAACACAACAATGCTGAAAAACCAAAGAATTTGTAGGGCTTGAAGGATTTTTTTCTGAAGAGCATAACTGTTCAGGACAAACAAGGGACTCATGAACAACAATCACTTATAAAAATAAATAAATAAAATAAAAAACAGCTGTGGATCATTCAGGTAACAACACAGTATTAAGAATCAAGTGTATGTAAACTTTTGAATAAGTCATATTTATAAATGTAACTATAATTTTCTGTTTTGGACGTATATGTAAATGTCTTTTATGTGAAATATCTTTTTCAGGTCAGTACTAAATAAAAAATAACATGCATTTTGTATGATCCCTCTTATTTTGGTAAAATAATATTTTGCAGGTTCTGCAAGGTGTATGTAAACTTTTGACCTCAACTGTATATGTATGCTTGTATTAACCTATGTGTTGATGTGTAAAATATGAAAGACACGTTGCAGCAAAATGGTAAAGACAACAGGTTCTGGAGCGAAATTTAAAAGCTGTTTTTTTTGTTTTTTTTTGTGGAACAATGGTCACAAGGACACCAGCTCAAAAAACAATTTAAAAGCTGCACAGTGCAACACAAAAACGCGTTCTCTGTGAACCTCTGTGAGGCCTCTATTGTGCGTGTCATGTAGAAATTTGAACAACAATCATGCAAGATTTGACACTCAAATGAACTTAACTTTAGGCCATTGTGGTCTAAAGCTGGATGCCTTCCAAGTAAAAACACGACACTGTGAGAAAGTACAAGGTTCAAAAGAAAAGAAAAGAGAAGAATGAACTTTTCTCAGAAGTTTGAAATGCAGATGGCCATCTTAAAGGCAATATGATTACTCTGTGAATATGAGATGGAGTACATACTCGGTACACCTGAAAGATCCATAGCCCTAAGCTACGGTCTCCTAATATCCGGTCAGAAGCCCAGCCTCTCTAACCTAAGCCCTCCTAAAGAACATAGCCTGGATTTACACTGCAGTAGTGGATTGTATGGCATTGTGCATGAGTGCTGGAAAGCCTAAATGCCTCAAGTCATTATGAGTGAGATTTCCAAACTGAGTGTGACACCATGAAATGCCATTCAGACACCTATTGTGAGGTGCTATGATAATTAGTCCTCCCAGCATTTAGCTCTGTTACGTAAGATGGTGCTTGTTTATTCATATAGGGCGCCGTTTGTGCAAGGCCCCTTGAATTTCAAAGGCTGTATTATGGGGGACACGCTAAAGCCTCTTTAAAACTTGAAACAGTGGAAGTCCTGCTGATTCACATGTGCTAGCGTGCCAACAAGGTAAGTGTAAAATCAAATCATGATGTTTGTGAGTTAATGTTCTGAAAATAAAGATGCTTTGCTTTGTTATGTAAGTGTGTATTTCATGGCATGAATGCCTTTGGAAGCAACAGCAGATTTTTTTGTTAACACACAATTTACACAATGCTCTACACATTTCTGCTGCTCGGCAGTGGTTCTCACCACTGACTTAAAATGATTTAAAATAGGACAAAATAGATTAAAATAATTAGGCTTATTTTCGCATTTTAATGCACTTTTATTTTAATTTTAAAAAACTAGATTTTAAAGGGGTCATCGGATGCCCAAGTTGATATGATTCTTTAGGGTCTTAATGAAAAGTCTACAATATACTTTGGTTAAAAATTCTCAATGGTAGTGTAAAACAACACCCTTTTTACCTTGACAAAATCAGCTCTGCAAAAATCATCCCATTCTGGTCTGCTTTAAATGCAAATGAGCTCTGCTCGCCCCGCCCCTCTCTTCTCTCTGTGGAGAGACGAGCCTGTTTACTTTAGCCGCATTTAGCCGCTAAACTTGCTAACTAGCACATTATTAGGAAAGGCGATCACAAAGATTCATAAAAAACCCCTTTTACTCACTTCTGCTGTAAGTGAAGCTGGATCACAAATGATTCGCGCAAACATATACGGATATATGTAGATCAGGAGGCGCATTCCCTTCACAAACAAGAGTATTCCACTGCATCTTAAGCAGCTCAGATGTCGGGAGTAAATGACGACCATTATGTTCATTATTACATCCCTGCTCCGGCATCAAAACATGGAGGCTGGACTGTTACAACTGATCTCAGGTAAGACGCTCATGTCAATCAACTATCGTGGGAGCGGCCTCTGTGAGTGTGACACAACAACGACGATTTGAAAAAGGGGATATTATTTTTACAGATTAATTAAAAACCACTGCATGAATTTTTACCATTACAGGATAGATTTGTACATACACTGCCAACACACATTAATGTTCAAACAGCATGTAAAAGTGAACTTAACATCCGATGACCCCTTTAAATATTGTTGTGAACAGTGGGGGCCTTGGAGCCAAAAACGTTGAGAATCACTGTTTTAAAATGATAGTCCACCCAAAGGTAAAAATGTTGTCATCATTTACTCTTACATTAACTTATGTTGTGTTAAACCTGCATGACTTTCTTCTCAAAGTCTTACATCTCAAAACACCATGCATAATTTACATTTACATGTAGTCATTTAGCAGACGCTATTATTCATAGCGACTTACAAGCGAGTCCAATCAAATCCAAAAAGTCATCATAAAAGTAAATCCACTGAGAGTCAGATCAGTTTTAAGAGTAAATCATTTAGAGTGCTTTTGTAAATCGAATCTGATTCATTGAGAAGATCTGACAATTTATTTATAAATAAACCACCACTTTTTGTGAACTTATGAGTGTGATTATCGTTGTATAACTGAATTTGACCTTAAAAACTGAAGTTGTTTTCAATGGAAGAAATCTTTCATTTGTGGGTGAACCATTCATTTACACAGGCAGACATATTTGTGAAAGGCAGTTGTGTGAATGGTAAGCCTCTTACAATGAGCCAACCAGACAACCCAGTTAAGGGCCGGTGCTGCCAAGGTGTTACAAGGTGTACCAAGGTATAGAGTTGGCACTGGCAGAAAATTGGCAGTCAGTGCAGAAGGAACCAGCCAAACTTTGTGCTGCAGGGTTGCATAGGTCAGCTTAAGAATGGATATATTCAGCATCTGTAAGCTCCTTTTCTTAAAAAAAAATGCCCTGGAATAGTTTGAAAATAAAGATTACTTTGGATTTCATAATAACTGGAGAACAGCTGTGAATGGCACAGCTATAGTCTATCCTTGTTTGAAAGATACAGTACATACAAATGTACACACATATTATGTATACATAAACATATATACATCTGTTTGAAAATACAGCTGTTTAAAAATCATGTTCTTAGCAATGCATATTACTAATCAAAAATGAAGTTTTGATATATTTACGGTAAGAAATTTACAAAATCTATTCATGGAACATGATCTTTACTTAATATCCTAATGATTTTTGGCATAAAAGGAAAATTGGTCATTTTGACTCATACAATGTATTGCTGGCTATTGCTACCAATATACGTGTGCTACTTATGACTGGTTTTGTGTGTCTAGGGTCACATATAGCTTTGACAAACAGAGAAATTGTTTGTCAGGGTTGGTGTTAATCTGGTGAATGTGCTGAAAACAACAAGATAAGCTTCAGCAACAGTTGTAGGATTTCTTTTCTTTTTTCTTTTTTTTTTTTTTTAAAAACGTCTCTCCCTGAACTTTGTGTATTCTGACTCAGGACAGTTAGGGTATGTCGAAAAACTCTGATCATGTGTTTCTTCAACTTCAAAAATCATTTTAAAATCATCCTACATCGCTGCAGAAGTACTGACCCAGTCTTTGCAAAGTGAACACGCAAAGAAGATCAAACACCCTTAACCAAAAAGGTAAAACAGCGATATAGGACTATTTTGAAGTTGAGGGAAAAAATACGAGTTTTTCGACATACCCAAGCAAGACAAGACGAGCGTTTGACCTTAAAAGTATATAAATTGTATTAGTTTTATGAAAATAACCAATCGTTTCGCTAGATAAGACCCTTCTTCCTCAGCTGGGATCGTTTACAACCGCATTTGGGATCGTTTGAAGCCGCATTTAAACTGCATTTTGGAAGTTCAAACTCGGGGCACCATATCAGACCATTATATGGAGAAAAATCCTTAAATGTTTTCCTCAAAAAACATAATTTCTTTACGACTGAAGAAAGAAAGACATGAACATCTTGGATGACAAGGGGGTGAGTACATTATCTGTAAATTGTTGTTCTGGAAGTGGATTTCTCCTTTAATTGATTCGAAGGACCATCATTGTCCAACACAATTTTCAGCAGCACCCCAATATAAACTATTTCCAGTATTTCTACTAAAACTGCGACAAAGCTGCTTTTTTCAAACTTCTTATTACCATAAAAACCGAGAGCATTGATATTAAACTAATTACAATTTTGTGAATCATTTTGTGAATCAGACATTTCAGAACTACTATATGTTCTTTAATTAATATAAAAAATTTATTTTTATTGTTTTTAATACGTTACAGTATTATTAGCTATATGATATATAAAACTATACAGAATTACATCTTGATTTCACTGCTAAATGCTAAAACAATGGTTATTGAAAGGAAAAAAGATTTTAATTTAATTTTCTTAATTATTCATAATAGAATAATATTAAGAAGAAAATTGTTTTTTGCCTAGCTGAGAACCCCAAAGCCAGACAATGATATTTGCTGTGCATATACAATTACTATGCATTCATATACATTTCAACCTAACATTTTGATGTTGATAACACTATTTATGTGTAAATAATAAACAGTATGACCTAGTTCTAATATGGTATTTTACAAATCCCATAACCGAGTTTGTGACATACAAACAACAAATCCAACTGCAATCTGTACCTTTAATGAGCCCTGCAACACATTTTAATATCTTTAGATTTAAGTTTCACAACTTTTCTCTCTTTTCTCAGCCCAACAGGAAATTCAAAAGCGGATCGGTGAACGGATTAGGAAGTCCTAGTGAGGGCTGAAAGAGACAGGACCGAGTGGGCCGTAACAGCCCAGGCCATCACTGAGGAAATGTTATATGAAAGGCTATTGTGTGAGCAAAACACTGCAGCTTTATAGAACTGAACCTGTAAACTCTCAGTGGACTCTGTTGTTTTGTTGTACAAGAGACTGTTCTGTGAGTGCTAGAAATCCCACAGGAAAGAGTGAACCAGACCCTTGTATTATTTATGCAGGGCTGGCTCAGTCAACAAAGCTGAAGTATTGTGTTTTTTTGCAGCCTAAACCTGGAGTTTTAGTTAACTATAGAAAGTGACTGAAAAGGAAGAACCTCCCTGTCTGACCTGATGTTCAATAAGCGCAGTTCAAGTGTATGGCTGGGTACACTGTATTATGATCTGGGCAAAAGTCTATTCATTAAATGTCAAATCTAAGGAAAGCCAGTATACATGAACTGTTGTTATGCAGCAGACAGGCATTGAGTTACATATAAATTTTCTTGGAGAACACACCTCTCAACCATATTTACAGAAGGAAAGATAGGTTGGGTGAGCTTTACAGAATAAAGAGTCATGGATGTTCTGTCCATGTAGTGTTACAAGTCTATGTACACCTGACGCCTGCTAGACATTTTCAGTGCCTTTGGAATTGACTGCTAAAAACACGATAGCCACATTCACACAGCAGAACAATATATACAAGTGTTAGTCCAGTATTTGGTTACAGTCATATTTACGTGTTTTATAACAGAACTCACACCTGTACATTTGCAGGATTCATGCTCAACACACTCTCATGGCAGTACTATTTTGGTGAAATGGTGGCTAATTTGTAGGAATTTGTACAATCTCATTCTTAAAATTCATAACTATTTCACATATTGGTAATTTGGTTGCTAATTTGTAGGAATCTTTAGGCAAGGCAAGGCAAGTTTATTTATATAGCACATTTCATACACAAAGGTAATTCAAAGTGCTTTACATAAAAGGAAGTAGAATAATCATAAAAAACAATAATAAAAACAATAATTCACAATAAAACAAAAAAAAATTAAACTTTTAAAATGATTTAAAATAAAATTTAAGACAGTTAAAAATGGAAAAGGATTATACATAGTGCAAGTAGTTCGGACGTAGCACAGTGCTCATTCATTAAATGCACAGCTAAACAGATGAGTTTTGAGTCTAGACTTAAATGTAGCTAATGTTTTAGCACATTTGATCTCTTCTGGAAGCTGATTCCAACTGCGGGCAGCATAATAGCTAAAAGCGGATTCCCCTTGTTTTGTGTGAACCCTTGGTATTTCTAACTGACTCGATCCTAATGATCTGAGTGTATAATAATAAATAAATAAATAAATAATAATAATAATAATAATAAATAAATATCATTCTTGTTCATTTGGTTCTGTAACAGCACCTACATATTGTCAGGATTCTGGACTTTGTGTTCCATGTTTTTGCCCCAGCCTTAGTTCTTTTTATGGTCATGTTTCCTGTTCTTGTCTAGTTAATTTGATCCCAGGTGTGTCTTGTTAATTCCCTGGTCTGTAATGTATTTAAGCCCAGTGTTTCCAATCTCTATGTTTGGCGTTATATGTCTTCCTTTGTGGTTTTGCCTCCCCTGTATTGACTTTTGGTCTTGTTTTATTAAAAGTATATTATTTTGTCACGTTTACTCCTTCGTCTCCTCCTCCTTCTCTCCTCCACCTCGACACACCGTGAAACATATAACTGTGTCTATCAATATTTGCTGATTAAAAAACCCAAATGAAGTGGCTTCAGAAGTCAATATTTGTTTTATTTCCACGTCATTGATAAGACCATTACTGGCTTACAGTCACGGCAGTTCATTTTGACGATCCAAGGAAGATCTATTTGTTTTTGCGTTATGTTTAATTCTAATTTTCTGTCATTGTTATTTCATAAAATTAAGCAGACTCAAGCAGATCATCTTGTTGATTTTGTATCATGATTTTGAAGTGTTTAAATCAAGACAACAACACAAGGATTTGTCAGTTTCAGCTCTGAGTTTATTTATGTCACTGACTATCATTTGTATTCTGTAAGCTGTTATTGTTATAGCAATATTTGTATTTTACGTTTGTTATTTGGAATATGTGTTTGATTTTCTTTCTACTCATATGATGTAAATATGGTTTATAGCAGGTGTTAATAGTGATTAACAACCATTACTAATGAAGGGCGAGGTTGGGTGGGGTTGCTATAAACCAGGGGTGCTCAATCCTGCTCCTGGAGATCTACCTTCCTGCAGAGTTTAGTTCCAACCCTGAGCAAACACACCTGTCTGTAATTATCAAGTGCTCCTTCAGATCCTAATTAGTTGGTTCAGGTGTGTTCGATCAGGGTTGGAGCTGAACTCTGCAGGAAGGTAGATCTCCAGGAGCAGGATTGAGCACCCCTGCTATAAACCATTAAAGCTCATTTGATTACAGAGAATAAACCACCCTGCTCTCCTTTTGTCAATCACTGTGTCACACCCCCCACCACCACACACAACACAGTACATCACACCGGTATATTGCCCAGTTAACTGAAATAAACCAGGCTTGATGACTTATGCAGCCTGGAAATGCAACCTCTGGAGGATGCAGCCTTCCTTTTGAGAAACGGCCAATGATTATCAAAATCATGTTCCAGGGGCTCACAACCTGCTTCCGGGAGGCCACACCTTAGTCGAAATCACGCACCGGGGAATGAGAGTTAAGGGATTTCACTTCAACCCACAGCAGCAGTAAAAAGGTAGCCCAAATCCGTGGGAAAACAGCATACTTGGCAACACTGACTGGAGACCAAATGTATAGAAATTAATAGTTTATTTTAAAATTTTTTTTATTTTATGACATTTATGATGTCACAAGATTTCTATTTCAGATAAATGCTGTTCTTCTGAACTTTCTATTCATCAAGTAAACCTGAAAAAATTCTACTTGGCTGTTTTCAACATAATAATAAATGTTGTTTGAGCAGCAAATCAGAATATTAGTCCTGCGTCCTGGACATTTTCCTTGCACGATGCTCCAGCAAGGCCTCCAGCATCATGAAGGACCCCACCCATCCCTTCCACAATCTCTTCCAGCTCCTGCCATCAGGTAGAAGTTACCGGAGTATTAAAGCTTGCTCTGTCCGATTCCTTTAACAGCTTTTTCCCCCAGGCTGTGAGAGCCCTTAGTTGACAATTTTCCTAAGTGCAATTCTGAGTGTGCTACACACAGGTGAGTGGGCTATACAAACCACCTGTAGTAACACACTTATGTACATTAGACACTTTCTATAAACACTCACTGCTACAAAGAGTCAGTAGGATTATATATGTGTATTTGTGATTCTACGATTCTTCTTGCACTGTGCTGCTTCCCTCAAAATCTCTCTTCTGCACAATTTAATGCACAAATTATCTCTTTTGCACAATCTCATGTACAAATATCTCTTTTGTAAGACTTCATGTACAGTACTTATGTAAAGTTTTTTTTAGTCTCAGTTTGTGTATGTGTAGTCAACTATTTAATTGTAGTTATTTAATTATTCAACTATTTAATAGTATTTATAGTATATGTATAGTCAGATGGTTAACTGTTGTATAGGTCTATAATTGCTTTTCTTATACTTGTACTGTTGTATGTTTACATTATGTTTAACTAGTATGTAGCACCGTGGTCCTGCGAGACACGACATCTCGTTCCACTATATGTCCACACATGTAGCAGAATGACAATAAAGCTCAACTTGACTTGACTTGATTTCTGAAGCATCATGTGACTGGAATAATGATGCTAAAAATTAAGCTTAAAATTAGATTTTAAAATATATTCAAATACAAATATTTCTAAACTGTACTTTTTTTTTCTGTACTTTGGATCAAATAAATGCTATAATGCTATGCAATAAAATGATTCTATAAAACCTTTCAAGAATAAATCTCTTTTTATTCTTCATATTCTTTTTATTCTTATATCTAGATTAATTTCAAGATTAATTTTCAATCCTGAAGCAAAAGATCCACCAATCAGAGAATAAAATGCAAACAAAGTGAGATGAAAGAGCTCGGCAGTGACCGCACACTCCCATGATGCACTGTGATCAAAACTCTATTTGTATAATATCTATAATTGGATACTATCCACCCGTAAACCCTTTTTTCCCATAAGAGCGGGCGCAAAATTTTATGGGTCTGACTTCTGTTCCGATCTCATCGCATCCAGCTATTTTTAGCTGTACAAAACAGCTTGTTTTGCTGCTTGATATTGCAAATTGCTGTGTCTTATCATATTATTTTAATGTATTATCTTAATTATGAACACACTGGTTTGTTTACTGCACATTGTTATTCTTCTCATTATTTCCTTATAGCGGCTAATGAACCAGAAGTCTTGCCCATAGACTTACTTGAAGAATCTCTGCCACAGCTTTACTGCCCCCTAATTTTTTAGGGGGGTTTATCTCTATTTTGAAAATATTATGTTTGAAAATATAATGTAGTACAATGCCACGTTCTGCGGTAAACTGGGACATAGTCTGTTGCTTAGCAACAGTACAGTTATCCTTGTGGCAGTTTCGCTGGCTGTCTCTTGTTGTTCTGAGCTAGACGCTGAGACTTTCAAAAACACATTTAGTTCTGCTTTCATGTCTGTGGACAGACTCATTCACAGAACATCCATATGTCACCAAAAACAGCAACAATAAAAGTAATCTGGAATGGAAATGCAGTAATAATATGCCATTTTGGTCAGCGTAGCGTGTGAGGAATGCCAGCAGTCTTAAGCCACATCCTCATCAAACAAATCAGTGTCTAATTACTGGAACAAACCAGGAATGTTCATTTTATTCCAGTAAAAAAATATATATAACCATTATGTAACGTGCAACACATCACAAGTCATATTTGTAACATTTGTGTCTGTACATCTTAATACAGAATAACACATAGGGTACAACGGGGCTATAGGCACCCCTAAGAAAAAATTTATTTTAACTTTGCATGTGTATAATTGCGGAAAAATATGTTTGTATTGAACATTTATGGAGCAACAGATTTTGTGTGAAAATAAATCATACAAGTTGTTTATTTTATTTAAAAATCTCATAAATGTATAAGGTGGCAAGGGGGCTTTTACCCTACACACAGCGTAAAAAGGCTCACCAGCATAGGGTAAAAGGCACACAGTATTGATACAAATACTTTAGCTAAAATAATATTTTTTTGTTATTTTGTTTTTTGTTTTTTTATAATGTGTAATTTTGATAAATAACAATTATTTTTTGTTCAATAAATATACTGTCATTAAAATATGTTGATATAAAACATATATTTAAAAATACAGAAACAAAATAATTTCACGGTCAAGATTCTGAAAGCATTGAAGGAGATCCCATAATAATTTAATATAGATTTACAGAGGTAACAAATGATATTTTATTATATGATATGATTTTTAATATGATGGTTTCTTTCTAAACATGGTGATTATCTCTAAGATGGGCATCCAACATAATGATATTTATAACAATATGATATTTACCATCTGAATCTAACAATGTCATGTCAACAAATGGAATAGTCAGCCTTCTGTTAATTATCAACAGCGGGGGCACTTTTTACCCCATATACCATACTTTTACATACGTTTTAATCACCTTAAACAAATTTGTAAAAATTATTAAGAAGACCTTTGTCTCAAGATATATTGAATATATTTTTCTCATTTGCTACTTAAATCGACAACATTTTTAGAAACATCAAATATTAGATCAAGTAAGCACAGTATCGGCTTTGCTCTGCTGTCCGCGAAAAGTGCTACGCCACGTTTTTCTGCCATCTAGTGGTTTAGAGGAAAATAATATCAAAGGTGCCTTTAGCCCTGTTGTACCCATATATTGGGGTCTGTAAGAATTTTTTAATGTCTTTGAAAGTCTGTTATGCTCAGCAAAGGCTGCATTAATTTGATCAAAAATACAGTAAAACAGTACTATTGTAAATATATTTGCATAATTATTACTGCTGAAAAGAGTTGTGCTGCTTAATATATTTGTGGGAACTGCGATACCTTGTTTTTCAAGAAATTTAAAAGTACAGCATTTATTTGAAAGATATTTTGTAACATTATTAAATGTCTTTAGTGTCACTTTTAATCAATTTAATGCATCCGAATAAAAATATTAATTTCTTTTTGTTTAAAAAGTCAGTGTCCAGAAAGTTTTGAAGGGTAGTGTATAAATTATTATTATTATTATTATTATTATACATTTTAACACCTTCCTTACAAACCATATGGTTTATATATCAAATCATAACATGCATAACAGCTATGTTTCATAACAGTATCGTAACAGTTTGAAGAGTGTGAATTTTCTTTTTTCCTCAATGAAACTTTGTGCTTTGAATTTTCTGAATGAAGCATTTTACATGCCAGCATCCCTCCTGTGACCAAATCACAAGGAGGCGTCAAGAGTGCAACTCTCAGCAACTACGCATATAAATCACAGTTCTTAAAAGCAGGGTCTTCTCTCTCTCTCTCTCTCTCTGGGAAGGCCGGAACAGGCCGGCCCGTCCCCAAGGCCTCTGAAACTTATGGTCTTGTTAAAAAAACGCTTAGCTAAGAATTATGTGCCAAGTGAAAAGGGGGTGTTTGCGCTGCCTGCTTCCCCCCAGTACATTCACTTGAACAATCTGCTTTCAGGGGGATCCAGATCGGAACCAAAGATTGGTGGACCAGTGTGACTATTGCGACTACTGGGGGGGGACGTAATGAGAAAGCTGTTCCCGGAGGTCCCTGTCCACATAAAGGCATGATTATTCCCTCTCTTGGCAAGGGCGGCTGATGGCAGGACTGGTCAGACACTGGACTCAGTATTCTTCAGTCTTATTAGACGAGGTCCTCTCCCCTCCTGGTCACAGCGTTGAGCTTGTTTGTTTTTTTGGGGAGCACTGTGGGAAAGTCATTAAAGTGTAAAGCATCCCCCTTTTATTTCATTCTGAGGGAAAAGAGAGAGCGAGATGATGAGATCCTGCTGTTAATGAGCTGAGATGTGGCCGCACCAGCCAAGTGATGCTGTTTTCCATCAATATGGCATCCATTCAGTCCATCTCCACTGGGAAGAATAGACACACTACACTGTTTGATCTGCGCTCCTCGTCCGCACTCAAAGACCTGCTTTCACTGATATTTTATTACAGCGCTGTTTTCTTCCAACAGAGCCCATCAAATCATCATTTATTTAAGTGGCTCCCCTACACACCTGTTGCATAACCCATCTTGATGAGCTAATGGAGGCTGTTAAGGGCTTGTCACCAGCTATTTAGCCCCTTTACTGCTCAGCAATTGTGAACGAAGTGCTTTTCAAGTGTCAGGCAGGTAAATTCAGGAACTTTGGCCCTCTTGTGCAAAGAAAGACGTCCCATCAGCTGTGGAGGTTATATAGGGATTGGACAAAATTGTTTCAGAGGTGTTGAAGAAAGAAATCAGCTTCTCACTCTTCTCTCCAAAACTGTCCAGAGTGGTTTGATAACATTTAAAGTCATGAAACGCATTAAAAAAAAAATATATATATATATATATATATATATATGATGTTTCCCGAGGTGCACCTAAAATCTTATGTTTTTTCCCCACTCCAGTCATAATTTGGGAATCAGTGGTCATTTTCTATCCTGATTTTAGCCTTCTGATTTGAACACTTTGTTGGAAGGGGTGTGTCTGCTGTGAGACTTTGTAAACGCCCATTCTATGATTGGCTAAAATCTTTGCATATTAAATGAGCACTGCATATGGAACTCTCTCAAAACCTTTTACTGCCTTTTTTCTATCCACAAGTTTCCGGGGGGTGCTACTGTAAAAAAGAACATAGGTACAACTTCCGGTGAGGCGGCAGACCTAGTATACCAATGGTATTTTGTGTGCTAATTAGCAAAGAGGCTAAATGTTTTTTAGACCATTGTTTACTTTGTAGAGATGCACACCTTTATGAGAGATGTCATTACGTTCTTATGGACAACATATGCTTTTCGAATTTGTGTTCCCACATCATTAGCAAGTTTGGATCGCTAAATCTTGAATGACTGTCAACTAGTGAAACGACATTTGAACCGAGACATCAGAGCTTGTGTTAAAGGGCATGCCAGATGAAGCCTCGAGTCGAGGCTTGTTAAAGGGGTCATCGGATGCTAAGTTCACTTTTACATGCTGTTTGAACATCAATGTGTGTTGGCAGTGTATGTACAAATCTACCCTGTAATGGTAAAAATCCATGCAGTGGTTTTTAAGTAATCTGTAAAAATAATATCCCCTTTTTCAAATCGAGCCATTCTCAGATGCCTGTTGTTGTTGCGTCACACCCACAGAGGCCGCTCCCACAATAGTTAATTGACATGAGCGTCTTACCTCAGATCAGTTGTAACAGTCCACCCTCCATGTTTTGATGCTGGAGCAGGGATGTAAGTTAGACAAGAATTGAGCGATTGAGGTGTTGTGTTGCTGGATGTAATAATGAACGTGGTGGTCGTCATTTATTCCTGACATCTGAGCCGCTGAAGATGCAGTGGATTACATTTGTTTGTGAATGGAATGCACCTCCCGATCTACATCTGTCTATGTTTGCTCGAATCATTCGTGATCCAGATCACTTACAGCAGAAGTATACAGGTTTTTTATGAATCTTTGTGATCGCCTTTCCTAATAATGTGCTAATTAGCAAGTTTATCGGCTAAACGCGGCTAAATGAGGCTAAAGTAAACAGGCTCGTCAATCCATGGAGAGAAGAGAGGGGCGGGGCGAACAGAGCTCATTTGCATTTAAAGCAGCCTCTATTTCAGGAAAATTAAATATATGCCATATGCAATTAATATATGTGTGCATTATTCTTCTGTTACACCATATTGATATTCGTACTGGCATTAAATGGCACTGTTCAATGGGTAAATTATTCAACAAACAAACACACACACGGTTAGGCTTTTATTTGTGCATATAACAAGGATCGATCTATGGAAATTGTGGTGAATGCTTCTTCCAACGGAGCTTCACAGGCTTTTGGCTGCTTTATTTTTTACTAATCACCAGATCACGCTGTTTTTGACACTCTCGAAGCTTTGAACCTTTTACCGAAACAGTCAGAGAAAAGTCTCAGTGCTTCACGATGCTTCATTTCCCTGTCACTCCTGTCAGCTGTTAAATGAATGAGTGTCACGTCCCACTTGTTTAATTTAAACTGGAAGACGCTCCCACTTTTGACGCAAGGCCTCATGGGGCTCAAGAAAATTTGTGGATGATGACCACCAAGAGTAACTAATTGCGAAGTGTTAATTAGCATTTCATTTACAAATATTCCCATTTATCTCCTTATTGTAAAGTAATTTCTGCCTTCTCACAAATACTTTTATCAACTAATACTGTGAAAACAAGGTGTATTAAAGAGACTCGTTGAGCAGTGTAAACTGTGTCATTGAGTATAAAGGGAGATTTGGTGAAAATGCAGAAATTGAAGCACAAATAGACTGGTTCTGATCTTGAATTGGTTTGCAGCGATTATAAAGAGAATGATGATTGCTTTCTGTATATAAAATAATCACAATATTGTGAGAACAGATGTTTTTTGCACTGTAAACAAGATTTTACAGGTCATGATGATCATGAAATGCAGTTTAAGATTTTTTTAATCATCTCGAGGTTAGTTTTATGTCCCAAAAAAGGTCTTTCTTTACTTAACAGTAGTGTGCTGTTACAGGTGCATCTCAATAAATTAGAATGTCGTGGAAAAGTTTATTTATTTCAGTAATTCAACTCAAATTGTGAAACTCATGTATTAAATTCAATGCACCCAGACTGAAGTAGTTTAAGTCTTTGGCTCTTTTAATTGTTATGATTTTGGCTCACATTTAACAAAAACCCACCAATTCACTATCTCAACAAATTAGAATATGGTGACATGGCAATCAGCTAATCAACTCAAAACACCTGCAAAGGTTTCCTGAGCCTTCAAAACGGTCTCTCAGTTTGGTTCACTGGGCTACACAATCATGGGGAAGACTGCTGGTCTAACAGTTGTCTAGAAGATAATCACTGACACCCTTCATAAGGAGGGTAAGCCACAAACATTCATTGCCAAAGAAGCTGGCTGTTCACAGAGTGCTGTATCCAAGCATGTTAACAGAAAGTTGACTGGAAGGAAAAAGTGTGGAAGAAAAAGATACACAACCAACCGAGAGAACCGCAGCCTTTAGAGGCTTGTCAAGCAAAATCGATTCAAGAATTTGGGTGAACTTCACAAGGAATGGACTGAGGCTGGGGTCAAGGCATCAAGAGCCACCACACACAGACGTGTCAAGAAATTTGGCTACAGTTGTCGTATTCCTCTTGTTAAGCCACTCCTGAACCACAGATAATGTCAGAGGTGTCTTTCCTGGGCTAAGGAGAAGAAGAAATGGACTGTTGCTCAGTGGTCCAAAGTCCTCTTTTCAGATGAGAGCAAGTTTTGTATTTCATTTGGAAACCAAGGTCCTAGAGTCTGGAGGAAGGGTGGAGAAGCTCATAGCCCAAGTTGCTTGAAGTCCGGTGTTAAGTTTCCACAGTCTGTGATGATTTGGGGTGCAATGTCATCTGCTGGTGGTGGTCCACTGTGTTTTTTGAAAACCAAAGTCACTGCACCCATTTACCAAGACATTTTAGAGCACTTCATGCTTCCTTCTGCTGACCAGCTTTTTAAAGATGCTGATTTCATTTTCCAGCAGTATTTGGCACCTGCCCACACTGCCAAAAGCACCAAAAGTTGGTTAATTGACAATGGTGTTGGTGTGCTTGACTGGCCAGCAAACTCACCAGACCTGAACCCCATAGAGAATCTATGGGGTATTGTCAAGAGGAAAATGAGAAACAAGAGACCAAAAAATGCAGACGAGCTGAAAGCCACTGTCAAACCATACCACCTCAGCAGTGCCACATACTGATCACCTCCATGCCACGCCGAATTGAGGCGGTAATTAAAGCAAAAGGAGCCCCTACCAACTATTGAGTACATATACAGTAAATTAACATACTTTCCAGAAGGCCAACAATTCACTAAAATTGTTTTTTTATTGGTCTTATGAAGTATTCTAATTTGTAGAGATGAATTGGTGAATTGGTGGGTTTTTGTTAAATGTGAGCCAAAATCATCACAATTAAAAGAACCAAAGACTTAAACTACTTCAGTCTGTGTGCACTGAATTTATTTAATACACGAGTTTCACAATTTGAGTTGAATTACTGAAATAAATTAACTTTTCCACGACATTCAAATTTACTGAGATGCACCTGTATATGCAAGTCCATTTCCGCCTATGAATAAAAAAATTAATTGCAACTTTTTTATCGTATTTCAGTAATAATTTCAGAGTTTTAAACTCACAATTCTGAGAAATAAAGTCAGAACTGCAATATATAAACAATTCTGACTTTATAACAAAATTAGTTATTAGTTACAAGTTATTAAGTGAGAATTGTAAAATATAAACTCAAGTTATAATTCTAATGTCATTTCTCAGAACTGCAAGATTATATCTCACAATTCTGACTTTATAACTCACAATTGTGGGTTTATATCTCACAAAAAAATGTTAAATGTAAAAAAAAATGTTAAATGTAAAAAATGTTATACCCCGCAATTCTGACTTTATAATTCACAACTGTGAGTTTATCTTGCCATTCTGACCTCATTTCTCAAAATTGCAAGTTTATATCTTGCAATTCTGACATTATAACTCACAATTGCAGGTTTATATCTTACAATTCTGAGAAATAAAGTCAGAATTGCAAGTTTGTATAACTCAATTCTGAGAAATAAAAAGTCAGAAACTCGCAATTGCAAGCTTATATCTCACAATTCTGACTTCATTTCTTAAAATTGCAAGTTTAGATCTCGCAATTCTCACTTTATAACTCGCCATTTTGACTTTATATTTCTCAATTCTGACTTTATAACTCACAATTCTGAGAAAAAAGTCAGAATTGCAGATTTGTATCATTCAGTTCTGAGAAAAAAGTCTAAATTTTATATCTCGCAATTCTGACTTCATTTCTCCAAAATTTCAACTTTATATCTCACAATTCTGACTTTATAACTCACAATTGCAGGTGTATATCTCACAATTCTGAGAAAAAAAGGTCAGAATTGCAAGTTTGTATCATGCAATTTTGAGAAAAAAGTCAGAATTGTATAAATATCAAGCAATACGGGCTTCCATACTGTTGTGATAGGTGAACAGTCATGAGTTTTTCAAATTACTCCTCCTTGATCAAATACGACGATAATGTTTAGGGCGTGCCCAGGGGGAAATCGTGACGATCGTCCCGATTTTAAACTGTTGTATTTTTTTAGCAATTGCAGCTCTTTAATGGATGTTGACTTTGTGAAGTTATCTGTCGTCAGTTTTTGAGGTATCAAGGTCTTCAAGATGAATATTAAGGTTTGCGGTCACTTCATTAGTTCTGTTTTCTTTAGACACAGTCCTTGCTCGACTTCGTCAGTTATTACGTTCAATTTCAGCCGCTATTTTAAAAACCAAAAAAAAATAAAACACAAAACAATTTGGCCATTAAAGTTACAGATGTTCCTGCAAAACAAGCTCCCATGATTTGCCCTTTTTGGAAGTCTGACAAGTCAACCATTTTGCACGGCTTGTATTAAACACTACTGAAACAGCTTATGCTACACTGATATACAACCTAGAGAAAACAGACAATGTTAAGATGAATAAAAGATAATCACAACATTGTTGCTTTCACTGTAGCCTATACACAAATTATTTTAACCCCGATAATACTGGGTGATCGAATGATTTTGTCTAACCCTATTTGTGATGAATAGCAATTACAAGAAAAATAATGTAAAATGACTAAAGGAACACTGTTCATTAATACATTAATTTAATAAATTTCAATAAATCAAGTTCACAATTCACATAATATTATCATCTACATGTGTTTGGAATTGATTGTTGATTCAGACATTTGCACATTTCAGTCTAAATATTCTGAAAAAATATTTTTGAGAAGAGCAGAGGCGGCTTTTCAAAATACAGCTGTGAACCAGTTTGATGCAGTTTGATTTTTAGATTTTTATGCATCACATCATATCTGTGCTGTGGTAGAGGCCTCTACTGGTGAGTAGTAGTAATGCAACTTGTTTACCAATCCCATTCAATTCAAGAGACTGCCAAAGCTGTCCTGGTGAATGAAGTTCCAGTGCTTCACATTTGGTGAGCTAAATATTAAGCGAAATGATCAATAATCCAATCCATGCTGTCATCCTGTTTCCAAGATGCCAAATTTGGAACAGGCCTGTAAGTTAATATTGGATCATTGAACTGAGTACAAACAAGCATGTTCTGCAAATGCGGATTTAACTTGGCATATGACAACTGTACTTTGCCTTTACCACATCTATTTTTGGCTTCACGCTGTATTGATCTATTTGAATAACATGTAGTGTCAAAGTGTGACAGTTCGTCGAGCTAAAAAGACAAAATCAATCCCACACATGCAGGCAAGAACCATTACCTCAACATATAGAAAAAAATAAAAACATCACTGATCAGTTTTTCTTTAATGTCTCAGTAGAGGAAAGCCTGTCTGATATGAATGGCCAGAGCAGAACAGAATCACTGCCAACAATCTAATAGTAAAGCAGGACAAAGAGTGCAGTCACTTATAACAGTGGGGTTTCTCAGAATGTGTTTGTGATGATTTGCAGGGGTTTGAAAAGAAGCTTATGCAACAGCACTGGATAATTTGTATAACTTGTGCTTACTATAGGCTGGAGAGAGGTCAGAGTTGCTGGCTACTCTTTGTCTAGGGTCATTGGTATTCCTAATGGCTTGGGTGAGCCAAAAAAAAAAAAAAAGCCCTATTAGACGGTTTATATAAAAACCCCACACTTTCTACCAAATGTTTTTGTGTAGGGGTGACCTCATAAATTCCCGTCATAGTGTTTCCCAGCGACAGAAGCCTGTGTACTGTCATTCCCAGAAAATACTGTGAAAATGACCACACCTAAACATACATATCTTAAGTTTAAGTAAAAAAAAAAAATACCTTTTAATGTTTTGCTTAACTATAATAACCCTATGTTACATTCTAAACAGCCATAACCAATAAAAATATTATTGTGTGAATTATGACTCTTTCACAGCAGGGTTATTATCGTTAAATAATATTTAATTTAATGTAATACAATTAAATATATAAAAAATTGATGCTAAATGTTGGCAACTACCTGAATAAAATGAATATACTAACTGAAGATAAATAAAAACAACTAAAACTAAAGCTGAAATAAAAATAAATTCACCTAAATAGTATAAAAATATCAATGAAATCTGAAAATATATTGAATATATATTAAATATATATGAATATTTAACTTAAATATTTAAATTATATTTAAGATATTATTAGTTTACAAATAAAAATATTGCTGCATAGAAAGCTAGTAGTACAACTGGAAATACACAATATAAAACTAGTAGGAATGTGATTGATTGATATATACCAGGGGTGGCGAACTCCGGTCCTGGAGAGCCGCAGCCCTGCAGAGTTCAGCTCCAACCCTAATTAAAACTCACATGCCTGTTGCTTTCTAGACCTTAATTAGCTTGTTCAGGTGCGTTTGATTAGGGTTGAAGCAAAACTATGCAGGGCTGTGGCTCTCCAGGACCGACGTTCGCCATCCCTGATATATACGTACATACATGTATACATATGTGACATGAGAACAGAAAAAAATATTTAAATAAAAACTTAAAATAAATAATAATGTGTATGAATCTGGAACAGAAGATCTATGTACAGATTTGTGCATTATTTACTCTATGTACAGCTACATAAATAAAGAGATGTGCATATGTATTTACATAATACTAGAGAAAGAGGCAATAATTAGAGATGGAGAAAAATTACAGCAATGAATTGCAGAACACAGGTAATGATTCATGTTTTAGCAGTTTAAGCTGGAGATGGCATAGGGGAAAAAACAGTTTTTATGCCTAGATGTTCTAGTGCTCAGGGATCTGTAGCGTCTGCCTGAGGGGAGAAGTGCAAACAGGTTGTGTCCGGGGTGAGAGGGGTCTTTGATGATGTTTCCTGCCCGTTTCTTCACTCTGGAGTTGTACAAGTCCTGAAGGTTGGACAGGTACACACCAAAGATCCTTTCTGCTGTCCTAACAGTATATATATATATAGAGTTCAGATGCAAAAGCCTCTAAATCCATCTGACTGTTTGGGCTGAGGCTGGAATTTAGCGAGTTTAAAGTAAAAATGTAGGAGTCAGCAGGACTTCTACGTTGAAAAAATAAATACCGTAATAAAGGGAAGTTACTTTTAGTTTTAACATCAGCTTCATGCAGCGAACAAATGCGCTAAGCAGCACTGTCATCACAAATCACCCTTAACAGATGAAAGGATATTAATGTTACAACAAAGATGACGCTTTCCTCAGCTGATATTAAAACTAATGTTTTTTTGAGCTGAACAATGAATGCTGTATCAGATGCTGGTAATCACGATCGCTCAGTCCATCTCTCTCTCATTAATTATTAATATAATAATAGTATTAATACTCTAACGTTAGTACACATAATACTTTGCTTTTACTACAGTAATACAATAAGTTTTCAATGAAGCCCCTGGTGAAAAAACCAGCATATGCTGGTAGGTATGTTTTGATGCTGGGATGCTGGTTAGGTAGGTTTTGATGCTGGTTTAAGCTGGTCCTTTGCTGGTTTATGCTGGTTTATACCTAACCAGCATCCCAGCATCAAAACATACCTACCAGCATATGCTGTTTTTTTCACCAGGGGCAACTCAACATTCCTTCGTTACTAGTTATAAAGTGACGTTTTGGAATTAGTAACGGAGGCTTTGGCTCAGCTGATCAACTGTCAAACTTTGATTTGAATCTGTGGCGGAAGAAAGTAGTTTGCACAAAAGAGGGCTTTTAAAGACACTCCGTTGTTATTTTGTTTATGTATTTACACACTCATATCACACGAGTAGATTTGAGATATGGCTATATATCGGCACGTCTGTGATTCGGCCATAGGTATTGCTCATATATATTGCTCATATATATATCATGTTCCCCTTCAGTCGTTTCACTACGACGTTACATATGGGAACTCGCTTGAGAGTCCAATCATCTCCAAGCCTTATTCAAAAGGCCAATGAACATTCATGAACATTGGCGAGTGGCATGCCGAGCCACTCCCCCGTACATACGGGTATATAAGATGGCGGCATGCAACCACTCATTCAGATTTTTGCTTCGGAGCCTCGTCTCTAGCTTACTTAAAAACAAAAAAAAAAGAGTTCCTGTTTAAAGCTCAAAAAGAGTTCCAGCTCTCTCTCTGCTGGCGTGCTGCCAACACTGAAAGCTTCACAAAAGAGCGTTTGGCAGCCGCCAGCGAGATCCTGCGGGCGGCCGTTTTCACGGCCAGAAAAAGCCTTTTTGCATTCCAGCGAGTTTGAGTGCACAGTTGTGCCGCGGTCCTCCCTGGGCAAACCGGGATCTAAAAGAGCTAACTTCTCACAGCTGTCGAGGGCATTTTTCCCGGGATGTCTCTCCGGCCGTGCGCTTCTCTATGCGGCAGTTTCCTCGCCTCGCTGGACGGACATGATCGCTGTCTCACGTGCCTGGGCCGAGGGCACGCTGAGGCAGCGTTCACGGATGGCTCATGCGTTCATTGCGAGCGCATGACCATGGCCGCGTTAAGGTACTGCCGCTCGTTCGCGAGTCGGCTCCCCTCGTTGCCTTCCCGCAGTAAGTCGTTGAGCCGTCAAGGTTTTTCGGTGACCGCGGCGAGGCACTTGGGGGACCTACAGGTGACTGTGCAGAATGTTCCGCCGGCCAGCAAAGCCCTGCGGACTTCTGCATCACCGCGCGGTCCCGTTGAGTGGCCAGAGCAGTACACTTCCCCGCACGCCGGGCTGAGTGTCGCCTTTGGTGCTCCTCAGGAGGTAGAGATGTCTGCCTCAGCATCAGAGGGGGAGTCGGAGGGTGAGGCGGACGTCTCGGCGGGTCAGCGCCCCTCTGCGGTCACTGCCCCGTCTGAGGCGGATGCCGAACTTTCGGCTATGCTCCTCTGAGCCGCCAAGGAGATCGGTCTGGAGGTGCCCAAAACACCTCCGGCCGATCCTTCGAGGCTGGATGATTGGTATCTGGGGAGGTCATCCGCGGCACTGCCGCGCTCCCCCCCAGTGCCTTTCTTCCCGGAGGTGCACGAGGAGGACGTGGCGGGCTCCATATTCATCTCGTCCGCGCCCCAGCTCCTCTCCCCTCGCCACCCTCAATGGTGGGGCAGCCAAGGGTTATGTGGCGGTCCCTCAGGTTGAGCGCGCCGTCGCGGTGCATTTATGCCCGCGGGGCGCCGCCACCTGGCGGGATCGGCCCCGTCTCCCATCCAGGGCGTGTAAGCTTTTGTCCGCTCTCGCGGGCAGGGCTTATCACGCCGCTGGACAGGCTGCCACTGCCCTGCACGCCATGGCGACCTTACAGGTCTACCAAGCCAAGGCGTTGAAACATCTGCACGAGGGTGGCCCTGAGCAAGGGGCGATGCAGGAACTCCGTGCCGCCACCGACTTCGCCCTCCGGGCAACGAAAGTGACGGCACGTTCCCTTGGCCAGGTGATGTCCACAGTAGTGGTGCAGGAGCGACACCTATGGCTGACCCTGGCTCAGATGGCAGACGCCAACAAAGCTCGCTTTCTCGACGCTCCCATCTCCCAGGGCGGCCTATTCGGCGACACCGTCGAGGACTTCCACCACGTCCGCGAGGCCTCAACCTCCCGCCTGCCCGTCGCCGAGGGCGCCCCCCTGCGGCTCCAAAAACACCGGCTTTGTCCCCCGCCGAGGCACACGATGCCAGACTGGCAGCCCGGCAACGAGCCGGCCGCGGGAGAGGGGCGCCGCCCGCGTCTCAGGGACCGGCCAGGAACACCCGCAGGAGAGCTGCGAAGCGTCCCTGACGCGGGCACCCCAGAGGTGAAGAAGATTGCTCTTTGGGAGATGACAACACCTGCGTCCCCTATCCCGGTGGAGGGCCGGGAGCCACTGTGCGCTCAGACGCTGCCGTCGGCACCCACAATTTCACAAAAAGAGTCAATTTTCTCACCTCTGAGGCTTCGACCCCGAGTTCCCTTTTCGAGCAACGCCTTGCATCCTCGGATCCGGACTCGGAGGTCGATATCGCCAGCGCGGGAACCAGGGAAGAAGGTAAGCGCTGCCCAGTGCAGTCAGACTTTTCTCCAGGACGTTTTTCCTTCTGGGATCAGTCCCCTTCCCCTCCCCCCCCCAGGCTGCCCCGCCGCGGGTACGTCGCTCCACGCTCCATTGATTCCCCTGGCGACCAGGCTGGGAGCCTGGCTTCAGCTTCCCAGCCTCTCGCAGTGGGTGATCCAGACGGTACGTCTCGGCTATGCGGTTCAGTTCGCCAGGCGTCCGCCCAGGTACAGAGGCGTCCTTTCCACTTCTGTCCACTCGGACACACATGCCGCTGTCCTGCATGCGGAGGTTGCAGTCCTACTGGCGAAGGATGCAATCGAGCCTGTCCCTCCAGCCGAGATGAAGTCAGGGTTCTACAGTCCCTACTTCATCGTGCCCAAAAAGAGCGGTGGGTTAAGACCCATCCTGGATCTTCGAGCTCTGAATCGGTCCCTTCTCAGGCTGCCGTTCAAAATGCTCACGACGAAGCGCATGCTAACATGCATCCGTCACCAGGATTTGTTCGCAGCCATCAACCTGAAGGACGCGTACTTTCACGTCTTGATTCTACCTCGACACAGACCCTTCCTACGGTTTGCTTTCGAGGGTCGAGCGTATCAGTACAAAGTGCTTCCATTTGGCCTGTCCCTCTCTCCCCGTGTCTTTACAAAAGTCACGGAAGCTGCCTTATCCCCCCTTTGGCGGATGGGCATTCGCATTCTCAACTATCTCGACGACTGGCTTCTCATAGCTCACTCGCGAGATGTGTTGTGCGAACACAGGGACCTGGTGCTCCGGCACCTCAGCCATCTGGGCCTTCAGGTCAACCGGGAGAAGAGCAAACTCTCCCCAGTGCAGAGGATCTCTTTTCTCGGCGTGGAGCTGGACTCGGTCAACATGACAGCCCGCCTCACCAACGAGCGCGCGCAGTCAGTGCTGAATTGTCTGAACTCATTCAGACACAAGACAGCGGTTCCTCTCAAAACATTTCAGAGGCTCCTGGGGCATATGGCAGCTGCGGCCGCGGTGACGCCGCTGGGCTTGCTTCATATGAGACCGCTTCAGCACTGGTTACACGACCGAGTCCTGAGATGGGCATGGCACCGTGGCACACTTCGGATTGGCGTTTCCCTGCAGTGTCGCCGCCTGTTCAGCCCGTGGTCAGACCCGGCCTTTCTTCAGGCCGGAGTCCCTCTGGGACAAGTCTCCAGGCATCTTGTGGTTTACACGGATGCCTCCTCCACGGGTTGGGGTGCTGTATGCAACGGGCAAGCAGCTTCGGGCTCCTGGACAGGACCTCGACTGCAATGGCATATCAATTGCCTAGAGTTGTTGGCTGTGCTTCTTGCGCTGCGTCGCTTCCGACCGATGCTGCGCCACAAGCACGTGCTTGTTCGCACCGACAGCACTGCGACCGTAGCCTATATCAACCACCAAGGTGGTCTTCGCTCCCGTCGCATGTCACAACTCGCCCGCCATCTGCTCCTGTGGAGTCAGACGTGGCTGAAATCGCTACGTGCCGTTCACATTCCAGGAGAACTCAACCGTGCAGCCGACCAGCTCTCACGGCAGTCCACCCATCCTGGAGAATGGCGACTCCACCCCCAGGTAGTCCAGCTGATTTGGAGCAATTTCGGCAAAGCCCAGATAGATCTGTTCGCTTCCCCCGAATCCTCCTACTGCCAGCTGTTTTACTCCCTCAGCGAGGCTCCCCTCGGCAGGGATGCGCTGGCACACAGCTGGCCTCCGGGGCCCAAGTACGCCTTTCCCCCAGTGAGCCTCCTTGCACAGACACTGTGCAAGATCAGGGAGGACGAGGAGCAGGTTCTGCTGGTTGCGCCATACTGGCCACCCGGACCTGGTTTCCAGACCTCATTTCCATTGCGGCAGCCCCTCCCTGGAAGATCCCCTTGAGGAGAGACCTTATTTCTCAGGGAATGGGCACAATTTGGCACCCGCGTCCCGACCTATGGAACCTGCACGTCTGGCTCCTGGATGGGACGCGTCAGACCTATAAAATAAAACACAATAAAAACATAACATAAAAAAACATGATTTTTGAATATGTAAAAAAACCCAGGGTTATCGGTTTTTGCAAATAAACTCTGCACCTGGTATTCATCACGTTATGGGGACCAAATGTCCCCACAAGGATAGTAATACCGGTAAATTTTGACCTTGTGGGGACATTTGTGAGGTCCCCATGAGGAAACAGGCTTATAAATCATGCAGAATGAGTTTTTTTGAGAAAGTAAAAGTGTGCACAGTCTCCTGTGAGGGCTAGGTTTAGGTGTAGGGTAGGTGTAGGGCGATAGAAAATACGGTTTGTACAGTATAAAAACCATTACGCCTATGGAATGTCCCCATAAAACATGTAAACCCAACATACTGCATGTGTGTGTGTGTGTGTGTGTGAAGCAAAACTTGAAAAAATCGCCAAAAACCTCCCTTTAGGGAAGTTTAAACGTGTGTGTGTGTGTGTTCAATTCAGTTGCAAATTTGGACATTAATTTTCACAAAAACTATATGAAATTAGTTATTTATCTAGTAATTCAGACAGATGGGATTATATATTGATTTTTATGCATAGAAAACATTATCATAACCAATTTAAATCAGTAAGATATAAATACTTTTCATCAAAAAGTGGTAAACTGATATTGAAAAAGACAGACATGAAGCACCACTGATATTTTCCAAAGCCAATAAATGATCTGTTCTTCAGTCTTCACTGGTCCCTCCCAGTATATGCTCTGCATTCTAGAGCTGGGTTAATTTGACCACAGTTACATAACTGCTGTCTGTTCGTATTGAACTCTTGCAGCTTGTCTTTCCTTAATCTCTTCTGCTTGATTATTCTCTTTCTCTCTCTCTCTTTTAAAGCTCCTCCCTGACGCACTCAAGCTGGGGACACCGGCGAGGTTTTTTACTCACACACACGCTTCCGAGCAACCGCAATGGTCCAGTTCTGAGCGGATCAGGAAGGCTGAGGAACCCTGTCTGTCCCTCGGGGAGTGAAAGGGATTCGAGACAAGAGAATCACGCCATACTGTCACACAAACACCAAGACACACACATACCCTCTGCATCTGAAAACAATGAAATTGCTCTATTCTACTTCATTTACCAGGTTTATGCATTTTAGTCAAATCTGGGTAAACATAGTTATTGAATAAAATAGCTCTTTGTAGGAATTGAGTGGTTATTAGTGATTTCATGCACATTCCTGACTAAGCAATAACATCTCATTTGCATTGCTGTTTTAGGTTGTATTCATATTTAAAAAAAACAAACATCTCTAACAGTGTACGTGACACAGCCTGTCAGTTATTATTGCAAACTGTCATTTGGAGATGATTGCATGAAAGAACCATCCAAGACTGGGTCCCAGTTGGTATTATTTGGGATGAAAAATTATTTGTGTATGAAAACGTGCTTCTGCAAACAAATGGTAATGTACTATGCACTATGCAGCTGTAATTAGTGATACACTGTCCAAACATATTTTGACTCATTTATTTCGCTGCTCATTAATATTCTGCACCTGCTGCATCCCAAATACCACACTAAAATTTGCCAGATTTCTGGGATATTATCCATTGGGTAATACACATGGCTGTAATAACACGGCAGTCAAATGAGATGTATAAAATACGTGGTATTTGTGCTATATATATATAATTTTGTGATTTTCAAATGGCTTTTATGTAAACATTGTATAAATTCCCACAGACTCTGACATTCAATCTTAAAATATGAGAATTGTCATGAAAATATGAATAAAAAATGTGAATAAATAAATATTAAATTTTTTTTGGAAAAAGTATCAATTAAGTTATACATATATACATATATATGTATATATGTATATATATATATATATATATATGAACAGTTCAGATGCAAAACCAGCTAAATCCATCTGACGTCTTTCTTTAAAAAATGCATTTTTATTAGGCTCAGAAGTATAGGTTTCTATGTAAGTACCGGTACTTCTGATTGGGCTGAGGCTGGTATTTTAGCGAGTTTGAAGAAAAAGTATTTGATGGACGTATAATGTGTCGAGAGCATTCACTCAGTATCATTATCTCATTTTTGACTGAGATGGCTTTCAGCTGGTTTTGCATCTGAACTCTTCATATATATATATATATATATATATATATATATTCACATAATAAATATTAATACATACTTTGTAATTACAAATTTATATATATATATATATATATATATATATAGATATATATATATCAGGGGTGGCGAACTCCGGTCCTGGAGAGCCGCAGCCCTGCAGAGTTCAGCTCCAATCCTAATTAAAACTCACCTGCCTGTTGCTTTCTAGTAACCCTTCAGACCTTGATTAGCTTGTTCAGGTGCATTTGATTAGGGTTGAAGCAAAACTATGCAGGGCTGCGGCTCTCCAGGACCGACGTTCGCCACCCCTGATATATATATATATATCAGTAAAATAAGTATAGTTTAGTATTGTTTAATTATTATAGTTTTTATTAACGGTCTGAATTTATTTTTTTATAATTTAGAATTTTTTAATTTTAGAATTTTAGATTTTTTCATTTTAGTAAGTTTGTCAATTTAGTAATTGTTGTTTTCCCACAACTAAAATAAGTTTTTGCTTCTTGAATTACATCACTGGTTCAAATATTTTCATGACAATGAGAATTTTTGTGTATTTTTTTTTTACACAATACAAAATCCATTATATATATATATATATATATATATACACACATATATGTATATATATATATATATATATGCATATATATATATATATATACATGCATATATATATATATATATATATGTATATATATATATAAAGAAAAATATACACAATACAATTTTTACACAATACAAAATACATTAAAAAATACACAAATTACAAATTTAAAATATATACAGAAATTTCATAAAATAAAAACTAACATTTCTCAAAAGAGTGTTATTGTAGTGTTATTTAAATATTATTATAGTATTTATTGATAGTCTGAGTTTATTTTTTATGTTTTTAGTTTTAATTTTAGGTTTTAGTAATTTTGTTAGGTGTTTGTCATTTTACTTTAGCTTTAATTAATTTTTGTTTCACTTTTAATAATTTTACTTCAACTTATTTTATTTCAGGTATTGTCATGGCAACATTTCTAATGTTCAATTACGTTTAAATTTTCGATCTAATATTTATTTATTTATTTATTTATTTAAAGTTATGAAAACCATTTTAGTTGTTATCCCACAAAATACTGCCTAAAATATGTTTTCGCTTCTTGAAGTACATTGCTGGTTCAAATTAATGAACAAATGAATGGAAAAAAAAATCCTTGCTTTTAAACGCTATTTTTTTGGCAGTATTACATCTTTTTCGCATGTCAGTTGCTTAGTCATTGTAGATCAGGAGGGTGACTCTCACTGTGACCTCTGCATTCCACAACTTAACTACACTACATAGCTGCATTTCACCAACATGGTTTGCCCTCAAACCTGCTGTCCTCAGTCAGTCAATCATTATCTACAGTCAGGCTGTGTCATATATGACAAGCAGGACTGGCATGTGACTAATCATATTCACACTTATCATCTGTTTTTCCATATAACAGTAACCCCAACTTGTTGCAAACATCTGCATCAACACATGAACACATTCTTAAGAGAGCTCATGTTGAGCAGTTTTTAGCAATCATTATTGTTGGCTGAAAGAATATGACTGAAAGACAAAGCACAAAACAGGTTGTGTTTCAGAGATGCCTTCAGTCCTAGTGTCTTTAACTGACCTTGATTAACTTAGACTGACTTCAGAGAGGACAGCTGAAATAACAGACAGTCTTTGAAGTGCTGCTGATAAACACGTGAATTAAATCCAGTCAGAAACTAGAGCACGGACAGATAAATTCTTCCACAGAAGTATGTGCATTTGAACTTCAAGAGAAATCACTATTTGTTCTTTGAACAGATTATCTAACATTAGAAACAGTTGTGGTTAATGAATGTGAGTAGTTTATTGCATCATAAGTTAATACAATGGGTCAGGTAAACAGAGATAGCAACGTAAGAAGACATCACTAATTGACATCTAAGTGACGTCTCTAACATGTACAATACTATTCTGATATCTCTGATATCTGTACTCACAGAGATATTTAAACCTACCTGCGTAATACTGGCAACGATATAAAGGAGCGTCTTGCTGTATTTACTAGAACCTCAGGCAATCTACTGTCATCGATTAGGAATAACCTTTTTATCTATCTATAATACAATGCTTTACTGTTATAAAATACTCGAATAGACCAGACAGACATTGTGTAATTTCAGATGAGGCTACTAAGAATCTGATGTTATGATAAATTTGGACCTAGTGCTCTCTGGTGGCCAAACAACGACACTACTAGAACAAAATGAGAATTTTTGTAAATAAAGCAGTCGAGCAGATGTGCCAAGAAAGAGTGTCTGTGATGTGTTTGTTGTTAAAGTATTCAAATTATTGATTAAGCTATGCAAACTAAAGACAGGTGATAAAAAAAGATAAAGTAGGTACGCAAATTTAATAAACAACCTAATAACCATGAACCAGATTTATGATGTACATACAGTACTATTGTTTCTGGCCTGTAGTTTTATCAAAGACCGACTGGGGGCGCTGTCGGCTGGAGAGCACAGTCGCGTCTAAATAATTGGTTAAGCACACACGTTTATTTTGTTTCGTTTTGTTCTTTATATGAACAGCTTCACAGCTGACCATATATGCAGTGGGCTTTTTCAAATTATGACCTTTATAAGTATAATTGTGAATATTTCTCAAGGTAGGTGTATTTTAACGTCCATTTCTTAGCATAACTTACTAAGTATTTTTAAAAGGTGACCTGGTTTGGCCATTAATCAGGAAATATAAAACGACTATGACAAAAAATGGCAAACAGTTTCTAGCTAAATGTAGGTATTGAAAATATTTGACAAGTACTACCTTATTCTTCAACGCAAGTCAGCTTATGGGCGAGACTTCTGGTTTATTAGCCGCTATAGGGAAGTAACGAAAAGAATATCACTTACAGAAAACGGTAAAATTGTTTGCACTACAAATCACTGTGTTCATAATTAAGACAATACATTAAAATAATATTGTAAGACACACTAATCTGTAATATCAAGCGGCAAAATGAGCTGTTTTGTACAGCTAAAACTAGCTGGGTGCAGATGAGACCAGAAGCCAGACCTGTAAAATTTACAAATGGCACCACCCAGTCTTACAGGAAAAATAAGGTGGAAAGTATGTCATATTATATAGTTGGCAAATGTAGTTTTGTTGTGTTTTCTTGTTCATCTAACACCTATAGCTAAATTTTAGTTTGGATAATAGAAGTCACAATGTTTACTCTAATTCAAGAGAGGTTCAACAAAAACTTTTGTTTGATATTTGAAACTTCTCAGTGTGACAGCTTGCCTCAGTCTCCTTTACTGGGATATTCAGCTGCAAATGGTAAAGTAAATCTATCTTGTGAACTTTTATGAAGCCAACACTTCTTCATTGCAATTCATAACTATTTTACGTTTAAGAGAATTGACCCCACTGAGTTGGATTTAGAGGTGGATCATCATGCTTACTTTTTTTTTTTTAAATTGTAGGTTTCATGTTTCACCACCTCATGAAATCCTCATTATGCTCGTGATTTTTTTCAAATTATATGGGCTGAATTTTGAAATGTAACAGCTCTTAAATATGTTCTGTGACTAGCAAATTAATGCCACAGTACATAACAGCTTCAGCTACAAGCTTAAATCTTCCTGTAGCATTTTATTAACAGGTAAGCATCTGTGAAAAGTAAGCAAACCTCTCTTTTGAGACGTCATCCTTTGGTCATATTGGCGGCACTGAACGTATACAGTGCCACTGATTATTGCTGCTGAAAATGGTCAGTTGACCCTTCGCAAAAACCCGCCCTCTTTAGTTACTGTTGCTATGTCCTACAAACAATGCCACTCTCACATTACACATCAAGAAAAAATACATCATGGAGCAAAGAGGAAACTGACAACACACCGACAGACAACACAAAGCAGGTTACTTCTGGTATGAAACAAGGTCTCAGCTTTAAATTGTTGTAATTTTTTAAGAAATTCAACAAAAAATACAGTTTTGTGCCTCTTTAATGTGTCTTGACAGATCAGTGTATTGCCTTATTAGAGCATTGACACGTGAACGTCTTTACTTAAAGCAAGAAAAAACATGAATGAACATCAGAATGTATTTTATTTCAACTGCGGAAAGACGTCAATACACACATTGTTTCAAGTTTAAGTCGCACCGAAGTCCTGTCTGATTAGTTTGTCGGACAGAATGGATTTGGATTTGGCGTTATGATTGGCCAGATCACCTGTCAATCAAGCTGTTTGTGACTGGTCAATTATTGTCATGTTTTGGGCTGTACTAATCGGTCGGACCCGGAGACTGGCAAAAGTTATAACAAATCAGGGAGAAGAGTGCAAAATAAAACTGTCTTTGGAACAAAGGGCATTTGTGGTTGGCCAAATAGTGCTCAGATGTATCTTTACCAGCTATTAACTTAGAACTGGGCGATATGGCCAAAAAATTATCGCAATAATTTTTTTTTCATATCAGTCGATATCGATAATTATCACGATAAATGTCTAATTTTGATTTCTTTCAAGGTTAAAGGCAGATTTTTGCTACAATGTGAAAGTTGTAAAAACCAGACGGTTAAAGTGACCTTCTATCATTGCGCACAGTGTTTCTCCTGTTTGTCAGCACTGTTTCATCTGGCTTTAAACCGAATCATTTGTGTTCTTCACTGAATTCAAGCGTATCACACTGGCGTTGTTTAGTGACCGAGACTCAACATCAGCAAATGAAGGCATCTGCTCTTGTAAGTTCGCGCCATGCCACCGTTTGAACTATGATCCGAGCGGATAAACGGTCCGAGTGGCGCGCTTTAAATAGTGCTCAAACGATCCCAAATGCGGTTATAAATGATCCCAGCCGAGAAAGAAGGGTCTGTTTTCATAAAAATAATACAAACGCTCGTCTTGTCTTACTCTTCCTGAACTCTATGTATTCTAGCTCAAGACAGTTAGGGTATGTCGAAAAGCTCCGACTGTATTCTCTTCTGCAGCGATGTAGGATGATTTTGAAATGATTTTTGAAGTTGAGGGAGAAAATACAGTCAGAGTTTTTCAACATACCCTAACTGTCATGAGTTAGAATACACAGAGTTCAGGGAGAGCAAGACAAGACAAGTGTTTGACAATAAAAAGTATATAAATTGTATTATTTTTATGAAAATAGCCGATCGTTTTCGCTAGATAAGACCCTTCTTCCTCGGCTGGGATCGTTTACAACCGCATTTGAGATCGTTTGAAGCCACATTTAAACTGCATTTTGAAAGTTCAAACTCTGGGCACCATATCAGTCCATTATATGAAGAAAAATCCTGAAATGTTTTCCTCAGAAAACATAATTTGTTTACGACTGCAGAAAGAAAGACATGAACATCTTGGATGACAAGGGGGTGAGTATATTATATGTATATTGTTGTTCTGGAAGTGGACTTTAACTTCCTTTAACTTTAGTTTTTCAAAATATTGCGCCCTCTCCTGCTTACTAAGTCCTTCTCTATATGTTTTAGCAGTTTCCACACATTCTTCCATGATTTAGACAGCATAAATTAGCAGAACATTGTATTCAGTAGTACATTAACCATGCAATCAATGCTGTTGTTTACATCCGAGTATCTCCAATATGGCTTTGCATCCAGGTAACTGACCAAACTGTGACAAAAGTGCAAACCCTCTATATAGTATGTTTATGTCAGTCTGACAAATAGGATCATCCTCTTCTCTCATTTCAGATATAATGTAGCAGCCATTGCCACAGATTACATCAAATTGCAGTTTCTTGTAGTGTGAAATGACAAAATGTCAGACAGCAGTTACGAACGTTGCTTTTAATGTATATTCTCACATGCCAAGAGTTGTTTTTTCATAAACTAATGTAATCTTTTCCACATACATACTCAAAAGAACAAAGAGAAGAGTTCAGATATGTAAGGATTGGAGTAAAAACAGGTGTGGACACAATTCTAATCGAATTATGTGAGTGGGAGTTAAATGGTGTATAATTATGATGTGAGCAACCTACAAAAGACAGTGCCAACAGTACTTAAAATGTCACCAATCATACATCATTTTACTCAACATGGCCTAAATAATAATAAAGCCATTATCAAATCTTTTCAACCTATATTTCCCTCCATTTAAATCCTTTTTAAAAACATACATGGTAGAAAGTAATTAACAATACAACACTGCCATATGTACAATACCACAAGATCAAATGTTCTTATTGGACATTTGAGTAGCCCTCACTGGTTTGATCCTGAGATCACTGTCATTAAGGCAGCATTCATTTCATTCAGACTACAGCAGATGTGGAGATGGCAAATAGCAGCTTACAAACAGAGGTGGACGTAGTTCAGAGTCTAACATTATATAAATATGCCAATGTTTCCACTGCTTCCTATTCAACTTCTCTTCTTTCACCAAAACTTCTCATACTGTATAGAAAAGTCACAATCCCATGATGAACAAGCAGACTGATGTGTTTTAATGTTTCTCTTTAAATTATTAAGTTTTCTTTTTTTTTTCCGTGGCAACAATGCACTGTTTGTAAGCATGCAGTTCATGTTGCGCTTTCATAGTATATTCATCACATACTGACCCATAAACATAAATAAATATACTGCACTATATTACACAGCTAAAAGTACATAATTGGCACTCAGAAAATGAAAGAAACACTAAGTACGTAATTATTTCATTAAAAATCAGCCCTTTCTGCTGGTTGGAACTGATGAATATGATAACAAAGGGATGATCTAAAACTTTAGCTACTTTATTAGATCATTTTAAGTCCTAAATAGGTGTAACTGGATAATGTCCTTTGCTTTTTCAATAAGTTCGACCACCAAAAGCTGCTTTTAGCTGACCTCCATAGTAGAATCAACATGAGGAAATGGTTTCGCTGTTTTGCCTGAACCATCAGTGTGGGTCAGTGATTGAGGGCATGTTTGAGAACAATTCTGTCTCTTGCTTTCAAAAGGCAAAAAAAAAAAAAACAGGGGACGCAGAGAGAGTAAGATAAGAAAAAAGAGATTTTAGGGAGGAACACTGTGAGCAAATGTAGGTAGTATACTCGAATGTTACCATGCTGTTGACGTAAGACGAGTTTTGACAACAGAGGACAACAGAAGAGAAATACTAGAAGGAGCCTTTGGCAATCCTAAGGAAAAGAAATATTGTTTTACTTGGCAGCATTGTAAACCACAGTGTAAAATAAAGACTGAAGGCTTGCGGCTATTTTTTTTAACAGAAAAATGGACTGTTGGTTCATTAAATAATGTCACAACTCTCAACAACAAACAAAATTCAACAACAGTACGAATACAGCTCAGTCATTGAATGTATTTTCAGATGTATTTCCGCCACACTGCATCAGGCAAATTGCACTATAATTGTGGAAAAAGTTTTTATTCCGCCCTTCATTACGCTTGAATTATTCGTCCAACTTGAACTCAAACAACAGCACTGCTTAGCAACCTCGTTTTCGAAATCACGTGAAAAACGGCAGTGCTCTCGCACAGTGTTGCGGCTTATTTAAGCATCCAATAAGACACAATCCAAAAAGGTTGGCCATGGAGAATCATCAAAAAAGGGCCATTCAATCTCAAATGTAGCATTTAAAATGACCAAGGGAAAATAATTAAGAGAAAATATACATCTTTTTTTGGTCTGTGCACTGACATACGACAACGCGCAGCGTAATGTCTTTCTCTGTTCTGTTTCTCAGGCTCGTCTCCAAAGCCATCTTTACACAACAGCTGATTCTGTCTCTTTTGAGCGCAGTAACTGTGAATGCTCTGAGTAACAGTGGCACAGTATGAATATGTGAAGCACGCCACAGTGATTCACCTTTCAAGGCTCTCTCTCTTTGGATATGGGAGCATAAGAGAACGCGAAAGCTCTTCGTATGCTTCTCACATACCTTTGTCGTTTTTATTGGGAGCACATGGGCCTCGCAGACTCCAAAAATCGACCCGCTGAATTTATGCGAACATTTCAATTGTTATTGCACCTCGTGGCACAAGCCAGCTGTGATAATCAAATGAATTCTTCACACAAAGTGCTTGTCTTCCCCTCTGAAAAGCTATTTACATACCGTAATACCAGCCCTTCTCTAGAGAGCGACCTAAACTGGCAGCCTTAAGTGGCGGCGCAGTCTGAGGGCAATGTGAGCCGGACCGCCCCTCCACCCCCTGTAGAAGCAGAAAAGGCTGCTGAGTTGGGTCCATTGGCCTCCATAGTGAAGAGCTTGCAGGCTCGTGGAGGGACGTACTCTGGGGCGGGAACGGTGGCGTTGGCGGCGGTCGCGGGAGCCTCTCTTTCGGGACTGGAGGCGCGAGAGGAGCAGGGCGAGTTGGTAGGGCTCAGCTGCACGGCTGTGGTGTCCTGCATCGTGTGTTCACTGGTCTCAATCTCAAACGCCGCCCCTCCACTCAACCCTCCTCCGCCACGACCCATGAATCCCAAACCGCCACCTCCTTTGGACCGCCGAGAGCTCTGAGGTGGAGGCAAGCGACTGCAGATGCAACAAGCCCCGAAGAAGGAGAACGCCACCAGCAGGAGTATAGGTCCGATGATGATCGGGGGATTGCTAGAGGGCACAAGCGTGGTGAAAGCGAAGGCGCCCACTAGGGTGATGTTGATGCCTGCTAACATAATGCACAATCCACATGCGCAGCAGAGGGCTGGAGAAGGCAGACTCTGAGGACGGGATTTCCGTTTTTTGCGGGTCTGTGTTTCCTTTTTGGGCACTGATGTGCCAGAACTCTGTTCGCTGCAAACCATATTGGCGAGGGTCACGGTTACAGCGTTGCTTCCACAACCCCACTCACACCTGCCCTGTCCTTATCAGCAAACTGTAGGAAAAAAACATTGCTTCTTCAGGAGTGCTTGCTTCACACACTATGGATGCAATCTGAAGTGCAGAGAAACAAAGAGTCAGTGTCATACTTTATGGTAAACTGCAGATTTTATTAGAACTTTACTATAACAAGCATTACAAGATGCCATTTATTTAGTTATTGCTAAAGTTGGCCTCTCCAGCAACTGGGATCGATAATAACAAAGCACCAAAACACCATCAGTGTAACACATTTAGCAATGAAATATTTTAATAAACATTAACTAAATCACATAAAGTGCAACATAAATACTCCACTGATAATTGGATATGAAGAAACAAATTTATTAAATAAAATCTAAACAAATGCTTTCACAGGGAATTCTGGAAATGTTCCGTACATAACAATATTTTGTGTTTGTGTGGACAGACAGACAGATAGATAGATAGATAGATAGATAGATAGATAGATAAACACTGACAAATAAATGCTTTTATTTTGAACATTCTATTCATAAGAATCTTAATAATATATATCAGGCATGGCTTCTGTGAATTCAGTAATTTTTTTTTTAAATATTCAAATAGAAAACAATTATTTTTAATTATAATTATATTTCACAGTATTATGTTTTTTAATTTTATTTTAGTAGTGTATATGTGACCCTGGACCACAAAACCAGTCAGAAGGGTCATCATCTGAAAGCTGATAAATGTGACCCTGGACCACAAAACCAGTCTTAAGTCGCTGGAGTGTATTTGCAGCAATAGCCAAAAATACACTGTATGGCTCAAAATTGTTGATTTTTCTTTAATGGCAAAAATCATTAGGAAATTAAGTAAAGATCACGTTCCATGAAGATATTTTGTAAACTTCCTACTGTAAATATATGAAAACATAATTTTTGATTAGTAATATACATTGTTAAGAACTTTATTTGGACAACTTTAAAGGCAATTTTCTCAATATTTAGATTTTTTTTGCACCTTCAGATTGTAGGTTTTTAAATAGTTGTATCTCAACCAAATATTGTTCTATCCTAACAAACCATACATAAATGGAAAGCTTATTTATTCAGCTTTCAGATGATGTATAAATCTCAATTTTGAAAAATTGACCCTTATGATTGGTTTTGTGATCCAGGGTCACAAATAGGCTTTCCATTAATGTATGGTTTGTTATGATGGTGCAAAAAAAAAAGAATCTAAATATTGAAAAAATCACCTTTAAAGATGTCTAAACTAAGTTCTTAGCAGTGCATATTACTAATCAAAAATGAATGATTTGGACATACTATGGTAGGAATCTTACAAAATATCTTAATGGAACATGATCTTTACCTAATATCCTAATGATTTTTGGCATAAATAAAATATATATATATAATTTTGACCCATACAGTGTATTTTTGGTTGTTGCTACAAATATACCTGTGCTACATGAGACTGTGAGGTTTTGTGATCCAGGGTCACATACAGCCTATATTCTGTGGTAAATTATAAAGTAATTTTTTATATATTTATATTTTTCCATAAATTATTTTGACATATGTTACAGTATGTTTTAACAAAATAACTACAGGTAACGGTTAGGTAAGAGTCAATTAACAGGTTTTACTGTATAGTTTTATCATTAAAATAACAGAAAAAAATTACAGCTAATGGCTCATTACTCAACAGTCATGACACTCAGAAAAAAAAGGATGTTTTCACAGTCACCATTTGCTCTTTTATGCCTACTTCACAACACCAAGGTCACATTTTAGCCTACTTTGTGAAGCCAACTTAGAAAGCTAATCATTTGACACAATACCCGTTTAAATTATATTGTGTCATCAACTGTGTAAAATGAATCAGTAAAAATGCGTAGGTACTAATAGGAGCAATGAGCATCAATGCTGGTTTCACCCCCACCGGATACGATAGCTCATGAGACGCTTAAATGTGGTTAAAGACGACCGCTTAAACAAATATATAAATATGGTGCTGTTAGCCATATGAATACATGCAGTGATTTAGAAATATTATCAGCGTCTCTTCATGAACAAGAAAAGGTCTTACCGCTTAGTCGACGTCCAGAGGAATTACAAAGGCTTGATGATGGAGGTCTCCGGGTACGTGCAAAATCTCTTTTCCTTTTAAGTCGAAAATGCCGTCCTAAAAAATACAATGTCTTTCACCCGGGGTTCCGTTGTCACCGCTGCCCGACTCATAATAAGATCAACACTATACTGTCACTCAATACACGTCAGTCGCGCTCCACACGCTGGATTCGAGTCTCAGATTCTGAGTGACAGGATTTTTCTTTTACAAAGCCAAATGATAGTAAGCATTGAGTGTTGTAATAATACCCTTTCGTGTTGGCAGTAACAGGTTGCACAGAAGCCCTGTGTTGATCAGTGTAGTGGTGTGAATGAGCTGGTTGGTATGTGTGCATGTGCTCATTGAGTGTGCAGGGAGGAGGGACCCGCTGTCCACTGCTCCCAGTGCTCACTATATCTTTATGATAGTAGGCCAAACTACCAAAAACTTAGCACATATTTAAACCTTTACAAATATTATAAGTACTGCAATAAAACTGTTATAACTTACCATAGTTATCACTAAGGTGCGGTAAGTTTAAAAGTAAATTAAAAATTTGTTTGTTAAATTTTAATTTGTTAAATTAAAAAAAAGTTTGAAGGTGCATTTATTATTATTTTAATAAATGTATAAGGTCTACCTATTGTATTTTGCTGGATTTGCCCATTATTTTACTGTAAACAGTGTACATTATTACATTGTACTGTAAAATTATTATACTGTAATTATTATATGTTAATGTTTGCAAAGAAACATTTAAACATCTCCGCTTACAAAAATATACGATGATAAGCTTAATTTCTGTCAAAATACATTCTTTGTTATTTCATTTTGCTGATTATAGTGGTCACTAGTAATATGTTATTGCTGTTTTATTTCAGAAACAAACAGTAGGGGAGAGTGGGGTAAGTTGAGCCAGTGGCAGTGGGTAAGTTGACCCACCCTCTGTACCTTGGCAACTGCACACTTTTACTGCCACGTGACCATGTATTTTGGAATCACACATCATTTCTGCCAGACTGTGAAAAGGAGAAACACATGGAAGACGCCCATTTACTCTTAAAACTGTTTTTTGGCTTGTCAAAGTAAAATTTTAGCATAACAGATATAATGGCTGTTACATTAAAACAAATTTATCCAGGTCTAAAAATATTTATGATGCACATAGGTGATTTAGCAACATATAAAACCATGCAAATCATTTAGCTAAATATTAGCCTGAATTGTTAAGTTTTTTTTTTCCCAAAATGCCAGCTGTGGGGCAAAGTGAGCCAAATGCTGTGGAGTAAGTTGAGCCAGCACTTTAACTTACCCCACCATAAGGCATTTAAGTTAAATTAAATCTCTGAAGTATAAACTGGTATGTTAATGTGATCTTACGCAACTGTTTTAATTTATCATATATATAGATATTATTTGTAGTTTATTTGATAGGGAAGTGTTGTGTAGTTGGAAAAGTACATACAAATAGTAAAATTGTGATACTACTGTAATTCGGAATAAAATTACAAATCAAAGGCAATCCAACATATTTACAAAAGTATTTTTGTTAAAACATTTCAAAACATTTTAGTATGGTGCCATGAAAATATTTTCGGTATGCAAGAATCAACTTGATTTATCTTAAAACTATCTAAAAATTAAACTATCTTAAAATTAGCAAAAAACAACTAGGCGACTAGTCTCATAACCATCACCCCTAAATGCAGGACACGTGGGTAGCGCCAAACAGGCCACAGACCCTCTCTGTGAAGTCCTCCATTTAAACATCATTTTGGACTGAATGAAGCTATTGACATGCAGGGTTGATGGCCATCATTCTGCACCACCGTCCTGATCTTCTGCTCACTCCCTGTCTGGCAATATATTTATTCCCATCAGTGGTGAAACTGAAACACAGTCATAAAACACACAAAGACAAAACTTGTTATCCACAGCACCAAGAAAAATTAACAGACAGCATGGGGGAAATAGTGAATAAAAATTCTGTAGCATAGATGAAAAATGAATGAATGAATAAATACAGTTGAATTCAAAAGTTTAAATAAAAAATGAACAAAATGTTCATTATTTTACCAAAATAAGAGGGATTATCATAGAAAATGTGTGTTATTGTTTATTTAGTACTGACCTGAATAAGTTATTTCACATAAAAAATGTTTACACATAGTCCACAAGAGGATTTGATTTTTAATACTGTGTTGTTACGTGAATGATCCACAGCTGTTTTTTTGTTTAGTGATAGTTGTTCACGAGTCACTTGTTTGTCCTGAACAGTTAAACTGCCTGCTGTTCTTCAGAAAAATTTGAAGATCAGGGTAAATTTAACTTAATAAATTAAAATTATTTTGTCTTCTGCCAAACATGTAAGTACAGTGTCTTCTGTAGCTTCTGAAGGGCAGTTCTGAGTGCAAAAATATGATATTTAGGCAAAATAAGAAAAATGTACACATCTTCTTCATTCTGTTCAAAAGTTTTCACCCCTAGCTCTTCATAGATCATTTTTCCTTCTGGATCATCAGTGAGCGTTTGAACCTTCTGTAATAGTTGTGTGAGTCCGTCAGTTGTCCTCAGTGTGAAAAGATGGATCTCAAAATCATACAGTCATTATTGGAAAGGATTCAAATACACAAAAATGCCTGCAAAACCAAGGAATTTGTGAGACCTGAAGGATTTCAGTGGGCAGTTTAACTGTTCAGGACAAACAAGGGACTCATGAACAACTATCACTAAACAAAACAAAACAAAACAAAATGCTGTGGATCATTCAGGCAACAGCACAGTATTAAGAATCAAGTGTATGAAAACAATTTGAATGTGGTTATTTTTATAAATTCAGCTATTACTTTCTCTCGTAGACTAAATGTAAATGTCTTTTATTTCAGTACTAAATAAAAAATAAGATGCATTCTTATTTTGGTAAAATAACAGATTCTGCAAGGTGTATATAAACTTTTGACTTCAACTGTAAATAAATATTTAATTTAAATAATACTTACAAAAAACAATGCCTAACAGCATTACCCTTCCCAGGGTGCAAAGACAAGTGAACCACGCTGTAGACCTGCAAGAAATCAAATAAACTTGATCCAATAATGTGTTAGCTTACTTGTTGAAGATGTATAGGCTAAAGTCACATGGACTGTTGCCTATACATGTGTAATTGTCCACTAATCATATTTTTATTATCATAATCATTTTTTTATCAATCCCCATGCAACAGAACCAGTCTCCCTAAATAACGTTCAATTCAATTTAATTCATATTTATTTGTATAGCGCCTTTCACGATACATATTGTTGCAAAGCAACTTTACAGCAAATAAAAGCTGTAAAGTTTACAATATATTTAGTAGTAGCTTACTAGTGGTGACTGTCAAGTTGATGTACTTATGGCAGAGATGTATGGCAAAGATCAATTAATGATGTAATCAAACAGAAAAAGAACACTATAAATTAGTAGCAAAATTCGGTAGTGCTGTATGTTGTTTCAGGGTTGGCATCATCTGAAGTCCTCTGAGGGGTTGGCATCATCTCTTCTTAAGTGTTCTGGATCCAGACTGAAGCTTGTGAATTCCTAGTTACCACGGGATGTCAATCCCATGGCAGAAACAGAGAACAAATAGGAACATAATTAGCGTAGCTGCTGTTTTATTAACGTTAGTTAATAACCTATAACATTACCAGTATCTCTGACCCCAAACCACCCATTTACCTGAAGATTTTACAGGCTTGGAATGACATTAGGGTGAGCAATTCATTTTGGGTGAACTACACAATTTTAAGACAATTGTGCAGGCCATTAGCAGTTCACTATATCACAGTATCACCACTGTGTAAGCATGTAATTTATATGAATCATTTTTACTGTACGTTTTTTGGTGAATCGCTTTCATCATAAAGTTATCATGAAGTTATTTTTTTTCTCTCTAGGTTATTTGAAACTTCTCTCTAGTGCTGTTGTGCGAGACACCCAGTACAATGGTGTATAATTCAGTCATTAGTTTACGTCAGAGCTCTTGGCAACAGCAGGCAGTGTCTGTCTTCGTTGTCGCCATGCAAGGACAGATACTGCATATTCAGCCTTAGTGTGTCACTGATGGTCTGCGTGGGATGCACAATGATTCTGTGGCGTGCACGTTACGTGTTCATACAGTACGTGAGTGTCTGAGTCATTTCTAGTGCTACAAAAGGCCTACGGTAAGCATGTCGAGAGCAGGGTAATCAGGAAAACAAGTGTTTATTGAGGTGTGATGACATGACTCTAAAACTGTTGGAAACAAGACTTTACGTAATAATTATAGTTTCCTACATTTTATTCACTGGGTCTCCAGTAGAAAAGCATTTCAGTTTGAGCAATCCTAGATAGCACACCTACATCCCCAAGATGTCTGTTAAAGAGCACTTCATCTGGAAAGCATGTTGTGTTTACTTAAGTGAGCACTTAATTGTGTCCTGATGTCTTTACAAAAAAACTCTCCTTCTGTGCTTTGGCTATTTCTTAAATCCCTCCATGTTCCAGCTTGTACTACTCTATGTTTGAAAATTTGTATTGCTAGCATTTCTCGTGGTATTGCCTCCTTAAAGGGATAGTTCACTCAAAAATGAAAATTCTGTCATTAATTACTTTTAGCCTCATGTCGTTCCAAACTCGCAAGTCCTTTGTTTATCTTCGATACACAAATAAGCATATATCTGATGATATATCTGATGAAATTCGAGAGCTTTCTTACCCTTAATAGACAGCAATGTAACTGAAACACATACTCTCATGAACATGTGGCGAAGACTGACACAGAAGAAAAGAAATTGTTGAATAAAGCCGTTATTTTTGTTTTCTTTGCACACAAAAAGTAACCTCATAGCTTTTAGGACTGGCCCTGAATAGTTGACTAACCATTAGTCAACAAGAAGTGGTTTGGTCAACCAAAATTTTATTAGTTAGTCACAGAAAGTAAACACGCACACAAAGGAAGTGCCAAAGTCACGAAGTCCATGGCAGACAGATGGTTAACGCCTGGTCTATGCGGTAATATATTACATCGGGCAGAATATACAAACGCCCACCTATCATTCATTCACCTCAAATATGGTTTATCATTTGAAACATGTAAGTAGTAGCAACTTTACATGGCCGATCTAATGTTAACCTAAAAAAAATGTGTGCTATTCAAGTGTCTGTGTTGAGTGTGGAAGCTGAATAGCAGCACACTCCCTGCATGACACACTCTTAAAAATAAAGGTGCTTTACAAGGTTCTTCACAGCAATGCCATATAAGAACCATTTTTGGTTCCACAAAGAATCATTTAGTCAAAGGTTCTTTAAAGAACCATTTCTTTCTTACCTTTTTATAATCTGAAGAACTTTCTTTTACCACAAATTTTCTTTTGTGAAGCAGAAAGGTTCTTTAGATTTTAAAGGTTCTTTATGGAATAATTTAGACAAAAAAAGGTTCTTCTATGGCATTGTGAAGCACCTTTATTTTTAGTGCAGATGGAGGTGCTGGTGCGGTCATTTGCTCTTAAAATACTCCCTCATTTTTGGTCATACAGATAAAAGTAATACATCTTTCAAATCTGTAAAGACTCTGCATGTATTTGTGTGCACTCACAATAACTACGAAACTTTGCGTTTTTGTAAAATAATTAAAGCAAACAGGATGCACTTTCTGCCGTCTCAGTCTCCGTGAACTTGAGCACGAAACTTCGAAACTCTGTGTATGCTTGCCTTAAAGATATGAAAAAGATATATAGAGAGAGTGAAATATCTACTTTTAATTGAACCAGTTCAAATAAACAATTATTCTCAGATTATATAATCAGTATGAAACATGCAAACAGGTACATCACTACTGTGGAGATGACGAGTCGCTGACTTCATCTCTTAAGGCGAAAACAAAGAAAGAGCTAGTTTATCAATAAATTATTAAAATGTTAATGCAGTCTCCTTGCTGTTTTTCCCTGACACATTCATAATCATTACTTATGCGTGTGCTTAAGCGCTTACTAGGCTATGCAGGCAATTAAAGGCTCATTATTGTGATTTAAATGGTTTATTAATAAACGTGCGATTAATGCTTAAAATGAACGACTACTAGTCGACCAGAAAAATCTTTAGTCAAGGGCAGCCCTAGTAGCTTTATAACATGACATGGACTATTTTAATGATGTCCTTAGTACCTTTCTGGGTTTTTAACGTGGTAGTTGTGTTGCTGCCTATACAGGGTCAGTAAGCTCTCCGATTTCATCAAAAATACCTCAATTTGTGTTCTGAAAATGAACAAAGCTCTTACAGGTTTGGAAAGACATAAGGGTGAGTAATTAAAGACAGAATGTTTGAGTGAACTACCACTTTAAGATGAATCACTTATTGTATTCCTCAATTGTTAGTTGCTGTGGATAAAAGCCCCTGCCAAATGAATAAATGTAAATGCCAAACATCTTAAATTGCAGTTACATGCAGTCAAAATTATTAAAAACCTAAAGACTAAGACGAAAGTTTTCTAAATGTGACAGGAAACTTCTAGAGACATTGCGAATAAGCAGACAAAATTTTAGATCATTTAAATGGGTAATATTTTACTTGAAGCCTTTGTGATTCATTATAATTCATTATTATCCTTTGTAATGCACCTTATAATGCATTTCATTAATAATTGTAACAACAGTTACTTATGTATACACCTTGAGAAAAAGTAATGCATTAAAACACATGATAAACGACCAATTTAAGATTTAATGATTAACAAGGAAACTCCAAATCATCATAATGCATTTTAACTTTGGTTACAATTATTTATGAAAATATATAATGCAATACAACATACATTATAAATGCCTTTATAATGCAATATACATAAAAAGCTTTGAGTAAAGTGTTACTTGAAATGTTCTTCACACTCAGTGGTTTAATATAAGGTTCTTCAAGAAACTCAGTAGCATCCAAGCAAAAACATTCTTTGAGAACTTTTATTTTTAAAAGTGTGAAGTCAGTAGGCACCAGTCTTGTTTGATTTCCAACTTTCTTCAGATTATTTGTGTTCTGCAAGAAATTCAGGAGCAGACCATGTTCTGAAAAATGCCGTTTGGATGCCAGTATTGTTTTGGAACTCACTGACTTGCATTGTTTCGACAAAAACAGCTCAAACGTTCTTTCTATAACATCTTCTTTTTTATTTTCCACAGAAGGAAGAAACTCATATAGGTTGGACAACATGAGAGTGAGTACATGATGACATCCTTTTAAGCACATAGTTGTTCTTGACTTCATTGTCTTTCAGTGTGATTTTCAGCTTTCTCATTGCTTTCATTAAACATTATTTCATTAGAGCAGACACCTTGCTTGAACGAGTGAAATCAGATAGGATACCATAATGAGCTGTAAGCAGAGATCAGCCTTGCTTATTGTGAAATGAATACTGTTTGCTCTTTAATGAGACTCTGTTGGATCCAGCCATTATGAAGTGTCTTGATCAGAAGATGGTGACTTAAACTTGCGCCTGCCCAAGATGTCTGGAACATCTGCAGAAGGGCTAAAAGACAAAAAATATGCTCAAAATGTGTGAATATATGTGTTAGTACAGCATAAGCGTGCATGCTTATTTCTCTAAGTTGAATAGGCAGCGCCAAGTCGGGTCCTCGTGCAACATAAATGACATTATGAGTGAAGGCAGTGGTGTAAGTCACCATGACAACCACATCCACAGCAACTTCTTTGTTGGTTTGAGACCAATAAGCTCATAATGGGGAATGGTCGACACCTTTCTTTTTCCATTTTTGAAAAGAGCCATATTCGATGAGAAAAGACTTCTCAAATCTATAGCCGGATTGTAATATGCACATGAAACTCTGACGCCAACTCATGCAGGCAGAAAATGGACCAATCTCACTACTCTCTAGTGGTTCTTATATGAGCGTAAAATGTCACAGAGAGGGTCAATCAAAATAATGTCTTGGAAGTGATTGGCTCCTGGCATAGAATATAATGTGAGCCCAATAGGGGAGCAAAAAGCCTCTCTCAAAGCAAGTGGAAATCCCAATCACGCCGTTCCTCTAGTGAGCCACAAAGACGTGGGCTGTTTGGCACAGCAGCCTGCTAGAAGAATCAAATTACTCTCGGGCCCTAGAGAGAGACTGCCATATTGAGAGAGGGAATTCATTGTGTCGCAGATGTAATGAGGGGAGTATGTATGCGCGAGTTTAATCTGTGTCTGGTATACCTCACTGTTAATGTAAAGTTATGAATATGTGAATGACACAATGATTTACGCAGGTCAAAAGCCACATAGAAGAATTGTTTCCTTAACATTTTGCTTTTTCAAGCTCTCGCGCTGCTGTTAAACACCAGTGTTGCTTTGTAATATATTTAGACTGTGAACGCATGTCTCACCCATCATCCTGTGAGCCCTCGGCTGCTGTAGGAGCTGCTGTCTCCACAAATGTTCCCATCCGGCTCTTTGAACGCTCTATGTTTAACTGGCTTTGAGTCCCTAAGAATGAGACAGAGAAAGCAAGAAATCTGTATTTATAATGATTTCAGTATTTTCTGACCTGAAGTATTGTCAATGTGAATTGCGTAAATCCATGCCAGTTGTTTTTCAAAATTTGTAATGAGAGACATATAATGATGTGTCGTCAACAAAAGAGAAGCTTTAAAGGAGAAGTCCACTTCCAGAACAACAATTTACAGATAACGTACTCACCCGCTTGTCATCCAAGATGTTCATGTCTTTCTTTCTTCAGTCATAAATAAATTATGTTTTTTGAGGAAAGCATTTCAGGATTTTTCTCCATATAATTGGACTGATATGGTGCCCTGAGTTTGAACTTCCAAAATGCAGTTTAAATGCGGCTTCAAACCATCCCAAATGCAGTTGTAAACAATCCCAGCTGAGGAAGAAGGGTCTTATCTAGCAAAAACGATCGGCTATTTTCATAAAAATAATACAATTTATATACTTTTTATTGTCAAACACTCGTCTTGTCTTGCTCTCCCTGAACTCTGTGTATTCTAACTCATGACAGTTAGGGTATGTTGAAAAACTCTGACTGTATTTTCTCCCTCAACTTCAAAATCGTCCTGTATCGCTGTTTTACCTTTTTTGTTAAGGGTGTTTGATCTTCTTTGCATGTTCACTTTGAAATGATTTTTGAAGTTGCGGGAGAAAATACGATTGGAGTTTTTCGACATACTCTAACTGTCTTGAGCCAGAATACACAGAGTTCAGGGAGAGTAAGACAAGACGAGAGTTTGAGATTAAAAAGTATTTAAATTGTATTTCTTTAATGAAAATCGATCGTTTCGCTAGATAAGACCCTTCTTCCTCAGCTGGGATCATTTACAACGGCATTTGGGATTGTTTGAAGCCGCATTTAAACTACATTTTAGAAGTTCAAAATCGGGACACCACACCAGTCCATTATATGAAGAAAAATCAGAAATGTTTTCCTCAAAAAACATAATTTCTTTATGACTGAAGAAAGAAAGACATGAACATCTTGGATGACAAGGGGGTGAGTACATTATCTGTAAATTGTTGTTCTGGAAATGAACTTCTCCTTTAAGTGCATAAAAGTATATAGTAAAAAGTAAAGTCAAATTTAAAGCAAAGAAATTAATCTAGCCATAAATTTTAGTATTAATAAGTATTGTAATTGTACTATTATTCTGTAAAATAAAATTATTATTATTATTATTATTATTATTATTATTAAATAGTCTTTTCATTTTACAGTGCAGATGTAAAATAAAATATTGAGATATTTCTTAATTGAAGATTGTTACTAATTAAAAAAATAAAACAATAAAATATTACTTTGAATTATTATTATTATTACAGGGTTCCCACGCATCCTGTAAAACCTGGAAAATTGATGACTAATTTTCCAGTCCCGGAAAACACATGGAAAATGAGAGAAAATAGAAAATGTCCTGGAAAATCTTTAATTGTCCTGGAAAATTGTTATAAAAAAAAGGAATTGTGTTGTCCTTTAGCCAAGCCCGAAACAAATAATGCTAGTACTAGAAAATGTTCGATAATTCATAACTGACCAGTTTCTGCTTCAAACGCGCTATTAGCAGTCAGCTCTTTTGTTTTATTTCATCCGATCTCTGTTCCGGACTTACACACAAACTGTATTGCAAGCATTTTCAAAAATGTAATTTGTGTGGAAATATTACAAATTTAACTGGGGTAGATGGGTTAGATGGTATTTTCTTTTCATCTTGCCACTGTATTATCCATGTTAAAGTAGTATTTCTAGGTGCAGTGCTGCTTTGTTTACAGCGATAACCAGGGAAACACTGTATCGCTGCTGTTCCATAAGCACCACCTGCTGTTAGAGAGTGAATTTGCGCTCTCAATCAACTAGTGTGCTGTTTTTGTTTACTGCAGATATTTTTTATGTAGCATAATTTCACAGAAACAAATTAGATCAGAAACTAATCATGTATGTAGAATCTTGGATCGTAGGGCTGGACAATATGGCCCAAATTTATATCACGCTATATTTCTTAATTTCTGTCAATACAATATAATTCCAATTTCGATATTTGTCAACAGTCAACTATATGAAATGTAAGATGATGTACAGGTCTGGATTAAGCATGTGTGAATTAGCTTTTTAAAACGTAACAATACCAGCGGCTGCTTTCAAACACTTCTGTGAATATTTATATCATTTTCTATGAACTGTGATATGCAATGGCCAATCAGAGGTGTTTAAGTTGGTCAGAATCCACTCATTTTTTACTTGACCCTTTTAAAGCATCACTCAACTGAAAATGTTTGAAGGACACATGCCAATATTTTAAAATATTTTCTTTAATATTATTGTTAGCATAAATAATGAATTGATTTATTGTATTTTTATTTTCAAATAAGTAAATAAAATAATTTAATACTTCCAATATATTTTGTTTATTTTGCTATGGGACTGAAATTGGTTCTGAAAATAATTTGTTGTAATGTATAATTAAGAGCTCATATTAAAGAGCTTATTTTAAAGTTAAGTCATGGCCATAAACTGTATGCTTTTAAAGACTTCTTGAGAAAGGAATACGTTACTTTAGGGTGTTCTCCTTGTCTTTTATTCCTGACATAATTAAAATAAAAATGTCCTGGAAAAGTAGTTTTAAAAATTTTTAAAAACTATACAATAAATATATATACATATATATATATATATATATATATATTATTATTATTATTAAATAGTCTTTTAATTTTACAGTACAGTAGTAAAATAAAATATTGCAATATTTCTTAATTGAAGAATGTGACTAATTAAAAAATAAAACAAAACATGATTTGAATATATTATTATTATTATTATTAAATACTCTTATTTTACAGAACAATAGTAAATTACATATTGCAGTAGTACTTTGTTTTTGTCAGGCGTCGTGTGCGGGAAGGAGGAGTAGGGACGAAGAAGTAATAAACACGCACTTTATTAAGATAATCCAAACACGGGAATCAGGAACGAACAGGAACAGCAGGGAAACCACACGCAAGCACAACGAAAACAACATTAAATGACTTTAGTGAATTCAAGAACCGACCTCCAAACGAGGAACTGAACCAAACTTAAATACCCAGGCTAATGAGAACAGGACAGGTGTGAGTGATTAAACAATGATGTCATAATAAGAAACGGAACAGGATAGACCAAATATGGACACACAGGGAAAAACCAACGAAACACAGGGGTGTGACAGTTTTAAATAATTCTAAAAATTCTAAAATTTAATTTTTCTAAAATTTAATAATTCTAAAATTTAAAAATTCTACAATTCTCTATTATTATTATTATTGTTATTATTATATAGTCTTTTATAATTTACATTACAATAGAATAATGAATTTTAGCAATATTTTGTATATATTTTTATTGCTTGATTAATTTTAATCATTTAATAGCAAGAAATTATTCTAATTCTAATAACTCTAATTCTAAATAATTGGAAGAATGATACTAATATTAAATTCTCTTTTTTTATTTGACAGTATAATAGTAAAATACATTATTGCAAAAGTAATATTGTTCTTTATTGATTTGTTAAATTAAAAATTATACAATAAAATATTTTCAATAGTACTACTACAACTATTCATTATTATTATTACTATTATTATTAAATAGTCTTTTTATATTTTACATTACAATAATACATTTTAACAATAGTAATATATATTTGTATTGCTTGTTTAATTTTCATCATTTAAAGAAATAATTCAATAAAATATTTGGAATAATGATAATATTACATACTTTTTTATTTGACAGTACAATAGTAAAATACATTATTGCAATAGTAATATTGTTCTTAATTGATTTGTCTAATTTTATTAATTTAAAAAATAATAGAAGAAAACATTCTGAATACTACTACTACTATTAATAATAATAAAATTAATAATAATAATAATAATTATTATTATTATTATTATTATTATCAATAATAATCAAGAATCACCAAACTATATTATTTTAGCATCATCTTTATTATTGCACAGTCATACTGAATCGAGGAACAAGCAGGTTTTTCTTCTTCACATCACATGTCTGAGAAAAGGCCATAGGCAGACAGAGACCAAAATATGAGACTGCTGTTCATTCGCTCAACACATCCCCAATGTCTGTTTACGTGATTCAGTGCATGACTACCGTGTGCTCTGAGGGTATAATACAGGCAGTGAAAATTTAGTGCATAATCATGCTTTTTATAGCTTTTCTCTGCAAAACCACATGCACACAGTTTCAAAGAATACCTTGGATTCATATAAAGCCCAACAGTCTGGTAACATAAATGTATCTTCTCTGAAAAACCCCAAGAAAATCAACTGCAGGAAATGAGACATCCTATCAAATTAGAGTTTTTTCCTCCCAGATTATCAATCTACTCATCTGAACACAGATCTCGTAACAACTGTGCATTATGTTTGGGGCAGAAACAGATGTGCAGACTGAAGCAGGAAATGGCCGTGGAAGAGGCAGCAAGGACACACAGTAGCTGCGTGAGGTAAGGGACACTGGGGTGCTCGGCTGACAATGCCAGATCAGCAGGGATTGACACGTGTCAATGTAATTTCCACAGCAGGGCAAAGAGTGAGCTTTCTCATTTACTAAATATGGTTTCCTGGTAGCCCATCTCATGACTGCAGTCATTTCATAACTTAAAGTGCCCATGACAGGTTTCAGACCAAAATCATGTTGTGAAGTACTGTTAAATCACATTGCTCATTAACTAATTCTTTCTACCTAGGGATCGCCAGAACTGCCTGCTAATTATTAGTAATGGCCCACAACTAATATTACTGTAGGGTTGCTAAATATTAGTTTCATTATTAAAGTGGCTTGCAAAACAGTTAGTCTAGTCTCAAAGATGAACTAAAGCCATTGTTCCACTAACCCTAGTTTTGTTTTCAAAACTTCTAACCGATGGACATTCCTAGGTTCTGTAAATTACAAAAATAGAAGTAAAAATAATAATGATTATTAATAGTATTAATACATTTAGGAGCTGAATGTTCTTGAGGGTTCCTATTTTTAACTAATGGATTTTTCCTGACTCATCCAGTTGTTTATATATTTATTTATTTATTTATTTATTTATTTATTTATTTATTTATTTATTTATGTTTTACTCACAATTTCTCCCTGATAAAATATAAATATTTGATAAATAAATAAATAAACAAACAATAATATTAATAATATTATAATATTTAATAATAAAAATAAATTAAAAAAAAAATAAAATATAAATATTTGAGCTTGCCATAACCTCTAAAATGTGTCACTGTAAAAAAAAATGGCTTTATGAAAAGGCATTTTAAGATTTTTTTTTTAATTTTTATATTTTATTTCACTTTTCCAGGTCTGGAAATCACACTTTTAAAATTATGTTAACTCATATATCCAGGTTTAACAAGACTGTGGGAACCCTGGAAACAAACAAATGAAGAATTATTATTATTTTGTTGTTCTTCGAATCACTTTAAGACTTTGAGTCTGAAATTTAAAATTAAAATATAATTGATAATTTAATTGTTTTTAAAAAGCCCTCTTTAAAAAAGTTACCTGAGGTCCTTCAGTGAGCCCCAGCTCATAAATAAAAGATTAGTTTAATAAAAGTACTTATTAGTTTAAAGTAGATAAAAGTATACAGCTTAACGTTTAAAGCAAAGAAATTAATACGGCCATAAATATTAGTATTAATATTGTTATTGTGCTGTATTAATATTAATATTGTATTCTGTAAAATAAAATAAGTATTATTAATATTAATTTTATTATTAATTTTATTATTAGTAGTAGTAGTATTTTTATATTATTAAAGTCTTTTAATTTTACAGTACAATAGTAAAATAACATATAATATTTTCTTAATTTAATAATTGTACTAATTTGAAGAATAAAACAATAAAATATTATTTCGAATAATGATGATGACTATTAAATACTCTTATTTTGAAAAAAGTAATTATTCTTTAAGACTTTAAAAATAAAAAAAAAAAAAACAATAAAATATTATTTGAATATTATTATTATTAAATAGTCTTTTTATATTTTATAGTACAATAGCATAATAAATTACTGAATTATTATTATTTTTTTTTTATTATTATTATTATTATTATAAAACAGTCAATGTGCAGATTAAAAAAAAAACAGTCTTGGACCTATCCAGGCCCACATTAGATTATCATTTAAAAAATATAAAGCATATTTATATAATATAAACAATTACTGTGTATTTGCTGTACATATTTATGGCCTGTTTTTATGACAAAAAATAATTATAACAAAAATACCAGTGATAATCAAAAATGTTTAAGCGTTCAAACAGTCTGAATTCAAATCAAGTAATTCAAGTAAAATTTCCAGTAAAGTTGCAGGGCAAATTTTATTGTGTTCATTTTTAGTAACTTGAACTGTATTGTGGGCCTCATGCAGGTGACTCATGTACAGACTGATAGAAGCAGGAAGCGGGATTGGCATAGTACAGGAAGCTGCTCTAAAATAGTTACCTGCTAGAACATCATTAAATTTCATTGAGAGGGATGAGTAGAAGATCAGGCACAATATTTTGAATCTACCATGCATGAACATTAGTAGGGAACAGTAAATTTACAGGAACACTGTGTTCAGTGCATTAGATTTTATGGCTACGATTCCATTAGAGGCTCTGAAATTGTAGTTTTTAAGTTCAACAGGAGTTAAAGAGCAAGTATCAAACAAAAAAAAAACAAAATTAGTATGTAAAAATTAGTCTTTACTGGAAACCATGATGCCATTTTACATGAAATAACCAAATGGAAAGATGTAAGGTTCCATATTAGCTTGGACCTGAGCTCAGGACTTTGTCGCAGCCTCCTACCTCAGATCTAGCAGGCTAAAGAGAGTGTAAATGAGAAGCAGTGGACATCGCTACATTGACCCAGGGAAATATAGTCACTCTAAAATGGTGTCATAGGAAATCGTTCTTCAATTGTCAGACTGGAAGCAGAGGGGTGTGTGTGCGCAAATGGGTTTGTGTGTGCATATCCATGTGAAACAGCCACTTACCCTCTCGTGTGAGTGTAGCTGCAGGCTGTTCGGGGGCTGGATTTGAATTTGTAGCCATCGGGTGCACTCTGAAGTTGCCTGAGAAAATTAGATGTTGTCATATTAGCCTGAGTGGTGCAACATGGTCTCTCATCACAAAAGCAAACAAATCTCATGTTACACAACATAATCAAGATTGCCTCTTTAGTGAAATTTTATACAGCATTTAAATATAATTGATAGGCACAAGGGTTGTGCTTGAATACTTGTATATGAATTGGAGTAAGACAGCAAACATGATGCATTTGAATTTATATAGGAAGCACAATTAAAATTAACTGAAACTCAAGGAAATTCAGTAATACTTTACAATATGGTTCATTAGTTAACATCAGTTAACTACTTTAGTTAAAGGAGAAGTCACTTCCAGAACAAAGATTTACATATAATGTACTCACCCCTTTGTCATTCAAGATGTTCATGTCTTTCTTTCTTCAGTCATTAAGAAAGTGTGTTTTTTGAGGAAAACATTTCAGGATTTTTCTCCATATAATGGACTGATATGGTGCCCCGAGTTTGAACTTTCAAAATGCAGTTTAAATGTGGCTTCAAACGATCCCAAATGCGGTTGTAAATTATCCCAGCCAAGGTCTTATCTAGTGAAATGATTGGTTATTTTCATAAAAATAATACAATTTATATATTTTTTAATCTCAAACGCTCGTCTTGTCTTACTCTGCCTGAATTCTGTTTTTGTTCCGGTTCATGACAGTTAGGGTATGTCGAAAAACTCCCATCGCATGTTATCCCTCAACTTCAAAATCGCCCTATACCGCTGTTTTACCTTTTTTGTTAAGGGTGTTTGATATTATTTGCATGTTCACTCTGCAAAGCCTGGGTCGGTACTTCTGCAGCAATGTAGGATGATTTTAAGATCATTTTTGAAGTTGAGGGAGAAAATACGATCAGAGTTTTTCGACATACCCTAACTGTCTTGAACCAGAATACACAGAGTTCAGGCAGAGCAAGACAGGACGATCATTTGAGATTAAAAAGTATATAAATTGTATTATTGTGATGAAAATAACTAATCGTTTCGCTAGATAAGACCCTTCTTCCTCAGCTGGGATCATTTACAACTGCATTTGGGATCGTTTGAAGCCGCATTTAAACTGCATTTTGGAAGTTCAAAATCGGGGCACCATAGCAGTCCATTATATGAAGAAAAATGCTGAAATGTTTTCCTCAAACAGCATAATTTCTTTACGACTGAAGAAAGAAAGACATGAACATCTTGGATGACAAGGGGGTGAGTACATTATCTGTAAATCTTTGTTCTGGATCTAACAATGAACAACTGTATTTTCATTAACTAACATTAACAAAGATTAATAAATACTGTAATAAATGTACTGTTGATTGTTTGTTCATGTTAGTTTATACATTAACTAATATTAACTAATGGAACATTAAAGTGTTACTGGAAATTCATATAATAGCAATACGTATAATAATAACGGAAATATTAGTTCACAAATCTTTATAAAGATTTTATTGGCCTTACACACAAACAAACATTATATATACACTATCAAAAACTTGCGGTTAATAATATTTCTTTAATTATTATTTTTATTAAAGCAAGAATCTATTAAACTCATCAAAAGTGACAAGAGATTTGTATTTCAAATTGTGTTCTTTTCAACTTTTTATTTATCAAAGAATCCTGAATAGAAATGTTTTCCACTGAATTGTTTTAAAAATTATAATGTTTTCAAATGTTTTGAACAGTTGAAAGATTTCTGAAGGATCATGTGATGCAGAAATATATTGAAATAAAAAACAGTAAATTTAAACGGTAATAATATTTCTCAATTTTACGGCATTTACCTTATTCAGCCTTACAACCCCAAACCTGTGAACAGTGTATATATCATTTATGTTCTAAACTAAATAAAATTCACAACCCTGACATGCACTTTAGGAATATGCATTTGTAGGAGTTTCTCTTTCAGACGCAAAATTTATGGGAGGAGAATATTAAAAAAAATTATGCAACAAAAATGAATTCTGCATCACATGATCCTTCAGAAATCAGAAATGTTGAAAACAGTTGTGATGCCTAATATTAATCCTTTTTAAATAGGGCTGTCAAACGATTAATCGCGATTAATAGCATACAAAATAAAAGTTTGAGTTTGCCTCATATATGTGTGTGTACTGTGTGTATTTATTATGTATATATAAATACAAGCACATTCATGTATATATTTAAGAAAGTATACAACATATTTCTCCTAAATACATACATTAATTTGTGTGTATTTATATATACATAATAATTACACACAGTACAAACACATATATGAGGCAAACTCAAACTTTTATTTTGTATGCGATTAATCGTGATTAATTATTTTGTGGAAAGCATGATATTTCTATTCAGGATTCTTTGATTAATAGAAAGTTCAAAAGAACACAATGTGTGTATAAATCTTTTGTAACATTATGACATATTTTATGTCACTTTTGATCAATTTAATGCATTCTTGCTGAATAAAAATAATAATTAAGGAAATATTACTAACCCCAAGCTTTTGAATAATAGTGTAACAGTGAATAATAGTGTATTTGTTTGCCAACGTGATTTACTAACGTTTTTACTGGTATTTGCACCCAAAAAAAGCATGTGTTAAAGCAGGCGGTAATTTGTACTGCTCTTGGTAGATTGCGCTGGTCATTATGGAAATGATGTGGTCGTTTACTGTGCGCATTGTCAGTAAATCACACACAGAATTTTCCCCTCCCATCTGTGCTCTAACGCTAATTTGCACTGTTTAGTAAATCTGGCCCTTAAAATGTAATGGGTGTTTAAAATATAACATTATATAGTCTCACCTATATTGGGCAGTATGTGATGGAAGTTGAACCATGCTCTTATGAACGGGTAGACTGAAATGAGCAGACCTGCAGAGCACACACAGAGAACAGCAGATGTGGACTGAATCATTCACTCTGTGCTGTCATCGTCCTTTATGTCTTGCTGACAAGACCTGCATGTTCCCACCAGGCTTAACCAACCTGACAGCGTGGACATGCAAACCAGCGTTAACTTGCATGAACCCTTCAAGTTAGTCTTTGTAGAGTAGGGAAATACTCGGCTCTAGTATTACTGCATTTCCCTCTGCTAAATGGCTCCCTGAACTAGAGCTGCACACTGAAGACAGGCCCCATGCATATTGCATTACACTGCAAATTGATGAACAGCAATTTAAGCATTATTAAGAAAGCAGAAAGAAACAGAGCACTCGTGAGCATTAAACTGATACAAAAAGGCTTGCTTTTGGTTCTGCTAATGATTCATGCAAAGTTTATTAAGACTTAAAGGGATAATTCACCCAAAACAAACAATTCTATCATCATTTACCCATAAGACTTTGGTTAATATTTAATATACAAATTAAAGGAATGGTTCACCCAAAAATGCCGGCTCCTGCATCAGCAGCATCAAACACATGCATTGTGGTACTATCATGAACACGTGGAGAAGACTGACACAGAAGAGAAGAAATTGTTGAATAAAATCATTATTTTTATTTTCTGTGCACAAAAAAAAATTCATAAAATTACGGTTGAACCACTGATGTCACATGAACTATTTTGACAATTTCCTTACTATCTTTTTGGGCCTTGAATGTGGTAATTATGTGGCTGTCTATGCAGGGTCCGAAAGCTGTCGGATTTCATCAAAAATATCTTAATTTGGTCGGCACCCATAGACTGGTGCTTAGTGCATCGACATGTAGTGCACTGCACTCTGGCGACCCAAGTTCAAATCCCGCCTTGGCGTCCTTTGCCAGTCCTGCTCCCCTCTCTCCTCCCAGTAGCTCTCCACTGTCCTCTTAATTTGTGTTCTAAAGACGAATAGGGTTCTTACAGGTTTGGAACGACATTGGTAAGTAATTAATGAAAGAATTTTCATTTTTTGGGGAACTGTCCCTTTAAGATAATTTTAATGAAATCTGAAAGGTGTTTGTCCCTCTATTGAAAATCCAGGTAACCATATAAACTGAGGGTCACACTTTATTTTAAGGTCCAATTCTTGCTATTAACAAACCATTAACTACGATTTTTCAATAAACCTCAATAAACTCCTAATTTGCTGCTTGTTAATAGTTAGTAAGATAGTTGTTAAATTTAGGTACTGAGTAGGATTAGGGATGTAGAATATAGTCATGCAGAATATGTGCTTTATAAGTATTAATACATAGCCAATATGCTAGTAATATGCATGCATAAGTATTTTAATTGGTCACTATACTAAAGTGTTACCGAATTGAGCAGTTAAAAGTCTTCTGAAGAGATACGATCACTTTATATGATGAACATACGTACCAATAATAGGGTGACCATATTTTAGCTTGCAAATAAGAGGACAGTGGGGGCTGGATGCGTGGGTGGTGAGTGATTAAAAAGCCCCAAAAGTAGTGCAATAACCATGTCCCATATCAAAACTCAAAATATTTAATGTCCATACTATGTTTGTTTGTTTTTTGGCATTTTTTGCCTTTAATGTGACATGACAGTTTAGAATTGACAGGAAGTGAAGTGGGTTCAGGAAAGGTCCTCGAACACAGGATGCCTCGAGCACGAGCAATGCATGTCACCTAAAATGTAAATTTTACAGTCACTCTTGTGCACGTTGATCATAAAGCTAAAAGGCTTCCTACCAGTGCAATCACAAAACTTAACATCTTAACAACTTAACATGCAAAATGTTTCAATACAAGCATTTTAGTCAAATGTAATTTATTCAATATTTCAAATATTTAACCCACAGGAGAAAACTAACCCTTCACAACATTTAAAATCAGCCCAATTGTGTGCAAAAAAATGCGGATTTGGCAACCCTGCATCCAACACAAGCTGCAGGAATCAGATTTAACTGATCATGGGTCAAGACAGGAGTAAGGAGAGATGACTGACAAATCATCATGCTGGAGGATTTGCTGCTTAGCAGATAATGTGCTCATATCCGATCTTGTAACTTGTTCCCTTTATATAGAGTGCGTGTGATTGCGAAATTGAAAGTGAAAGTGAATAGCCACTCATTCAAAAGAGATTTAAATACTCCGCATATGATGCTGGCTCCCTGATCCACGAAAATTATGTTCAATATTAGAATGATTGAGTGAGCAGGCGGTAATGGCCCGAAAGTCAGTGGGAGTGGGATCAAGAAAACAGTCCCACGCAGGGCTTTAATTCAAAAACGTACACAATGAATGGCGACTGTAGAAAGCAAAAGCCGATTTAGAAATCCCAGCAGGATGCATTTTTTTAGGTCCAAAAAGAGGACATGTCCAGGGAAAAGAGAACGTATGGTCACCCTAACCATACATATCACTGCAGTTTCCAACAGAAATAAACACTAGAGGCGGTAAAACAGTAATTGTTTTTATACACAATTATGATTACAGCTCCATATGTTTCGCTTTCTGGACGTAACAAGCTTGCTCGGCATGAAATTGACCCCTAGCAAACAGCTTGATTGACAGGTGATCTGATCAATCATATTGCTGAATCCACCATTATGTCCCACAAACAAATCAGACAGGAGAGTAGATTAACTTCGGTGGAATTAAACTTGAAAAATTGTGTGTATTGACATCTTTCCGCGGTTGAAATAAAATACATTCTGCTATCCATTCATGTTTATTTTGTGTTTTAAGTAAATAAGAAAAGACTTTCGCTTTTGTTCATACTGTTGTGTAGGTTTAGGTGTAGTGCAGATGGTATGTAATTTTAAAACGTCACAGAGCATTAGAGTTAGCCACTCAATGGACATTTCAAGTTAGAACTGTGGTGACACGTACAAAACTAGCATCACATAAAACATATCATATGTATGCTCATCTGTTCCAGGGAAAAAACTAACACTCTTGTGGACTCAGTGGGCATTTCACATCGAATATGTCACAAAACATACATGGTGGTACGTATTTCGCATCTTATGAAAAAGTTTCCACAGGTACGTTTGCATCATGAGATCAGGTTACATAGAGTACATCACATATGGTAACAAACACGAATCTTAAACATTTGTTTGTGATGCATGAGAACCAATGAGGTTTGTTCTGGCAGGTTTTCCGCATGAATGCAACACACACAAACTCCCATGTTTATCAAAAATGTAATAAATACCTAAATTAAATAAAGTGTTTGGGTCTTTGAGTTTAGAACGACATGAGGGTGAGTAAATAATAACAGAATTTTCATTTTTGGGTGAACTATCCCACTCTAATTTGACATGCCTTCCCAAAAACATATTATATCCTTGTGGCTAATGAAGGTGCACAGCTGAGCGGTTTCTCTCTTGTCTGTCCCTTTGTTTCCTGAGGTCTGAGGCTGCTGGCGAAACAGCTGTAGACTGCAGGGGCTGTGCTGGATTTTGATTATGCACCTACTATTCAAGCTGTGAATCAATTCCTGTTTGAAAAGGACGGGCCACCTCTGCTGGCTTTGTGTTTTGGCCAATTTCTGTTATGAGACGCCACTGCCAGGCATGATTGCAGCATGCTGAGGGCTCCTACTCCACATGTCTTGCTTGTGTATCCTCCTTCGTACAATTTTCCCTTTCTGCCTCCTCTTTGTCATTTTTGTCCTCCAATCTCCTTCATTCATTCTTTCCTAACTCACCCCTGACAATCCATCATGGTGGTTGATGCTTTAGAGTGTGGCACTGCAATCGATCTGCCTTGTTTGGAAGGAGAAACATTCATGCACCAGTAAAGACCTCCAAGCTCACGTGCACATCCATGACAGCGATATCTCAATGAGACGAATGCAAGAATTGGACTTTAGTCTGAGTAGAGAGGGTACTTGACGCAAGTGAAGGTGAAGCTGTGATTGTACTTGTATGAATGTTGCTATGTAATGTTTGAATATTGAAATCAACGGTACGATTGCTTTTATACATCAGTTCAATAAACAAGAATTTAACAGTTACTAACTGAATACTGAATATACACTATATGGACAAAAGTATTGGCCCCCTCTCATTTAATGAAACTAAATTCGCTGCGATACTCTGATAGGATGCCACCTTTGCAATAAGTCAGTTCATGAAATTTCACCCCTGCTAGGTATTGAATGGTCAACTGTAAGTGGTACTATTGTGAAGTGGAAGCATTTAGAAACAGCAGCAACTCAGCCATGAAGTAGATCATCTTCTGAGACGCATGGTGTGTAAAAGTCGCCAATGCTCTGCTGATTCCATAGATAAAGAGTTCCAAACTTCCACTGGCATTAATATCGGCACAAAAACTGTGTGCCAGGAGCTTCATGGAATGGGTTTCCATGGTAGAGAAGCTGCATGCAAGCCTCCCATCACCAAATACAATAACAAGTGTTGGATGGAGTGATGTAAAGCACACTTCCAATGCACTCTGGAGCAGTGGAAAAATGTTCTGTGGAGTGACAAATCACACGTCTCTGTTTGGCAGTCTGATGGGTGAGTCTGTGTTTGACAGATGCCAGGAGAATGTTACCTTCCTGACTGCATTGTGCAAACAGTAAAGTTGATGGAGGAGGGTTAATGGTTTGGGGTTGTTTTTTGGGGAATCTGACGAACCAAGATATTTTGGCCAATGCTTCCAACTTTGTAGAAACAGTTTGGAGAAGATCCTTTTCTATTCCAGCATATCTGTGCTCCAGTATGGTTGAGTTTGGTGTGGAGGAACTTGATTGGCCTAGACTTCAACCCCATCAAACACCTCTCATTCAAAAATCAGTGCCTGACATCACAAATGCTCTACTGAATGAATCAATGGGTGCCAACAGGTTGAAGGTTTAAACTGCAGTTTCAATGCAGCTTCAAAGGGCTTTACACTAGGGGTCATCAAACTCTGTCCTGGAGGGCTGGTGGACACCAGAGTTTAGGAAAGGAAAGGAAAGAACATGATGTGTGGCCAAGTATGGTGACCCATACTCAGAATTTGTGCTCTGCATTTAACCCATCCAAGTGCACACACACTTGGAGCAGTGGGCAACGATATTGCTATCACTGCGGCACCTGGGGAGCAGTTGGGGGTTCGGGATTCACCTCAGTATTGAGGGTGGAGAGAAGTTGGAACAAAACTCTCCAGCACACCGGCCCTCCAGGACTGAGTTTGGTGACCCCTGCTCTACACGATCCCAGTCGAGAAATAAGGTTCTTATCTAGCAAACGAATCTGTCATTTTCTAAAACAAAAGAAAAATATTTATATACTTTTAATCAGAAATGCTCGTCTTGCAACAGCATAACCTCACGCATATTATATAATTACGTTGGAAAGCTCACGTGTGACGTATGCGGAAGTACCAATCCAGTGTTTACAAAGCGATTGTGTAAAGAAAGTCAAACCCCCTTTACAAAAAAAAGGTAAAACAACGATCTCGGACGATTTTGAATTTGGAGGAGAAAATGAGATGGAGTTTTTTGCCCTACCCTACCTTTTCGAACCAAAATACACAGACGAAAAACTAACCACACGTTTTTTTTTTTTTTGTTTTTCCCAAATGTGATTACGTAATGTATAAAGTCGAGTATGCACATCGCAGAGCCAGTGCAATTGTGGTTAAAAAATATGGTAACACTTTAATATAGGGAACAATTCTCACTATTAACTATTTAGTTATTAGCATGTCTATTATTAACATATTAGCTGTTTATCAGTACTTATAAAGCACGTACACTCTTAAAAAGATTCTTCACAGCGATGCCATACAGTAGAAGAACCATTTTTGGTTCCACAAAGAACCATTCAGTCAAAGGTTCTTTAAAGAACCATCTCTTTCTTACCTTTTCATAATCTGAAGAACCTTTTTTCACCACAAAGAACCTTTTGTGAAACAGAAAGGTTCTGCAGATTTTAAAGGTTCTTTATGGAACCATTTAAACAAAAATGGTTCTTCTATGGCATCATGAACCACCTTTATTTTTAAGAGTGTATTCTGCATGATTTTTTTTTTTTTTTTAAGTTTAGACAGATCGTTTCACTAGATAAGACCCTTATTCCTTGCGTAGAGCCCTTTGAAGCTGCATTGAAAGCTGCAATTGGAACCTAATGGTTAGGGAGTCGGGCTTGTAACCAAAAGGTTGCAGGTTTGAGTCCCAGGTCCAGCAGGGATTGAAGGTGGTGGGAGTGAATAACCAAGCACTCTCTCCACCATCAATACCACAACTGAGGTGAGTCCCTTGAGCAAGGCACCGATCCCCCAACTGCTCCCTGGGCGCCCCAGCGATAGCAATATGGCTGCCCACTGCTCCGGGTGCGTGTTTGTTCACTACTCGCTACTGTGTGTGTGCACTTGGATGGGTTAAATGCAGAGCACAAATTCCGAGTATGGGTCACCATACTTGGCCACATGTCACGTCCTTTCCTTTCATTTCTTTTAAACTGAAGAAAGAAAGACATGAACATCTTGGATGACATGGGGTGAGTAAATTATCAGGAATCTTTTATTCTGAACGTAAACTAATCCTTTAATGTCTATTTATTTAATATGTGATGTCAGTAAAGTCCCTGTTGGTGTAATGGTCAGGTATCATCCCATAGTTTTGTCCATATAGTGCAAGGGTGTCCAAGCCTGGAGGTCCACTGTCCTGTAGAGTTTAGCTCCAATCTATTAAACACACCTGAATGAACTTATGACATGAACTTATGACTTCTGACATGATGGTTGAATATCAATAATGCTGCATAATGCACCTTCCGCAAGGGCCTATACAGGTAATGCTGACTTTTCTCCAGCAGTAAACAATAGATCAAAAGCTACTGGTGTGTTGTGCAACTCTATTGTGACAGGGTCCTGTGTAGATTACATACCCACCATCGTAAGCAGGTGGCTTGGATTACAAACCTGGATCAAATGATGGATGGCTCTTTTTTTGATGAACCTCAACTGTGAATGACTGGAGGGGGATGATTCAGTATAGTTCTGTATCATATAGAAAGCATGCAACTATTTCCAACATCCCTCTTCAAATGGGTTCATTGTTAAAAAAGGCAAAGGATAATGGTGTGAAATGGAGGTGTGCTGATATGGAGCAGAGATTAGATGTAGTGATAAAAATGCATGATATGCAAAAGAGACATGCACCGTGGAATAGTCAGTGAAGCAGCAGAGCACTACCTGGAAAACCTTGCAGCAAATTCAAGAAATAGTTCCCCCAAAAATTGATAATTCTGTCATTCAGACATCCTCAAGCCATTCCAAACCTATGAAGCTTATCAAAATGTCCAAGATGCTCTTTGCCAACATTCACTCCCATTATGTGGAAAAGGAGCAGCTTGAACATTCTGCTAAATATCTCCTTTTGTGTTCCACAGAAGAAGGTAAATCATACAATTTTGAAATGGCATGAGGGTAAATAAATGTTTTTAAAACTTTAACTTTTTTGCTGAACTATCCCTTTAATGAACAGATTTATGGTTTGTAATTTATTGATTATTGAATGTACTAAAATTGAATGTGACTATTGGATTACATAAAAGGTAGACTATAGAGTATTCAACAATGGAACCAACCATTGGAAAAACACTGCTATTCTAAATATTGCTGCTGATATGTCTCTTTAGATATCTATGGTAGTTTTGGCCAATCAGACAGAGAGAATTGCTACTTACCAAGCCCCCCTGCCCCGAGGAAGATGCCCCCCACAGCATCTGCATCACAGTCCTTTGACACACCAATGATGATACAACCTGCTACAATGCTGAGCAGGGCTGAGCCCACCCGCAGCCCATGGTACTCCCCAATACTGACCGCGTTCATTCAGCAGGTGGAACTCCCCACCTGCCCCGTCTGGCTGATCCACACGTGCCCGTTCAAGACCCGCATACACGCCAAGCGCTCACGAAGGCAGATTACTGTATGAAAGTTTCACTGTTAGTGAGATGGGTTAACAGAGACTCTACTTTCTCCTCAAGGCTCTTCATACATCTTTAAACACTGGGCTCTGGTTACCTTGCCGGATTCATGCTTGTTCCCTTCAAACTAATTTGGGTCTGATTGAAGGTGACTAATCATTTGAGTAGGAAGGCCGGGCTAGGCCTAACAGACCCATAATCCTTGAGTTTTTATGCTGAATGGCCAACAGGGTCATGCTTTTGTAGGCAAATAAACTGAGTGAGTCTGAGCGTGCTTGATCCCTAAAAATCCATTGTTGGATCCATGCATATTCGTGAGGTGTATTAGTAACAACATGACCCAGAACATCTCATCTCCACTGCTAATTCTAACCTAATAAACATGCACAAAGCAAACACTTTTTATTCATCCATTTAGTTCATCTGCAGTACATGTTTTTCCTCACTTTTAACTAATCCACTGTGTCGAACATTGTGCGCTTATTTTAAAATATTCGTCTGCATAAAGGACTAAATTACCTGATGTACCCGATCTCCCGCAGAGGATGTTTTCAAGTGCTGCCTACACAAGAGTCAGAGTGTCACCACTGGGGACAAAGGATATAATAAAAATAAAAACACATTGCATAACATGGGTTGAGGTCATTGATAGACACTGTGCAACCATATGCTTTATGAATGAAGCTAGTTTTTTTCCATTTAGCATACATCTACTTTGTAGCTGGGTATAGTTGCATGCAGAGGGCTATGAAACCAGTTACTGTCACTAGTCAAGTCAAATCAAGTCACATTTTGTACAATACAGTTTGCCTCACAGCAGCTTCAGATTGACAAACAGTTATTACTCACCAGTGTTGGGGAGTAAAGTTACATGTATACATGTACAAGGGAATTATGTAATATAATTACAAAATAAATGTAATTGTAATTAGTTACAGTTATTAGTTTTCTGTCAAAACTATGCAAACATTTGATTTCAAACCCGGTATCACAGCTATTTAAACTATTGTGGTGTTATTTATGTTATGATCTTGTTATGACACAGCGCAACTGTGCTCACGGTAACCCGAGTTCGATTCCCGTCTCGAGGTCCTTTGCCGATTCCGCTACCCTCTCTTCTCCCAGCTCTTTCCTGTCATCATAAAAAGCCCCCCCCGAAAAAGTACTATATGAATTTGTGGTGGCTGTGCTTTAAATTAAATTATTACACGGTTCTATGAAATGCTTGATTCTGATTGGTCAGTCACGACATTCAGGGCAACTTAAGTCAGTGCTAAATGCTTGATAATTTTTTCTTGGTGGAGGCGTTTGGTTAGCTAATAAAATATTAAAGCTCAATTCAATTGCTTAATTCTGTCATCCTGGTATCGTGGACTCGCTCTATTGTTTCATACAAACGCAGCTGCTGCCTTTTTATACACTGCAATGGATTATAAGATAACTAACAAACCAGTACCCTAAAATGTCTAGTTTGAACTTGCCGTTTGCTAGCAACTGATTTCTTCATGGAAGCTTTGCATTCAAATATTTCAGCTCAGATCAGTGTTTCGTGTCTAATTATTTTTAACACGAAAAATCTAAATAATCTATCAAGCAGCTGTGTAATAAGTGAGATAATGTTGTTGATAATGTAGCCAGTTGTTATCGCAAAATAAAGATGTATGTTGTCCCTTACTTATTATAATCTTAATTCAAGTGATGAAGGAATTTGAAAGTCTGACAGTAATCAGTGTTAAGTGCTACTGTAAGGTTAACTCTGCCTGGTTTAAATGTTTCAAAATGATTAACAGTTGAAAATATTAGAAATTTAGAAAAGTAATCAAAAAGTAGTTGAAAGTAATGTTACATTACTTTTATAAAGTAACTGAAAAGTTACACTACTTATTACATTTTAAATCAAGTAACTTGTAATCTGTAACCTATTACATTTCCAAAGTAACCTTCCCAACACTGTTACTCACCCTCATGTCATTACAAAACTGTAAGATTTTTCATCAGAACACAAATTAAGATATTTTTGATAAAATCCAAGAGCTTTCTGGCCCTGCACAGACAGCAATGGCACTAACACGTTCACAGACAGGAAGGACATCGATAAAATAGCCCATGTGACATCAGTGGTTCAACCTTACTTTTTGTACGCAAAGAAAACAAAAATAACGACTTTATTCAACAATTTCCTTTCCGTGTCAGTCTCTACTGCCTGTGCATGCATGTGCATTCTTCTGCTTGCAAACAAGGCACAGCGATTTGGGGTCTACGTCAGAACGCCGACTCCTGCGTTTCCACTACAGCATCAAATCTGCGCTCAGTGCTGTGGGCAATACTACAACACCACTGGTTTTAGAAATTTAAAATTCACATTCTCTCTGCGTATCCTTGATGACCATGTAAACAATAACGTCATGCTCATTGTTGTGCCCGCACATATGTGTAAGTAGATGCATCATTTGACCGCTCTAAGCACGTAGATGCGTCTGCCATCTAAATAATAGGGCATCTATACATATCTATTGTTGTACCTGCATAAATGGTCATGTGACATGCGTTTTTGGTTGTGTAGCGTAGGAGGAAATCGTTTCTGAAATGCAGTGAAAACGCTAGTATAGACGACAATCGTTTTCATTTAAAACGCCATTTTAAAATGAAAACGCACTAGTGTAAACAGTGCCTGAGAGAACCTTGCCAGAACACCAAAAAGAGAGACAAAGGCCCTGTTTACACTAGTTCCTTTTGTTTTTAAATAGCGTTTTAAAATGAAAAATGGAAAAGATCCTCGTCTACACTGCCATTTTCATTGCGTTTCAGAAACTCTATCTAATGTTACACTACACAACTGAAACGCATGTCACATGACCATTCATGCAGGTACAACCATAGATATTTATAGGTTTGTCATTATCCAGCTCAGAGTTTAAATGTAGTTTTCAGTGCAATTAAATCGATATTACTGAATATTAATTGGCTTTTAAACACCAACTACTTGTCACTACTAAGTGAGGGTGCAATAAAATTTGAACGCAGACAGTAATGCTGTTCCTCTTTGTAAACAACTGTGTCATTCAGCTAATTCAAATTCAGCAGGGACATTAAAGGGGTTCGCCTAAGTACAGTGTTTTTAATCTCTTCCATATTAGAAATGGAAAGGTCATCTTCTTCATTTGGTCTCTTTAATGTGGATGCGTTTAAGACTGATGATCAGACCCACTAATGTGTTTATGAAGCCATGCTGTGGCACATTTTCACAAAGGTTCCTGTACTATAGCAGGCAGATGAGCTCGCCCGTTTTGACTGATTTGACTTGGAGCTGGAAGGGAATGTGTAATGAGTCCTCCGCCGTCAGGACCCAAGACCATCCACAAAGGCCCCGAGTTGCCATAGGGATGGCATATCCATGGCAACAGAAGGAGCCGGGGGTGAGCGGGATTAACACCAGAGAGTTGGGTAACAAATGACGTTAACGGGTGAAGAAGAAGTGACACATTTCCTGTTTGTGATCTGGGCCCTTCAATACTGTACAGCGTCGTTAAGCATAAAATTCAATTTAAAAATGTATCTTTCCTGGAAAAATAATACAGAGGAACTCATGTAACAAAAATTCAATTACGTTAGGTAACTAAAATGAATTACATCAATAGTGCTCATTTTTTTGTGAATTCAACAGCCGGTAATTCATCCTCGAGACATACACATCAAAAGTAGCGTTAGAGAAGGCGTACATACAATAAGCCAATTTTTTTTCACCACCCACAGGAAAATTAAGTCAAAGCCATAGACAAAACAGATGTAACTCAACAGATGAGATAAAAATATCTGTTAGAATTTTAAAATATACATTACAGCAGCAACAACATTAATGTATAAAACTGACAGAATAACGAAAAAACCAATTTGGGGTTGCAGTTATATTGTGAAATATTATTACAGTTTAAAATAACTGTTTTCAGTTTTAATACATGTTAAAATCTAATTTATTCCTGTGTTTGTAAAGCTAAAAGCCATTTCTCCAGCCTTAAGTGTCATATGATCCTTCAGAAATCATTCTAATATGCTGATTTAGTGCTCAGGACAAAATTTCAGAATATTATCAATGTTTAAATCATTTTTGCTAATTAAAAATATCTGAGGAAAACATACAGGATTCTTCTGTGAATATAGGTGAAGTTTAAAAAAACAGCATTTTGATAAAATACCATTTTTTGGTAACATTTTAAATGTGTTTAATATCACTTATTATAATAATAAATTCTTGCTGACTAAAAGTATTAATATCTTTTTTTTTTTTTTTTAAATCTTACGGACCAGTATACAGGTCCTTTTCAAAAAATTAGCATATTGTGATAAAGTTCATTATTTTCTGTAATGTACTGATAAACATTAGACTTTCATATATTTTAGATTCATTACACACAACTGAAGTAGTTTCAAGCCTTTTATTGTTTTAATATTGATGATTTTGGCATACAGCTCATGAAAACCCAAAATTCCTATCTCAAAAAATTAGCATATTTCATCCGACCAATAAAAGAAAAGTGTTTTTAATACAAAAAAAGTCAACCTTCAAATAATTATGTTCAGTTATGCACTCAATACTTGGTCGGGAATCCTTTTGCAGAAATGACTGCTTCAATGCGGCGTGGCATGGAGGCAATCAGCCTGTGGCACTGCTGAGGTGTTATGGAGGCCCAGGATGCTTCGATAGCGGCCTTAAGCTCATCCAGAGTGTTGGGTCTTGCGTCTCTCAACTTTCTCTTCACAATATCCCACAGATTCTCTATGGGGTTCAGGTCAGGAGAGTTGGCAGGCCAATTGAGCACAGTAATACCATGGTCAGTAAACCATTTACCAGTGGTTTTGGCACTGTGAGCAGGTGCCAGGTCGTGCTGAAAAATGAAATCTTCATCTCCATAAAGCTTTTCAGCAGATGGAAGCATGAAGTGCTCCAAAATCTCCTGATAGCTAGCTGCATTGACCGCAGCTGACATGGCACCCCAGACCATCACTGACTGTGGGTACTTGACACTGGACTTCAGGCATTTTGGCATTTCCCTCTCCCCAGTCTTCCTCCAGACTCTGGCACCTTGATTTCCGAATGACATGCAAAATTTGCTTTCATCCGAAAAAAGTACTTTGGACCACTGAGCAACAGTCCAGTGCTGCTTCTCTGTAGCCCAGGTCAGGCGCTTCTGCCGCTGTTTCTGGTTCAAAAGTGGCTTGACCTGGGGAATGCGGCACCTGTAGCCCATTTCCTGCACACGCCTGTACACGGTGGCTCTGGATGTTTCTACTCCAGACTCAGTCCACTGCTTCCGCAGGTCCCCCAAGGTCTGGAATCGGTCCTTCTCCACAATCTTCCTCAGGGTCCGGTCACCTCTTCTCGTTGTGCAGCGTTTTCTGCCACACTTTTTCCTTCCCACAGACTTCCCACTGAGGTGCCTTGATACAGCACTCTGGGAACAGCCTATTCGTTCAGAAATTTCTTTCTGTGTCTTACCCTCTTGCTTGAGGGTGTCAATGATGGCCTTCTGGACAGCAGTCAGGTCGGCAGTCTTACCCTTGATTGCAGTTTTGAGTAATGAACCAGGCTGGGAGTTTTTAAAAGCCTCAGGAATCTTTTGCAGGTGTTTAGAGTTAATTAGTTGATTCAGATGATTAGGTTAATAGCTCGTTTAGAGAACCTTTTCATGATATGCTAATTTTTTGAGATCGGAATTTTGGGTTTTCATGAGCTGTATGCCAAAATCATCAATATTAAAACAATAAAAGGCTTGAAACTACTTCAGTTGTGTGTAATGAATCTAAAATATATGAAAGTCTAATGTTTATCAGTACATTACAGAAAATAATGAACTTTATCACAATATGCTAATTTTTTGAAAAGGACCTGTATATTGTATCTTGTATATCTTGTCATTTTGTTTGGTGATTAACTACCCATGTTAATACTGATTTGAAAGGTGGAAATGTATCTAATCCTTGTGAAAACTAAATAAAAAGCTGAATGAATGAAGGATGAACATCAGTAGCTTTTAATTTTGGATGATTTGTTTTGTTTACGCGATCATAATTTTTATGTTGCCAAATTGCGGTCTTTGTTTGGAGTATTGCTGTGAATAGAGATAATAATTGTTAAATAATTCAGAGCAGTAATTTGATTCGTCACACGTTACTAGTCCATTATTTCACACAATGTGTCAGTAATGTGCAAAGCAAAGCTTGCCAGTGCTGGATATAACAGTAGGCATACACATTAACCAGTTTACTGTGAAAGTGTGTGGCCAACAACTAAAATACTAAGGCACAGTTGAGTTGTATGTTTGTAAATATGACATTTTAACACAAAACTGTAGCCAGACTGAATTATTAGTTTAATGAACAATTACATCACAATGCTGCATGTATGCCATGTAGCTCTATACTTTTTATTAACAACATTTCAGTTCTGAGGTATTGCTATTTATACAAGATTTTCTTCCAGCTCCCTGAACCTGTATGTGAACTGGCTTGTTTTTATTCTGTTGAGATGTGGAGTTGTGCCCTCCTGCTCTACCACACACATCTTCATCCTCTCCAGCAGTCCCATCAAATCATTATTCTTGTCAGTCAGACCTGCATGAAGGAGTCCGCTATCACCGACTGAACTATCTGGACATTTTCAGGCTCCTCCACAGAAACATGTTCCTCAGCCTGACTTATGCCAAGGTAATAATATGATTTATAGAGATCTACCTTCAACTGCTTGTCATATTTCTTGTAATGACAATTTCTCAGAATTGCTTAATTGCTGATATGCAAGCTATTTTTGTAAATACTAAAAGCATCAGTTCTTAAATAGCCATACCAAGCAGATTTTGCATGATCATGTCTCTCTGTATATACATTACCAGTCAAAAGTTTTTGAACAGTAAGATTTTTAATGTTTTTAAAGAAGTCTCTTTTGCTCACCAAGCCTTCATTTATTTTATCCAAAGTACAGCAAAAACAGTACAAGTCTGAAATACTTTTATTATTTAAAATAACTTTTTGTCTATATGAATATATTTTAAAATGTAATTTATTTCTGCGATTTTCATTTTTAGCATCATTACCCCAGTCACATGATTCTTCAAAAATTATTCTAATATTCTGATTTGCTGCTCAAAAAACATTTATTAACATTATTATGTTGAAAACAGCTTTTTTTAGGTTTAGAAATAGAAATCTTTTGTAACATACTAAATAAATAATTTCTTTCACCAAAAAAATGTAATTTACTATAGTTATACTATAAATTACACTTATCCAAGATTTTGAATGGTATAGTGTATAATGTTACAAAAGCTTTTTATTTCAGATAAATGCTGATCTTTCTATTCATCAAAGAAACCTGAAAAACATGTACTCAACTTTAAATACTGATAATAATAATAATAATAATAATAATAATAATAATAATAATAATAATATTATTATTATTATTATTATTATTATTATTATTATTATTATAAATGTTTCTTGAACAGCAAATCAGCAGATTAGAATGATTTCCGAAGAATCATGTGACACTGAAGACTAAAGTAATGATGCTGAAAATGTAGCTTTGATCACAGGAAAAAAATTCCATTGTAAAATATATTGATGCGGCTCTTGAATGCTCTACTCTTCAAAAACTACTGTGTCCATAAAAACGTTAAACAGCCCAACTGTTTTCAACATTAATAATACCCTGCTCAAATAAATTAAAGTTAAAAATGAAATCACACATGGGATCTCAAAAAACAAAATATCAAATTTCTGCCAATATTGTCGACTATTTGAACTGAACTCAATCACTGAACCAATGATAAACTGACTTCAACTGAAAAGTTTACTATAGTTTACTATTGTCATCTTGCATTATCGACACACTATTTTCCTGTTTAGTACTGTAAGGCTGTAAAAAGTGCTATATACTGTGATTTGACTTGACTAAGTTTCAACATAAGTTTAAAATCTTTACTTCTATACATTGTGTAATTTGTTGAGAATAAAATGATACGGCAATGGTCAATGGAATCCAAAAGCATCAACCTGTTAAGGGCTGGACTCAAGATCACATTGAAAATCAAAGTAAAAAAATAAACGTACAGGCAGATCCAACTTGCATTAATTTCATCTAATCAACTCATAATGTAAGTCAGTACTGTGTATGGTCCCTAAGTGCCTGTATGCACTCTTGACAACATATGGGCATGCTCCTGATGAGATGGTGTCCTGGAGGATCTACTGCCAGACTTGGATCAGGGCATCAGTCTGTGGTGCAACTTTGGATGCGACATAATGTCCCAGAGGTTCTCAATTGGATTAGGGTTTGGAGAACATGAGAGCCAGTTAATGGCATCAATGCCTTTGTCATCCAGAAGCTGCCTACACACTCTGGCCACATGAGGCCTGGGCATTATCATGCACTGTTGGGAACCCAAGGCCCACTGCATCAGCGTAAGGTGTGACAATGAGGACTTCATCCTGGTACCTAAGAGCATTAGAGGGTTAGTTCACCCCAAAATGAAAATTAGCTCATTATTTACTCACCCTCAAGGCATCCTGGGAGTATATGACTTCCTTCTTTCAGACGAATGCAATCAGAGTTATATTAAAAAATGTTCTGTCTCCTTTAAGCTTCATAATGCAAAGGGCGGAAGTTTCTCTTCATCAGTCCAAAACAAGTCCAATAAAGCGCATCCATCCATAATAAAAAGTGCCTCACACAGCTCCGGGGGTTGAATAAAGGCCTCCTGTAGTGGATCGATGCGTTTTTGTAAGAAAAATATCCATATTTAAAACATAATAATCAGTTTAATCTAGCTTGCGCTTGCTGAAGCTTGCTGTCCAGGCGGATGACATAGGATGTTTCAGAAGTGGTGAACGTGAACACGCAAGTGTGAGAGATCCAAACAAAACAACGGTCACAAATTAGAAGAAAAAAAGGAGGATTTGTAAAGAAAAATGTCGGAGGATTTCGATATAAGCCAAAAGGAGACTAGTTGTCCTCTGCTAAAGTAAAGAAACTTTGCTTCCTTTGCTCCTGTAAACAAACTTGGATTTCACGAGACTCATCATACGTCATCTGCCCGGAGCTGCTTCTGTGTACAACTGTTAGTGCAAGCTAGATTAAAGTGATTATTATGTTTTAAATATGCATATTTTTCTTACAAAAACACATAGATTCACTAAGGGACACCTTTATTCACCCTCCGGAGCTGTGTGAGGTACTCTTTTATTATGGATGGAGGTGCTTTATTTGACTTGTTTTGGACTGATGAAGAGAGTCACCGCCCATTGCATTATAAAGCTTGAAGGAGCCAGAAAAAAAAAATATTTTTTTAAATTAAACGATTGCATTCGTCTGAAAAAACAAAGTCACATACACCTAGGATGCCTTGAGGGTGAGTAAATAATGGGCTTATTTTCATTTTTGGGTGAAGTAACGCTTTAAGGGTACTGTTGGGAAGCATGTGGAGGTCTGTGCAACCCACCAAGGATATTTCTCCTTAGACCAGCACTGATCCACTTCCAAACAGTCATCCTGGATGATGTTGCAGGCAGCTTAACATTCTCCACAGCATCTCCAGACTCTTTCACATCTGTAACATACAGCACTCAGTGTGAACCTGCACTCATTTGTGAAGAGAACTTGGCACCACTGCCCACCACAACAAATCAGTGTGGGGCTGTAAGCACAGGTCCCATTACAGGACGTCCGGCCCTCATACCACCCTAATGAAGTCTGCACATTAGTAGCCTGCCGTAGGTCATTTTGTAGGGCTCTGGCAGTGCTCCTACAATTCCTCCTTGTTGCTGGGTTGTTGCCCTTCTATGGCCCTGTCCACCTCTCCTTGTATAACGGCCTGTCTCCTGGTATCTCCTGCATGCTCTTGAGACTGTACAAGGAAACCTCCTTGCGACGGCATCTATAGATGTGCCATGCTGGAGGAGCTGGACTACCTGACAAGTACTGATAAGGACCCTATCAAAACACAAAACTACAGACAAATCAGTAAGGAAGGATAAGGAACCTGTCGTCACTTTCATTTGTACCAAAGCAAGTAAAACTGATTCACAGCAATCACTTATGCTTGATATACTGATATCCCTAAAGCTTAAATGACTTGGTGTTATACTGTGTTGATTAAAAGTGTATATTTTTGCATAAGTATTTATCTACATAAACTGTCAACAGCATGAAATATAGCATGAAAATATTTCACACAGGCAGAATCATTAACAGCCCACATCTGCAAACAATATTACAGTCATGGAGGAAACAAGTATTGAAAGCTCTCAATGACGTGTAGGAGATGATGCTCTGTGTTAAATGAACGTTGGAGAAACATTGCAGCGCAGCCGCAACTTTATACACCCTGCTATCTGAGGAGGATGCAGCAGGATAAATGAACAGTGTGGGCTGCCAGCACTAAAGAGCTTACAGCCCCCGACAATAATTAGCCCATTGGACCTGAGACACGTAATTGCAACATCTATTTAAGTCTGTGCTATTGATGAGCCACTCTGACCTGCTGGGGAAGAGGATGGCCTTTGTACCCTCCTGGGTGAGAAGTCTGCTGAGGCAATGCTACCAGCTGTGAACTCAATTACCAGAGAGGTGAGCTACCTGCTCTATATCCATATCACAGGTCTGCAAGGCTGCCTCTCAGGGAGACGGAAACTGCAAGAGACAATGAGATTGTGTGAAGTCTAGCAACAATGGTTTCGAGAGATAGAACAGGCTTGATTATTCAGTGTCATTAACCAAATATAGCACTAAGTCTGACACATTGACAATTTTGGAACTTAAAACAGTAAACAAATGAATATAATAAATGAACACCATACAAAGATGAGGTAAGGGCCAACTATATAATAAAAGTAGAATTTAACTGAAAGGTTAATCTGTGTTCAAAAGACAAGAATATTTTTTTATGTCAGGCCAAGGTATTATTTTATAATATTAACCTTACCTATAACTACACTACCATTCATTATAATCTTACAAAATATTTCAAATAAATGCTATTCTTTTTCATCAAATCTTAATCTTAAAAAAAAAAACTTATTTTATATCCACACTGATTAAGAAGTAGGACAAAACATGGTAAAAAAAGATTTGAAAAAATAAAACCTTTTAGGCTATTGAGACAAATGAAACTACATTTTTGTATCTTGCATGTATTAAGCTACTGAGCTATGCTTTGATCCAACCTCCCAGCTTTTCTCTTTTTTACCAAAATGTGTCAATTATTTTGCAATCAAGCAATCAAGATGTTTTTAACATTTCAAAACACATTCTCATGTCAGCAGTGAGATTATTAGATTTTGACATGTGACCAACAATTCCTCAACATATATAAAATATCATAATAAAATATTTTCAAAATATTCATTTGAAGGAGAGTTGACACATCTGATGGTGGTGACGAAAACTTGAATTTGTAGTCATTTTAACTATCAAATACACTGAATCAATTGCTGTATTAAAACAAACACAGAAACTGGAAGAGGGTGTTGACATATCATGGTTGACACAGGAAATATTAACATTTGGATTTAAAATATTCTAAAACTATAAAGCCTTTGATGTACTCTGCAGAGGTGAAATGTGGCAAGAGGGTCTGTTAGAGTGACAGCTTTCCCTGATATTCCCTGTTTTTTTTTTGTTTTGTTTTTGTTTTTTACATTTTCATGTCTGACGGCGTTGACAAAAAGTGGGGACAACTTTGAGACCTTATGAAACACGCATGTGCCTTTTGAAACAACCATGCTTCGATATGAGATATTATGAAGTGTTGCTTTTGATTAAACATCATTTTATAAAAAAATTAACCATTTTATTGCTTATGAACGATTGAACCCCTCTCTGTGGACACGCTGGTTCTGATGTAGTGAGAAGACAGTGTGCCATAGATTTGATATAACAATGATAAAATTAAATTTATAGAAATAATTATAGAGATAATTGTGTTAAATACATTCTATTATTAATCCCTCACAGTATTTACACTTGAAAATATTTTCTTTTTTAAACCTAACATGTTTTGTCCCACCTCTCAAGAATCAGTGCCCCGTTGGTGGAATTTTTTTTTTTTTTACTGTAGTACAGCGACGCCTATTGGCGATTTATTACTACACAATGTAGGAGTAGCCAAGTAGCAGCACACGAATCCCATTAAGCTCATCAAAGTGATATGAGACGTACATTCCTTTTAATAGCGCTACTTAAGAGCATATAAATCATGTCGCGTGGCTCTTAGCAAAAATATCTTTTTATAGATGTCCTGATACAAACTAAGTGACATAATAAATTAAAACAAACGACTCAAAACATAATAGATACAAAAAACCCCAGACCTTCCGGACGTCCAGAGCGTTTCCTGCGTCATGACGCACGATTGATCAGGTGGGCATGCAGTTTATCTGTTGTAAACTTGTTCGTGATTTATTCTGTAAGATGACATTTGTGGATTTACAGTACTGTATCAGCAAAGCAGTACATTTATAATAGGTTGAATCTTTTGCCATGGAAGATGGCGAACTATGGTGACCTTTGAATGAACAAATCTGTAACCCACGTTGCACTTTACACAGATGTTTTTTTATTTTATCTCTTTAATGAATCTCTTCAATTAAGTTAAAACATTCGTTTTATTTTTTATGTTAATGTTATCACTCAGACTTCAAAATAGTATTCTTACAAAAAAAAGGGTAACATTACCATGTGTGCACTGTTATGTGTGGTTTATTGTATAACTTTGTGTATTGTGGAATTGCTAATGGATTTGAATATGGTTTTAGTGACTAAAGAGCTGACAGGTGTAAAATTGTGGTTTGTTACAGACTTGAAGACTTGCATTTTTAAATCATTGAGCTTACAGTTGCTTCAGTGTCTATCAGATTCAGCAAATGTTAGTATGTTTTTTTTTAGTGGTGAAAAGAGTATAAAGAAATTTGCTGTCGAAACACATGAATAATGTCCTCCCTTCTGGAAAATCTAGCTTAGGCTGGTGTTTGTGTTTTGAAACATGGCGACTGGTTTCTAGCTGGTCTAAGCAGCGACCCTTGTTCCACAAACAGGCTTGACCACTTGAAGATGCTGGTTTGTTACTGTTTTAGGATGGTCTACCAGCTTTCATTACAGATGTTTGTCAGCACATGTGTATTTGCAATGACCCAAACTTTTAAACTGGTTAATGCATGGTATTTTCACTTAGTGTATTCACACTTTAGATTTCTCTATTACCTGATTTGACTGGACAATGTCTGGACTGCAAAATATGTTTTGCTTCGAGTGACTGAACTACGTTTTAGCTTGATAATGATAAGAAATTTTAATAATGCTTTAGTTAGTTGTTCTAAGCAGAAGACATTCCCTGTGTCCTAATCACATACCATCCGCCCTAAATAGCATCCGTGATGGAGTAGGTGACACAATCGCTTTGGGACCCATAATATGACGTTGCATAAATGAGTTAGGTGTGGCTCTGCTTTCTATGGCTAAAGTCGTCAGACATCCTTTTTGCTCTTCTGACTAAATTCATTGTTCATTCATAGTGTTGTGTTACTGAAGTTTCAGTTGGTGATGTTTTGGCTGTGCTTTCATTGATTAGATGCTGGTGTTGTGCCCAATTCTGACCCTCGCCAGATTACCCCCCCCAGTATTGGTAGGTTTAGGGTTAGGTGTGAGGGAGGGGTTAGAATTAGGGGTGGGGTTAGGATTAGGCAATCAGGTAGCGATTTCAACGAGAGGGGGTAATAATTTGGCGGGGGTCGAAAATGGGCAGTCTGTGTTGTTGTGTCATTCTTAACCAACAACATTAGTGTCCAGAACTGCCCCAAAACTCATATACAATGATATAAGATGACAAAAGATTTTAGAAGAATTTAAGTGTTGCAAAATTGAGGCCGTGCAGTGAGGCTGTGAATTGCATGAGGGTTCTTTAGAAAACACTTATTTATTAGGCATATTAGAATGGTCTGTGAAAGATCATGTAACAATGAAGTAATGGAGAAGTCTGGAGTAATGGCTGCTGAAAATTCAGGTTTGCCAGCACAGGGATAAATTACATTTTGAAATATATTGAAATGGAAAATGGTTATTTTAATTTGTAATAATTCAAAACTCAAATAAATGCAGCCTTGGTAAACATAAGAGACTTCTTTCAAAAAACATTTAAAAATTCTTACCATCCCTAAACTTTTGAATGGTGTATTTAGCATATTTATTTTAAAATTTAAATAAATCTAAAACCTAAAATGTTTGTTGGTAAAAAAAATATATATATATATATCCACTGAGATGTATGTCAGTTACGCACACTCACTCAAAAAAAAAAAAAAATTAAATTACTAAAGTAAAAATAAATGAATAAATAAAACTTTTTTAAAATCTATGATGTATGTAATAGAAGGGAATACTAAAATGTCCTAGTTATCAGTTTTTAACAAATATTTAAAGATATTTTACAATATAGAAATATTTTCAGATATTTGAAAATATATTTATTGTGGAGTATTTAAGATGTTTATGAACTCCTTGAATTTAAATGAACTGCACGCATCTAAATGAAATTGTCAAAATAATTGAAAGATGTAATGCTGATGAATGACCACGAACAAATTAAAACCATCAATTGAAACAGACAGTCCAGTTTCACTACTTTTGTTAGTGGCTATTCCCTCTCACTCAAGAGACTATTAGCTAAAACTATTTAAAGGTCTCTGTCCTTTTTTTTTAATTTTTTTTTTTTTTTTTTTGGAATCTGATAATCCAGCATCATTTCTTTTCAGAATCTGCTAATGTATCTGTATTAGCATATGAATGCAGACCCTTTAGCACCCTTCTGTTTCTGCAAGTCTCACCCGCAATTCATAGCATCCATTTGGGTCTAGTCATCAGTCTGAGTCTCAAAAATGTGTCCATTTAAGCAAAATTCGAAATTAAATTAATTTATTTTTCAGTCACAAGGGCAGAAACAAGAAGCAAAGGTTTATTCAGTAGAGTAATGAGAGAAATAAGAGACAGCTGATTCTTTAAATTGAATCACATATGAATAATTTTGCTCTCAGACTCTCCCAGGTCACTAGCTGTTCATTATGACCTATTTAATGCCCAATTTTAAAAAAATGTGTTAATTGCTGTGTTGATGTCTTTTAAATTCTTGGTTTAGTTGTGTTGGGGATTGCTCTTCTAAAACATTAATTGGCTAAAAGTCCAAAAATTGACCTATTTTGAGTATATATAGGGTGGTAGAAATTTATCAATACATCTACTGCACAATTATGTAAACTTTTGTTGTCTACCTAAGAGTTAAAGGCATAACCATAACTGCTGTGACTGGTCTTCTGATGTGATATGGTCCATAGAGGTCGGGTTATTGCAGTTGAAACATAAATAGAACTCGGAACTGAAGGAAAGTGATGAGAATATGTCATTAAGGTCAGCAGATAATAGCAACACGTCATAGTCACGTTTATCTCGGTCAGTCAGGTGTTGAGTTGAAGTGCTGTGAAGGAAAAGTTTACATATGATCCTCAGGTGTGAGGTGTTAAGAATAGAATGATGATAACAGTAAGGAATGTAACACAAGGGAGTGTGACTCATAACTTTTACAAAAAAAATCACACCTGGACAGGCCTATAACTTAAAGATTCTTTTGATTACTGTACACATATGCAGCTTTTGTGAACCCATACCATTAAAAAAGTTTGGGGTCAGTAAGATGCATTAAATTAATTAAAGGTGACAAACACATTTATAATATTATAAACAAAAAGTTTCCATTTTAATATAAATGCTGTTCTTCGGAATACCTGAAAAAATGTTTCTTATGCAGCAAATCAGGATATTGAAGACTGGAGTAATGGCTGCTGAAAATTCAGGTTTGCCGTCACAGGAATAAATTACATTTTAAAAATATGTTAAAGTAGAAGGTTATTTCAAACTGTAATAATAATTCACAATTTTTTGATCAAATAAATGCAGGCTTGTTGAGAGTGAGAGCCTGAAAAAACATTTAAAATCCTGCATAAATTGTCTTAATAATATGTATGGATTATATAAACATGATTAGGGATGCTCATAGCACAGGTTAATGTGCTGCTGCCCCGTCAAAAGTTTTCCCCTTTATGTGCTGCGGTTGTTAATAATTGAATCAAACTGACTTTTTTGTTTTTGTTTTTGTAACATCACCTGATGGCTACAATAGTTGAATGCTCTCCAAGTAAAATGCTTTTTCTATTGATTGCGCCTGGATGGTTCAGATATCGTCATTCATTCTTTCCTGCTTACCTCTACTTCTGTGTAAGTGAACTCATTTTTATCTATTTTAAAGACACAGTGAAATCAGAATTGGAGTTTTGTGGCTTGTGGTTCATGTTTATTAGCTTTGAAGCAAATAGCTTGTCCTACTGTAACAATATTTACAAAAATATTGATGATTTACTGATTTTTTCATTCGTTCATTTTTGTTTAATCAAATTCTCCAAATCAAAGTCCCTCCCCCATTATTATTATTATTGTTATTATTGCTAAAAGTAGCTTTTTGTACCTCAGTAAAAAAAAAAAAATGTTACGCTGCTGACTTAAAATTGTTAGTTTAGTCAACTAAAATATTCCAGTTGTCACTTAAATTAACATTAAGTAACTTAAAATTTCAAGTTGACTAAACTAAAAATTAAGTCAGCGGGGGAACAAATTATATTAAGTTTTTTTTTTACTTTTTTTTTTTTTACAGTGTATAGTAAAAGTGTGTGTGTGTGTATATATATATATATATATATATATATATACACATACATAAACATACTTATGTTTATCTTTTTAAACTAAATATGTGTATTATTGTAATTATTATTATAATTTCCTTTGATATAAAAGGGTGTACAAAGTTCACAGACGTTCTCTATACGTGTTCAGAGATGTGTTAAAGTATGTAAAAGGATCTTTATCTCTACTGTCTCTTCTCATCTCTTGATCTAAAATGGTTCAGCGTCTGTTCCCAACCACAGGAAGTTCACAAAACTCTCCATAATCATATCAGGACTTGTTGGTTATTTGTAATATTGGAAAATATCTGCTAACCCATGGAGCACTTTTGCTGTAGAACAGGGTGTTTTAGTCTTAAATGATGAGATTACCCAGGTATGAATATGTATTTTGCAGATGTGAAATGTGATTAAATGTAATTTTTTTTGTGCCACAGCACTCAGTGTGTCAGTTATCAAACTGCTTTTTGAGAAAGTGGCTTGAGCACAGAGACTCCCCACTCATGTCAGGATTTTTGTCATTCTTCACCTCCTCCCGGACTGCTACAAGAGTGCGTCAGTTTGACGGATCCCACACCCTGTCCTCAACGTCTGAGGAACGGGTCAGACCAGTGCTACGGGAATCCAGTGAAACTGACTGGTAGTGTCCCTGTGTAAAACGTGTGCCACATGGTGTCTCAGAGTCGGAGGGCTCAGTGACTTATACATCATGTATGATATGTCTGTCATTGTTGCTGTTATAATTTAAAACACATTTCATTCTGATATAGCATATCTAGTTTGAAGCTGAAATATAGGCCCAGATTATCCATAATCACAATACCTTTACACATGAAAGTAAACAGATATAATATATACTAGAGGTCTTTTCTTAGAAAAAGTGTAAGTTTATGTGTGGCAAAAACCTGTTTAGATTATTAGATTATTAGAAAAAAATAAATCGTTTTATCATTATTAGAAATAAAATTGGTTTGAAATAAATTTATTCAATGAAAACCTTGAAAAACTTTAGCAAAAAAATGACTTGACAGTACTAAAGTTAGTACTAAAGTACTAAAATTACTAAAATAAAAAATGAAGCTAAACAGTTATATAAAACTAATAAAAATTCCAAAAACATAACAAATGATTAAAATGTAAACTAAAATTCCAATGAAAACTAAATATATAAAAATAAAAATATTAGTAAATGCTATAGTACATTTTATATATTTGATTTAATAATGAATTTTGATGTTATGATCATTTTGGATCACTAGGATAATTGTTAATTATGTATATTATTTTTTTTTATCATCATCATCAGTCTTTGCGTATTGGCCTTACTCTCCCTGGATAGGCCCATATTTGTAACCCAAGGGAAACAAAAGCCTTTTCATTGTTAAACAGTCACCGCTCCATTCTCGCCTACTTCCAATGCATAATAAAAAACCGAACCAGTATCAGAGCCAATCACCGACCAGCCTCACTCTCAAGAGCCAATTATTGAGTTTAGAGGGCGGATCCTGTCCGATGAATGCAGGTTGCAATCCCGAAACCAGGCGGGTGTTGTCTCTTTAGAATGAGCTGCTGCTCAGGTTTATATTGGGCAGGGAGTGCGGCCTGTCACTGCCTTGGCAAAACTCCCACTGGAATACGTACCTCCTTATTCTATCACTCAGTTCACTGGTGAAAACTGCTGTGGTTCAGGGCCACTGAAAGAAAGGATAAGGACACTGGGAAGAACCAAAGTTCAGAGATTGTTTCCACTGCTTCCCTGGGTCTCCCATCTATTTATTTGCCCCTGTGGGGCAGTGTTATTTCAGTTTGTTTTTTATATATTTATTTATTTATTTTTGCCTGAAGTGACTGTTTCAACAGAAAGACAGCAGGTAAGCTTAAAATATACTTTTGTATTTTTAATAGGCTGTGTTATGAATGGGAATCCCTCATTGTGTCCCTAAGATTTATTTGTTGGGGTAGTTTTTTTGTTTACTTCTTATGTAGGCGACTGAGGCACTAGATCCGTTCAGCATAGGCCAAATCTGTCAGGATTTTGTTTTTTTGTGTTTAATTCTTTATTTCTGTGTAGGATTGACTGTGATTTATTTTTATCTTGTCATTAGCAGTTCCTGTCTAGTGAGTTAATCTGATTCTATGACAGGATAAATATCTACGTTTCTCCACCTCACCAGTTTGACTGGCTCTGCACTGTTGCACTATTAGTCATTCATTGGAGGTCAGGTAGTACAGATGACATTAAGCTTCATCATTACCACATAAATGAGTTTAGAATGTCTTGTTTGATTGTCTTGGAGTTTTCAGACATCATTTTATATGAAATCAGAGCTCATACCATATTGAAGAAAAACACTTTGTATGAATTCTGTGAGCCTGACCTTTCAGTGAACAGTAAGAGTTGTCTCATATTTTTTCACAAGAATCGTGTTTCTCTCTTTCTCTGCCTTTATGGCGGTTCTGTTACATTTTGATGAAACAGGTGGTGATGCGTTTAATGTGCTTTGTCATCATAGTCCATTGTTTTCCTGTCGAACATCAACCCACATACGAACAGCTGTGGAGAATGACTTTAACTCTTTATAGTGCTGTTCTGTTTGCCCGGTCAGATCCCACGTGTGATTTGAGCAGTACACGCTCCTAAAAATAAGCTTCTTTAGTGGCATCTACAGTTCCATGATGAGCCTTTAACATCTTACTGTTGCAAAAATGTTTCTTTATTAGAGAAAAATTATTCTTTAGATGTTTAAAATCTTCTTCACACTCAGAAAAGGTGGTTCTTTTAGGAACTGATCACTGAAATGTATTTTGGGGAACCCAAAATGAGCATTCCTATTCTTATAGTGTATAGAAATAGTCTGTTCATTCCAGCTTCTGTGAGGTGGTGATGAATGGTCTGGTTTTCAGCAACTGTATCTGAAAACCAGCACAGTGTCTTGTTTCATAAAGTTTTCCAACATTTTTGCACAAGCATTTACTATTAAATACTTCAAAACTCTCCTATACAGCCCTATCAAGATTTAAGGTACAATTTGTGAATAAAAACAACCATCATGTGCCAACCACACTCAGAAAAACTGGTACAAGAACTGTAACTGGGTCAGAATCCTTTCAAAAGGTAGAATCTTGTACATTTTGTACCTTTTTTCTAAGAGTGTAATAGTAATAGTTCAGCTTTGGTAACATCATGTACCACTCAGGTTCACTTGGCCAGCTGTTTCCTTGTTTGCTTTTGCTGGGCTGTCATTGTTGACTCTGACTCTTCTGTCTTTCTGATAACAGCTGACCAGCTTTTACTAGCTGGATTGTTCCAGTCTGCTCATCTTGTTCTAACACATTTATTTATGTCCTCCAGTGTATTGGTTGTCTGAAGAAATAAAGACAAGATGTTTCAAGAGGTGCTTTCAAACATCTTGAAGTTCTACGACTACCTTCTGAAAAGAACAGGTAAGAGTTTATTGCATCATGCTTTTTAGATAAACAAAACCCACCAATATTACTAGTGTTTTTAATGTCTTGTGCAAATAAGAAATTATGAAAGCTTTAAGATTTATCATAACTTCATTCATTTGTTGTATACCGTCCTACAGTGTGGTCACTGGTAGTGAAAAAATGGCTGTAGAAGGATGTGGCTTGTTTGATGTGGCTGATCATTTGCTGTGTAATTTGCACAGATGCCAGAGTACGGGATTATCCGCTGATGCAGAGTCCCATTCAGATGACGGTCATCTTGGTGGGTTACGTGGTCTGCGTTTTATATGTGGGACCACGATTCATGGCCAATCGGAAACCTTTCCGCCTCAACACAGCTATGATTGTCTATAATTTCTCAATGGTGGCCTTCAACGCCTACATTGTTTATGAGGTAGGATACTCTTTCATTTATTTGAATGTGTGTTTGGGAGAGTAATTTAAGGTATTCCTCATTTATTATAGACCCTCATAAGAGTAATTCTTCTGTAGATCACAAAAGGAGATGTTTAGCAGAATCTTCACGCTGCTCTCTTCCATATAATAAAAGTAAATGGTGACCATAGCTGCCAAGCTCCAAAAATGACAGATAGTCACAATAAAAGTGGACTTTTGTGATGACTTTGTCTGACAACCAGACTGCTTGAGTCGTGTAGATGATTTTTTATAATACTTTTATGGTGCTTTTTTGTCATTTTTGAAGCTGGACAGCCTATGGTCATCATTCATTTTCATTATATGAAGATGATCAGCGTAAACTGATAAATGTCGTCTTTTGTGTTCTACAGAAGAAAGTAAGTCAGAAAGGAATGACATAAGGTTGTAAATTATGGTACTTTTAAAAGACCATGTTACCATATTGTTGTACTAACGTGTAATTTTGGACCTGCCTAACGCAGTTCCTGATGTCTGGCTGGGGAACAACGTACTCTTGGAGATGTGATCTCTGTGACCCCTCCAGCAGTCCTCAAGCTCTCAGAGTAAGTTTATTTCATGTTCTTCTGTGAACCTCAGAAAATATTAAGCAGAAAAACTTTTTTCAACACTGATAATAATAAAAATGTTTCTTGAACACCAAATCAGCATATTAGAATGATTTCTGAAGAATCATGTGACACTGAAAACTGGAGTAATAGCTGCTGAATATTCAGCTTTGCCATCACAGAAATAAATTACACTTTAAAATATATTAAAAAGAAAACACATATGAGAGACATACAATTGAGGTCAAAAGTTTACACACACCTTGCAGAATCTGCAAAATGTAAATTATTTGACCATAAAAAGAGAGATCATACAAAATGCATGTTATTTTTTAATTAGTACAGACCTGAATAAGAGATTTCACATAAAAGACGTTTACATATAGTCCACAAGAGAAAATGACCCTGTTCAAAAGTTTACATACACTTGATTCTTAATACTGTCTTGATGTGTCAGAAGGAAAAACTATGCATAGAGAGCCGGGGGTGAAAACTTTTGAACAGAATGAAAATGTGTACATTTTTCTTATTTTGTTTAAATATCTTTTTTTTTTTTTTTTCATTTAGTACTGCCTTTCAGAAGCTACAAAATAAGTTAAATTTACCCTGATCTTCAAATTCAAATCCCGGTTCTTAATGCGTCGTTTTTCATTCTGGATCAAAGAGCGTTTGAACCATCTGTAGTAGCTGCATATGAGTCCCTCAGTTGTCTCAAAATCATACAGTCATTGTAGGAAAGGGTTCAAATACACAAAAATGCTGAAAAACTAAAGAATTTGTGGAACCTAACGGATTTTTCTGAAGAACAGCAGGCAGTTTAATTGTTCAGGTCAAACAAGTGATTTATATAAAACTAAACAAAAAATACAGCTGTGGATCATTCAGGTAACAACACAGTATTAAAAATCAAGTGTATGTAAACTCTTGAACAGGGTTATTGTTAGAATCACATTTCACATTCACGTTATAAATAACTTGCATTTTATATGATCCCTCTTATTTTGGTAAAATAATTAACATTTTGCAGATTCTGAATGGTGTATGTAAACTTTTGACCTCAACTGCATATTTCAAAAACATTAAAAAAAAAATCTTATCAACCCTAGAATTTTAAACGAAAGTGAATATTGTGATTAATTGCATTTCTCCTTGTATCCTCAGATGGTTCGGGCAGCCTGGATGTTCTATTTTTCCAAATATATTGAACTTCTAGATACGGTAAGACTAATTTGTTATTCTTATCTTGTTAGTCTTCATGCTATGATTATCTGTGCTGCAAATTTATATGTTGCATTGCATAGGAATATGATAATGTGCATTTTAAAAGTGCATACACACCACAGGCTTCCTTATTAACTACAGGATTATTTGTTACCAGAGTTTAACAACAACTGTGTCTGTGATCCAGGTGTTTTTTGTGTTGAGAAAGAAGCACAGTCAGGTGACGTTCCTACACATCTTTCATCATTCTGTCTTGCCCTGGACCTGGTGGTGGGGCATCACTCTTACTCCTGGTGAGTCTATAAAAAGTCTATGATTTCAGTATTTATTAATTGGTTTTACTTCAAGACCCAGGGTCTTGACATCAGCCATCAGCCAGCTAAAACTGTGTATCATATAAAAACAAGTCTGTGATTTTAGAAGTCTGTGAAATGTATTTGTTCCTATAAAGGATTTTTAGGTTAATAAATAAGGTTAATGTGTTTACTAGTGTAAAGATGTCTAGTTTCATTTGCTCACTTCATTTTTTTTCATGTTAAAATTGACAGCGGGTGGCATGGGTTCTTTTCATGCTATGGTGAACGCCTGTGTCCATGTCATCATGTACACCTACTATGGTCTAGCTGCTGCAGGGCCGCGCTTCCAGAAGTATCTGTGGTGGAAAAAGTACATGACAGCTATCCAACTGGTTAGTGTTAACTCTTTTAAATTCTTAAAACTACTGTGACTTAGGGGATGTTCACACTTGTCATGTTTGGTTTGATTAAAACAAACTCTGCTTAGCGTTCATACTTGCTCTGTTAGTGCGCTTCATTTGAGCAAGTATGAACGCTGGTACGCACCAAACAAGCGGACCAAGGCCGCTAAAAAGATGGGTCTCAGTCCGCTTCCAAATTAACTCTCGTTCGAATGATATATGAATGCAACACAGACCAAATACTTGTAAACGAACCAAAAACAGGAAGTAATGACAAGATGCGACACTATGCGACATGATTTCACGAAGGGAACAAGCGGTGTATCCAAAACCCAATAAGCAGAGGGCAAACATGGAGCAACTAGGCAGTAAAGTGCCTTTAAAGGAGAAGTCCACTTCCAGAACAACAATTTACAAATAATAATTTACTCACCCCTTTGTCATCCAAAATGTTCATGTCTTTCTTTCATCAGTCGTAAAGAAATTATGTTTTTTTGAGGAAAACATTTCAGCATTTTTGTCTATATAATGGACTGATATGGTGCCCCGATTTTGAACTTCCAAAATGCAGTTTAAATGCAGCTTCAAACGATCCCAAATGTGGTTGTAAAGATCCCAGCCGAGAAAGAAGGGTCTTATCTAGCATAATGATTGGTTATTTTAATTTAAAAAATACAATTTATATATTTTTGTAATGCCAAACGCTCGTCTTGTCTTACTTTGCCTGGACTGTTTTTGTTCCGGTTCATGACAGTTAGGGTATGTCGAAAAACTCCCATCTCATGTTTTCCCTCAACTTCAGGTGTTTGACCTTCTTTGCATGTTCACGTTGCAAAGACCAGGTCGGTACTTCTGCAGTGATGTAGGATGATTTGAAAATGATTTTTGAAGTTGAGGGAAAAAATACGATTGGAGTTTTTCGACATACCCTAACTGTCTTGAGTCAGAATACACAGTTCAGGGAGAGAAAGGCAAGATGAGCGTTTGAGATTAAAAAATATTTAAATTGTATTTTTTTTAAATGAAAATAACCGATCGTTTCGCTAGATAAGACTCTTCTTCTTCAGCTGGGATTGTTTACAACCGCATTTGGGATCGTTTGAAGCCGCATTTAAACTGCATTTTGGAAGTTCAAACTCGTGGCACCATAGCAGTCCATTATATGGAGAAAAATGCAAAAATATTTTCCTCAAAAAACAATTTCTTTACGACTGAAGAAAGAAAGACATGAACATCTTGGATGACAGGGGGGTGAGTACATTATATGTGAATCTTTGTTTTGGAAGTGGACTTCTCCTTTAATGAGCTCTTTGTGAGTTCTCAGGTGGTGAAAATAAAATCATATACACACAACGAGCGTGCTTAGTCCAGCAGACGGCATTAGGCGTATCCGCTGAGCAGAATTATGTGAATGGGTACTTTGATGTCATACACCCGCAGCGGCGCTTTAAGTCAACACACCTTTTCCTTTTGTTTGGAATGTTCAGTGAGTTCCGTCACAAAATATACGTCATTTAACCTGACCAATCAGGTTGTGAACATATCACTATGCCCTTAGGCTGTTATCTTTAGGTTCTCTGTCAAATGCCAGTGTGAACGCTAAACAGACCAGGACCAGGTATATCATTTTTCTTTTTGGTCCGGACCAAATAAACCAAACAAACCGAGCTACAAGTGTTACCACACCCTGAAAGGATTAGTTCACCCAAAAATTAAAATTTGCTAAAAACTGACTCACTCTCAGGCCATTCAAGATGTAGATGAGTTTGTTTCTTCATCGGTTTCCTCAAGTTTAGCATTACACTTGCTCACTAATGGACAGTGTTGGGGAAAGTTACTTTTAAAAGTAATGCATTACAATATTGCGTTACTTCCTAAAAAAAGTAATTGCGTTACTTGGTTACTTTTTATGGAAAGCAATATGTACATTACTTCTGCGTTTCTTTTGCGTTACTTTTAAAATCTGGATACGGCTTGCCTGCTTGTTTTTAATAAAAAAAAGTTCTATTTGTAGCAAATGTAAAGGCTTTTTCACACCAAAGAGAAATGAATAAGCCTCAGGCTGAAGGAAAAGTAAATTCACGTCTGTACAGTAGAACGCAGCAGCAGAAACTTCAAAATTGCACAAATGAAGCACAAATTTTATTTGTAAGTATTTTTTCTTATTAGTATGGTTAAACTGGATCATCAAACGTCAGCAGCAAAGACACTGGTTAATAAAATGAGATTAAATACATATTTGTGTTATTTAAAATTTAATTATTGCAGATTTGCGTCATATTCTCAGTTTGCATTTCATTGCAAACTTTTGTTTTAATTCATTTTGGTGAAGACTGAATCTGTTTTTGTTCAAGTGAGATGAGTAAAGGCATGTTCACATTTAGTTTAGAACTATAGTATCATCATGTTAACCCAGCACAAAAAAAGGCCTCTCAACATTGGGACAGGAGTAACTGGCGTTACTTATTTTAAAAAAAAATAACTCTGATATTTTCTTGTAAATTAAAAAGTAATGCGTTACTTTACTAGTTACTTGAAAAAAGCAATCTGATTACGTAACTTGTGTTACTTGTAATGCGTTACCCCCAACACTGCTAATGGATTCTTTATAATGAATGGGTACCATCAGAATGAGAGTCTAAACAGCTGATAAAACCATCACAATAATTCCCAAGTAATCCACACTACTCCAGTCCATCAATTAACATCTTGTGAAGCAAAAAGTTGTGTTTGTAATAAACAAATTCATTATTCAAATTCTTATCCACAATATTGATTTTTTTTCAATGAAAATGTCATCTTGTCTGAATCAGGAGAGAAATGTGCACAGATCAAGCACCATTTAAAGTGAAAACAGTCCAAAATATGTCTCAACGAATGTGTCGTGTGGGAGGACAGAAAGGGTGGAGAATGCGTGATTATGGATTGTGGCCAGAAGCAACGGTTTACGATTGGAAAGTTTTAATGATGGATTTGTTTATTACAAATAAGCAGCTTATTGCTTCACAAAAGATTTATTTACGAACTGTAATTCGTAATGTGGATTACTTGTGAATTATTCAGATGTTTTTATCAGCTGTTATCAGATCTTACTCTGACAGCACCCACAAGAGAATCCATTGGTGAGCAAGTAATGCAAAATTTCTTCAAATCTATTCTGATGAAGAAACAAAACTCAACTACAGATGAGGACGAATACATTTTCAGCAAATTTTCATTTTTTGGGTAAACTTTTCTTCTGATGTGAACTGTATTTGCATCAGTGAAAATGAGAAAAATTGAGATGAAGTAAAATTATAATACTTTTAAGTTAGTTTATTCTGTTTTTCTCTCTTAACAAAATTACACTGTGACAGCAATAATTACATTTCTTTTCTGTTGTATTTTCCACAGATTCAGTTTGTGCTGGTGACTGTCCATATCTCTCAGTATTACTTCATGGAAAAGTGTGAATACCAAGTTCCCATCTTCATTCATCTCATCTTGATCTACGGCACCTTTTTCTTCATCCTCTTCTCCAACTTCTGGATCCAGGCCTACATAAAGGGAAAGCGACTACCTGTTTCCACTGAGGACAAACCCAAACAGAACGGCATTACCACTGTGATTGAGCCAGTAGTAGTGGCCAATGGCAAACACTTGGAAAATGGCACTGTGCACTACACTAATGGATTTGCTCACAATGGGAAAGTGAAGGAGGTCTAAACAGGCCAATCAAAAGACTTTATTTTTGTCAAATTACGTTTTTTTAAGATTGCGTGGGAGATGAAACGGCACATTGGATCTGGCGGTGGGTCCCCCTATCTTTGTATTTATGGATGTTGGAGGCTGGGGAGCACAATGCATGAAGAGAAATCGTCCACTGAAGTCGTCTTCATTGACGTCGCTCTGAAACCCGACAGCAAGTCTGTGGTTCAATCCGCTTGACCTTGGCTTTTTTTCCTGGCATATGAGTCTCCCAATTGTTTGCACACTGTACAGTTTTCACAGATCTAACTCATACTTGACTGTAAATAAATATTTTCTCACAGTTTATTGGAAATGTATGAGTTGTCCATTTTTTCAGTGTTCGTAACTTATCAGTTAATAAATGCTTTTTATAATAAATTGTATTTTTGGCTTTATCCTCTATTTGTGAAGTGGATTTTTATTTCAAAATTAAACAAACATTTAATTAAACACACTTAACTTACTGAACATTAGTATGTTTTTGAAAGATCTTTATTTCGCATTCTTTCTCCTCAATCCTGAATTTATAGCAGTAAGACTAGTTAAGACATGAGCAGCCTCATACAGTTGCAATCGAAATTATTCAACCCCCTTGACCTGCAAGACATCTTGCTGCAGAGAACTAGATTTTGTGAAAACAATTCAACAAACGAATCAGTAAAGTATTACAGAAATTATTAATACACATTTGAGTAATTCTGAGAACATAAGTTAATGAATAATGAAAAAAAAGAAAAATCCAATTCACTCTGAACATTCATGTCTTGGCCCATTCCTCATCTGAAAAGGCTTTCAGATCACTGATAGTCTTTGGTTTTCACTTTGCCACTGCTTTCTTTAAATTTAACCAAATATTTTCAATGAGATCTAAGTCTGGAGCCTAAACAGGCCACTCAAGAATATTCTATGACTGATCCCTGAGCCAATCATAAGTAGATTTTGGATGCATATTTTGGGATGATTGTCCTGCAGGTAAGTCTATTGATCATTAGCTTCAGACTTTGCACCAAAGGCATCACAATTCTTGCCAAAATGTCCTGATACTTCAAAAAATCCATGATATCCTTCATACAGTAATGATTTCCACTTCTTGCTACAGTAAAATGCCCCCATATGTTTGACCATGGAGATGGTGTGCTTATGCTTTGCCTTTTTTTTGCACCAGACATACTGCTGATCCATAGGTCCAAAAAGTTCCAGTTTGGTCTATCCAAATGAATTTTAGCATGTTCAAGTCAACCCTTTTGTTCTTTTTTGTCAAGATTGGCATTTGCCAAGATACCTCAGCATGAAGGCCATACTTGTCTAGTGTTCTTTTTATACACTGCACTGAAATGCTTTTCCTCCTTTTGTCAGATCATCTGTACATTGGCTGTACATTGCAGGTTTTTCCTCAGTTTGCTCAGTTGTTCAACACCCTCAAAGGTTTTCTGGTACAACACATTTTAAACTAAGGAATAAGGCTGCCAGCTGTGTCTCTAAAAACTTTCAATGTCTTGGAAACCTTCATGTAGCCTTAGACTTTCTAATATAATAAAACCATTTCTTCTCTATAGCGTTTGTGAGATCTCTGTTGACTTTACCATATTTGCTACTCAACTTAAGCACATGCGTGATCTAAATGTATGTATACGTAACAGCCCAAGCTAATTCTGTTTTAAAAGCGTTTCTAAAGACTTAATTGTGTTTGAAGACAATTTTGTTTCCTACCATAAAAATAGGTGACTTAAAACAGCAGTGTTGAATAGGGGTTGAATAATTATGACATAGCCGTGTTAAAATAATCCTATAATTCAAAAACATTACATATATTGACATGATCACCTTTAATATGCCAGTAAACTGTTGTAGATGCATTTTTTATAAAGTCCTGGATTTTGATTTTTTTTTTAGAATACACTGATCCCTAGTCATTTTTCTGGTTAGTTCTCATAATACTCACAATAACCCCTAAAGAGTGCACTGTTGTCCATTTGTCTTCTGAAACGCCACAAATTCCCACGTTTTGTACTCTGCAAAAAATGCTTTTCTCACATCTAAATTCTAAAATCAAGAAGGATTTTCTAGACAAGCAAAAATTTCAGGAAAAAAAAAGTCACAATTGAGTTTTTGCTTGAAGCAAAATAATTGAGAGGGTGCTTGCTGCAGAGCCAGATGGTAGGAGCTGGAGCTGGAGCCCCCTTGCTGGAGGTAATGGGTGGAGATAGACACCTAACCACACCCTAACCCTACCCCTTACTCTATCCTAACCCTAACTCCACCCATTAGTTCACACAGAGGTGGAGCTGGACCTCCAGAGAGGGGGAGCTGGAGGCCATTCGGCTCTGCAGTCAGCAGTACTTGAAATAATCTGCCAATGGGGTAAGCAAAATAATCTTGTTTTCTGCTTAAAATAAGATTATTTTGCTTGTTCTAAGCAAAAACTCACTTAAATGTGATGTCTTGTTTCTGAAAACAAGACTTTTCTTGATTTAAGAATTTTTAGATATTTTGGCAGGAAACAAGACCAAAACAAAACAAAACCCTAAGAAAAGTATTTTTTTTGCATGTAGCCCCAAGTGTATGTTCAGGAAACACATTAACCTCAACACTCATCTCATCCATTGCTGAATTGACACTTATCAAAACATGACACCTAGAGGTTTTCAGTGGCATTTATTCAACTATTCTGCCAACATGGCAATACATAATTCCACTTAATTTTAAAACCATACATTAAAAATTAAAAGATTAAACTTGGCATTAAAACACAACATTGAGCAGCTATAAGGCAAATATGAGAAACATGTCAAAAGTTAAGTAAATACTTGCTTACAAAAACTTTATTTGAAACTTTACACTTCTGTACATAATTTAATGTTCACCTTTATGGTTAAATATGCAAGAACTTGATAGGAAAGTAATAAAAGGACTTAGCTTTCAGGGGAGGCGGTCTACTAGGAATCCCATTTACCAGCCATGCTCATTTTTCTGTTTTTTTTATAAACCCATTGTGTCTGTAAAAACACAAGAATAAGGGAGTGCCTAATAAAACTTAGTGTAGAGCTTGACTGATGTAACAGCTTCAGTGTTAGTTAATGGAATTGCCCAGCCCTTTGAAAGCCAAACAATAAAACCAAAGGGAGTTTCTAATGAACAGTTGGGAAACTGCTTTAGCTCTTCAAATCTTCCAACTCCCAGTTTGACAGATGCATTAAAATATCCATTTCATAATTATCGAATATGTTGTTGAATGATGCTGCTGGTAGGCTTTGGTTTCTTGACCGCATCCTTTTCAAAACTCTTCCAAAGTCGAATCGTTTCGTCGGCCGCAACAGAAGCCACGGTCGAACCATCTGGACTGAGCGCCAAGTTGAGGACCCTGTCTTCGTGTCCTGAAAACAATGATTGGGAAAGAAGAGGAATTAATATTACTTCTAAATTTTATTGCAGTTGTAATATTCAAGTGAAGGACCAAACAAAACTATGAAGCACAACAATGTCGAACTTGCCTTCAAGTTCTGCAACTTTAGTGAGCGATGGGTATTTCCAGATAACAACCTTGTCATGAGCAAAACCATGACCAGACACCAACTCTTTGTAATTTGGCGCAAAAACAAGAGATGATACCTGAAAAGAAACGATTTAGTTGTCAAATAACTGATGTTCCATGTATTACAACATGCAAGCGGAGAGTGAGCCTACCTGTGAACAAGTGTCTAAGGCACTGATACAAGAGCCGCTGTTGGCATTCCAGATGCGAATGTGACGGTCACTGGTGCCTCCTCCCGACGCAAGGATGCTCGGCTGCCAAGGGCACCACGCCAATGCCTTAAGGGTGCAAAAAAATAAAAAAAAAAAAAAAGGACAAAAAGCTGAACCCAAAACCTCAAGTGGAAGAGCAGTGCTAGAATAAACAGACATCATAAACTCAAGTCACCTTGACCGCTCCCTGGTGTTCACTTAGAGCATGGATGGCTTGATTGTCTGAGCCACTTGTCATTGGCCAAATGTACACCATGTTGTCATTACCACCACTAGCTAAATATTTCCCATCTGGGGACCAGGTAAGGCCACAGACTTCCTGAGTGTGTCCACCAAAGGTGAAGATGTGGTGGTCTGCTACCCGAACATCGTGTTGGTGAATCAAACCAGATCTGGCGCCACTAAGGAGAACAAACAAAGAGTGTTAAACACTTAAAAGGATATAATTTGCAGAGTGCAAGGTGGTGCTGGTCTTACCTAGACAAAATGTGATCATTCCAACTCAAGCAGCTAACCCTTGCCAAGTGGCCATCCATGCTGCGGAGACGCTTTTGGTATTGAACATCCCATAACTGCAAGAAAATAGAAGTCAATTACAAAGTCAAATAACTTAATTGGCAAAATGTAAAACCTTACATTCTGAAATCATAAAGTGATATTCTGTAACCAAGTGACCAATTACCTCAACTTTACAATCACTCGTCCCAACAGCCAAGAAATTGCCATCTTTGCTCCAAGAGACCGAACAGATGTACTCGTTATCATCCTCCATTTTCTTCAATAGAACAATGCCTCCGGCTGCAGCATCCCACAAATACACATGGTTGGCAAGGCCAACTGCCAAAATGTTCTGCCTTCCCCAATCCATCAGATTCAGATCTGAACAGAAATAGACAGGTTAACCTCATAAATAATCTTCAAATCATACAATGTGGTTTTCATGAAAAATGATTAACTCACAGAAGTCATTTTTGATATCAGGGGCATCTAGAATCCGCTCTGGAACTGAGGAAATGTACCGGCTCTTCTTGATAGAGGCTGGTGTTTGCGCCTGGCTGTAGAGAACCTTTAAATTATTCTGATAACCTGTGGAAGACAGTGTTTGGATAAATCAAGAGACCCGTTTGTAGAAAGACTTCACCAGGCAAAATTAAAACATGTTAATGAATAAACCAAAAGCAAGTTATTAAAGTGAATTAAAAAAAAACAAACCTACCTTCAGGGGCATTCAGTGGTTTTCCTCCTAAGTGCAAGATCTTTGCTTCTTCAATGTCATATCCATTTAGTGTCACAGACCAAGCTTTCTGATTTGGCAGGCAGGACATTATTAGAATTATAAAGTCAGAAAACTTCTAGAAGCTAACATATGCATTGATAGAGATTAATTAATATTTGAATTCTTACAATTATTCCCATTTAAAAAAAAAAAAAAAAAAAAAAAAAAAAAAAAAACACAACACACACACACACACACACACAAACACACCTAACTACTACTACACATCAGTTATTAATTATACAACTAATATTTATTATTAAAAAAAAAGTCTTGAAAAGAAAATTATCCTTTACTAATTACTACTACAACTTACTGCTGTAGAGGATGTGGCTTCTTCTACTGGCTCGTTCTCTTTGGAAAGAAGAAAACTTGCAACATCCATCTGTTTGTTATTCCTTTGGGGAATGAATCGATCTCCTCCTGCCTTAGAGGGGGTGTTTTGGGTCTTGCCATTCTTTCCTGTTTGGAAACATTAGACGTATAGTAGGAAACATTTGAAGTGGATCAAAAAGAGTTCAAAGTAAAGTTGTCCTAAGACAAGCACAGATATCGTTTTGGTTTTAGAACAACTTTTGATAAAAAGTTGAGATTCACTTTAAATGTTGACTATTGTATAACACCGAAGACCAGTGTTGGGGGTAACGCATTACAAGTAATGCGAGTTATGCAATCAGATAACAATAAATAGTTTGGTTTTTGGGTTAAAAGAATTTCTTTAAGTGAAATTCGAAAGGTATGATAACTACAGATTAGACTGTACAGAAATTGAAATCTACACACTAATACACAATAGCAGTCATGCAATGCTGATGTTGACATTAACAATGTGTGGAGAAAAAAACAAAAACAAAAAAAAAACACATAATTTGCATGGTTTGTGATGTGCTGAGCCAAGCAATCATTAAATTCAATCACCATTGGCAGCGCAAAGACTTATTGTAATGTTTTTTTCTCTGCTGGTTAGAACAAAAGTGAAAACCAGTAAAAATTCTTATTTGGGTCATATATTCCAAGATGTGGGCTAGAATCTATGATTCTCAAGTACAGTATTCACAGGACACCAGACCAGTGACTGACAGCCACAAATACTCCACAAAAACAATGGATTTTTCCAGGCTGGAGCCGTGGCGGAATACAACCTGCGCAATGAAGATAATGCAGATAGGAACAAAGCAGCAAGACTTCCAGACTGCAGCTTTAAATGTTAAATAACACATAGCCTTTATGCATTTAATCCAATTTTATTAACTAAACTCCTTGCTAGCAAAAACTAAATATATTTTATTTATAGTGTTGCACTTTCTTCTGTGCTCTTCAGTACAAATGTGAATTTAACTTCCTTTAGCCTGAGGTGTACTCATTTCACTTTTACATCTGCAAAAAAATAGAATTTTATTTAATTAATTAAAAAAAACAAGCCCTGCACCAACTTTTAAAAAGTAACAACGCATCACTTTCAATAAAAAGAAAGTAATTACTTTAGGGATTAACACATGCATCAACACTACTGAAGACACACCCAACTCCACAGTGAAGTAGGTGCTGTACTCTTGTGATTCTTACCTGGGGTTTTACTGGGGTTTTGGAAAGGCTCACTGATATTGACACTCTTGTTCGGTGTAGAGAGCTTATGTTTGGAAGAGTTGGACGTGCTGGCTTTCCTCTCCCACCGCGCCATCGGGGCGTTTGTGATGGCATGTCCAGACGGAGGACGTTGTGGATGTCACTCTCAAACCCAAAATGGGACATTACTACAGCAGCTACGATCACTCTGTAGAAGAAGATGAACAAATAACAACAAAGTTACAGAGTTTGACCGCACTGAACACGTGTAGCACTATGAAGTGCGCTTATCTGAGGTTAAAAAAAAATTATATTATATTATATTATATTATATTAATATATATATATATATATATATATATATATATAGAACACTAAATTAGTAAACATGATACATACGTTCCATAAGCTTTAACATAAAAACGTATAACAATATGTAAACAGTTATGAAACGGAATCAATACAACGTGGATTATCGTACTGCAGTTGTGAACATTTCTGGTTTATTTAAAAAAAAAACATTTTGTAAACGTAAACTTACCACAAATCCAACAAATTCGTTCCTCGAAGCACAATAAAATTGTCACCAAAAATGAATCGCCCTTACACACAAGTTTCGTGAGTATTTCGTCCTTCCACAACCAGAGTCAACTTTCATCTAAGCAGGTGAAGACAGTTAACGGATGAACGCCAGTTTAAATGTCTGAAACGCCTGTCGTGATTGGTGGATTCAAAAAAACAAGTTTTCGCTGTTACCAAGGCACCCAGGCAGAATGCTGCGCGCTGATTGGTGAATCGCATCACAGAGCGCTTCCTGACAGTATTACATATTAAAAGTCCTTTGTTAGCTTCGTTTCTGTGCATGGTGTTAATCCGATTTTTAATTGGTCTGCTGTTAATATCTTTTGTATATTTCGGGTAAAACGTAGATATGACAGGGTAATGTTTCTAAAAGATGCGTTCTGGATAAGTTTTGTTAATTGGAATCACATACACAGGCCATTCTACAGAATTGGTGCAAACAGCTGTCCCACAACCAAAGCATTTAAATATTTAAATCTTAGATTTTTACTAAAATCCTTTTATTATCTGTAGAAACCCACAATAATATTCAAAACAAGCTTAATATATATAAAATCACTAAATGATGATTTAGTGATTTTATGTATATATATATATATATATATATATATATATATACTGAATCATTTGGGAGGTGGCTGTCCCAAACCCTAACCCCTAAATTTCAATTTATGAAAATGTATATATATATATATATATATATATTATGCAATTTATTCCATTGTTGTTTTTAAAAATATCTTTTGAGTTTAAAAAAAACTGAAGTTCAGAAAAATATTTATTTTATATTTTCTGTGTAAATTGTGAAACCTTATGTAACACACACACACACACACACACACACACACACACACACACAAATGTCCTGAATTTTCATGTCACTACCAAAACAGTGTGTTTTAATCCACTGACTGAGGCTGATTTAAACTACACCCCTACATTTATGATCAGGAAATATTGATGTGACCCTGTCTCTCATAGCTACATGGTGAGTAGATAGGCCCCATAATTTTGAGGTAAATGTATTCAAAAGTATGAAAAATCTGGAGAGGGAGTAAAATCTTTCCGTGCCACGGGCATATGCCACTCGACATGTCACCACTACATGCGCATGGCAGTGGCAGCTGCCACTCGACCTGTCACTGTTATATACTGATTAGCATCATTGAGCTAGGTTCACAAAAACAGTCACGACCAAAAATTTCAGTAGTGACATCTTTGTTTTTTAGTCACAACCGAAACCTGTCATCATTGTTTCAGTAGTGACAGAAAGGGAACGCATAATCCTTTATTTGGATGAAATAAACACAATTTTTAGTACAGTTATGCACATTTTTTAGTATTTTAGTCTGTTTTAGAAGTGTTTTGGTATGTGGGTTAAAATTCTGTAATGTGATATGGCAGCCAGGGGTCACCAAACTTGTTCCTGGAGGGCCGGTGTCCAGTACCTCCAACTTTCCTCAACACACCTGCCTGGAAGTTTCAAGTATACCTAGTAAGACCTTGATTAGCTGGTTCAGGTGTGTTTGATTAGGGTTGGAGCTTAAACTCTGCATGGACACCGGCCCTCCAGGACCAGGTCTGGTGACCCCTGTGATATGATCACTACCAAAACATACTGTCACTACCGAAAATATGCTGCCACAACCAAAACATGGGATGTTTTGTCAAAAATAAAGTATACTGAATTATCAACTAAGATGTTATGTTGTGTTTGGTTCAGTGTATATTCAGATTAATGAATCCTTAAATTTGAAATTAGTGTGATCAACTTTTTGCCTGCTACAAAGAAAATTTGGATTAAAAATACAACAAATCTCACAAAACACTTTTGAAATATTGTTAAAATTGTAATTGTTATTGATTTACCTCTGAAATGTTTTTAATAAAATACATAAAAAATGTTTACAAGAGGTAAGCAAAATCTTAATAGGTCAGTACAACCCTAAATTATATATTACTATGTTTCGGTAGTGACAAATTTTTGGGGAGAGGACAAATTTTCCAAAACTTTCTGAAAAAACAATTCGAGTATCAACTGCACATTTACTAGAAATGTGTACTTTGGATATTATGCAATTTGCATACATAAAATGAATTTGAATTGGTACGAGTTTTATATGCTCACATAAATATGTTTTTTTTCAATACAGTGAACGGTGGCTGTCAGTTTCTTGACTAACATCTGAATCCATACGGTTTTTAAAATGATGTATATTTTCATTTCCAGCGAGAGACACTTTTATTTTGAAAACCGGTCTGTCGTTTAGAGATTAAAACTTTTATTTTGAAAATTCTAAAGACCGCTGCGGGTTGCCACTGTTGGGCGTGGCCTGTCTTTGATGTTTTCGTTGCATTGGTTGCAGTAGCAAAACAAAGCCAATGTTACATGCAGCTCTGTGTTGTGAGATGCGTTTTCATTAGAAATTCACTGAGGTAAATAAATGAACATTTATTTTAACGTCAGATGATAATCATTTCGTATTTTCGTATCATTTTCGAATGGGACACTAGTACGATTTTTATTCTGTAGACATATTGATTTTTATTTCTGTTGACATGTATAAACAGTTTTATGTTTTCAGTGAGTTTGTTTTGTTATAATGTTATTTCGAATCCTCGCAGGGTGTTTCCACTGACATAAAACTGTCAAGTGAAGCCCTGCGTAAGGTAGGAAGGAGGAAGTGGAGTGGGTTTACAGTTGGCGAGGAAAAGAAAGTAAACTGTTCCCCAGTGCTCTTCTGGATCAGCGGGGTGAGTCAGCAGAGCCCACGTGTTAACTGCACATGTGACTGTCGTTTGCGTTAATAAACTTCCTCTAAACCTAAAGTGTCATTCCGCGACCAGAAATCTTCACTCTGCTATTTCATATCAACAGAGCAACTTAGTTTAAGACTACAAGATTAGTTAGTACAGCACTCGTATATTTCACGTTATACGTAATTGTGCGACCTCAAACATTCAGGTGTTTGTCTGTCCTGTAAAGGGCGGAGGAGCGGGAGCAGGACGGGATGTTTGCCCGGAAAAACAAGCGAGCAGCAGCGCCGAAAGGCCAAGGAGCAGCTGCAGCCAAACAGGTCAGTGTTGAAATGTTTTGCATATGACTGTCAGCTGTGAATGTTGTAAGCTAAACATTTTAAAGAGACAGATCACTTTGAAATTAAAATTCTGTCATTGTAAGTTACTTAAGGACTGTTTTCCATTTATTGGTGAACTGTTGCTTTAAGGATTATGTCTGTTGTTTGTATTGGACATAGGCTTTAAGTTAGAATCCATTGATGATCTGTCCATCTCGTGACTGAGATAAGGGTGCTGTTGGACCTTTACATGTAAGCTTTTGATTCCTTGTAGATGGGATTGTTCCTTGATTTCAAGCCAGAAGATATGATGGACATGGAGCAAGATCTGGATGATCCAGCTTTAGAAGCTGAATTTGCTGCCATTGTTGGGAAGAAACCAAATGTGGCTCCCAGAGGGAAAAAGGCTGGCAAAGGTGTGCGTTGTGTTTGTTGTTTCTTTGTTTTTAGTTTCTTTTTTTTTCATGTAGTAAATGCTGGTATCTGTTTAAAAAGTAGGATTTAAAACACTATCACCTAATGTATTCTTTAATGTACTCCTAATGCATGTTGTGGTAGTGCCAAGGTCTGTATTATGTGAGGAGAGCTGTCTTTTAGCATTTTCATTCATCTCAGGAATGGTTGCTCTGTTGACGAGGAACACTCCAGAAGTACATGATTTAAAAACCTGATATCTTTGATTATAGACACAGTTTTTTTTTCTAATATAACCATATAACCAAAATGAGCATATTAGAGTGATTTCTGAAGAATCATAGGACTACAACATTAAGTATTGGCTACTGAAAATTAAGCCTTGCCATCACAGGAGTAAATTACTTTTTAAAATTTATTCACATATTTTATATTACTTGGCAACTTTTGAATGGCCGTCAATAGAGAAAGAAGCTTTTTGCAGCTAGATGGTGTAATTACAACATCTACTAGTAGGGTGTAACTAGATTATGCTAACCAGCTAAACAGTGACCCATAGCATTTCAGTTGTCTGCCTTATCTGTACTCTGTGTGATTGTTTGTTATTATTTTGATAATATTTAGTAAACATCTCAATAAATTGTACCTGATTTTTTTATGTTCAAGCTCCATTACCAATGGAGGATATTGAAAAAATGGCAGAGGCCTGCATGAAAGACATTGATGATGATGAAGATGAGAGTCTGGAGGATGATGAAGACCTCTTGGTAAATTAAACCTGTGATTATTGTCTGTTTCTCTTCATTGTCAGCACCTTTTGAATGCGGTATAGTGAGTTTATAGTGTATGTTTTGATTCTCGTTAGGCTGAACTGCAGGAAGTGGTTGATGAGGAGGAAACAGAAGATTCAGGGGCCGCAACCCCCGCCTCCCCCATTAGTGCGGAAACCCCTTCAGCAGAACTGACGCCAGCCAAACAGGTATGATCTAACAGTTTGTTTGGGAAGGCATAATCATATTGCATTTGTACAGTTGTGTTAGTTGTAATTTTCAAAATTACATTTTAATAGATATGTTGACTCTATAAATCGTTGTCATGTTGGTAATACCATTGAATTGAGCTCATATATTCTTCACCATTCGATTGTTTTGGGGTCAGTAAATAAATAAATAATAATAAAAAACATTTATATATATATATAAATATGTTTTTATTTATTATTTAAGCACATTAAATTGATCAGAAGGGACAGTTAAGATGTTTATAAAGTTACAAAATATATCTTTTTTTAATAAATGTTGTTCTTTTGAACTTTTCATTTATCATAGAATCCTGAAAAAAGTATCACTGTTTTGACAAAAATATTCCACAGCACAACTGTTTAAACTGATAATAATAATAATACATGTTTCTTCAGCTGCAAATCAGCCCATTAGAATTGTTTCCGAAGGATCATTTGACACTTAAGAACTGAAGTAATGGCTGCTGAAAATTCAGTTTTGCCATCACAGGAATAAATTACTGTTTAAAAATATACTAGGGTTTCTGTGAGTCTTGAAAAAGTCTTAAATTCAGTTGTATTAGTACCAATATGAGCATAGAGCTGCCATTACCAGGAAACCACTATACAGATCAATTTGGAGTAGTTGTCACAGTTACGTCACTTGCAGCTGTGCGTGCATTATGGTGGCAGAAAAATACTTGTAACAAGTGGAGGGAAATGAGTAAAATCCATGGAATAAGAGAAAAAAAAATGTATTGTTGTGCCTTTGGATGTCATAATCGGAATGCAAATTATTTTTATAGAATAGAGTCGTCAAAAACGCCATTTGAAGCTAAACGCAGATTTTTAAATGGACAGACTATGGATGAAACCTTCTATGATTACTCTACTTTTAAAGCATAAACTTGATTTAAACAATAGGTCTACATAATAGTCACATATGTAGTTCATATGTAGACATATTGTATTAGCCCTACAGTTACAGCATGAAATACTATTTATATAACGAATAGTTCCGGTCCTTGGTTCGAAGCTGTTGTAAATTACTCTACAATCAGACACCTTTGTTTGTTGTTCAGCAACCACTTTATTGCAACCACAACAGCTTCTGAGGAACTGCATTGTTTGGCGGAAGAATAATATTTTTAATAATTGCACTTTATTTGCTCTGTTTCATTTTGTTAAACCTTAATACGTATATGGAATAACCATTTTATAAAAGCAATAAGCCCCGTGAAGCTGTTATAAATTCACTGTTAACCAAGGCTTCTTGGGACTTATTGCTTTATTAAATCTTTAACATTTTACATACTGTTTGTCTATTTTAGCTCACAATTCTGACTTTTTTTCCTGCAAATGCAAGTTTATATCTGCTAGTTGGGATTTTCTAACTCGATTTAACTCAACAATAGTGAGTTTGTCAGTTATGAGGTAAAAAAGCCAGAAATGTGGGATATAAACTCATGACTCTGAGCCGAGAAGAAAAGAGAGAATGAAAAGTTGATTTTTCTTATTGAAATTGTGAGAATAAAGTCAGAATTCTGAAATAGAAACTCAAATGGACCTTTTTTTTTATTGCATGGTTTTCATATACTGCTATTTGAAAACTGTCATTTTCTGCCACCACAAAAAACGGCATCACTGTTTGCAAACACAGAATTAATCTATTACTTACTGTTCCAAAAGCGCCACCTACTGACAGAATAAATTTGTATTTTCAGTGCAAGACAATGCAAAAATCAATCCATATTTTTTGCTGTTTTATTAAATAAATGCAGCTCTGGTAAGCTTAAGAGACTTTTCAAAAAGGTAAAAGAATCATACTGACTCCAGACTTTTGAATGAAGTGTAGATGTCATTATACTACATTTAGCAGCAATCACTTAGATGTGACAAAAAACATTTAAAGCTACTAAGAAACTGCTGCTAAAAATATTACAGCTAATCAACTTGACCCATTTATAATTACATCCTAATTGAGGTTCACAGTTTTTTTGAGAGTCTTAGTTAAAGCTTTTATCCTTAGTCCATTTGTGATGTATAGACTATTAATTTGCACATCTCAATGAACATAAGCTCTGTTTTTAAAAGGGTTAAATCTGTTGTGTAAGAAGTAATGTGCCACCTCTTAAATGATTTTTATTTTCCGTCACAGGACACTAAGGTTTCTTCAATGCCTGGTAGCATTGAGCACACTTTAGAGGAGAGAATAAACATGTATAGGTTGGCTGTTACCAATGCCAGAGCCACAGGTGAAACCTCTAAAGTTCGGAGATATGAGAGAGGCCTCAAGGTGAGCAGATATAGTGTCACTGCTCAAACAAATAAACCTCGGTTAAATATTTTTTGTGATAATTTATGACTTTCAAATTTTTGTTTAGACACTACAGACTATGCTGGCATCAGTACGGAAAGGAGGGAAGATTGATGAAGCAGAGATTCCCCCTCCAGTTGCATGTGGAGCATCTGGTCCCAGTCGGCCCCCTGCCCCTGCAGCTTCACCTGATGAGCACGGGGAGTGTGACAGCGCTGTTGGGATTTCTCCTATCTCTGTGGAGGCCGCCCCTGTTGTCATGGATCCAGCATCAAACACTAAAGACGAGTCCTCCGGTGTAACGTCTCCAGCTTCCCTGTCATCTCCAGAAGGGGAACACATAGCAAGTGGCACTCAGTTGCACTTAGGTCAGTCAAGTGCTTTTGTGGCAACATACCAAACTCGGTCCTGGAGGGCCGGTGTCCTGCAGAGTTTAGCTCCAACTTGCCGCAACACACCTGAAGTTTCTAGTATGCTTAGTAAGAGCTTGAATAGCTGGTTCAGGTGTGTCTAACTGGGGTTGGAGCTAAACTCTGCAGGACACCCTTGGTTTAAAGGTTACAAGTTAATGGTTGAAAGATAAAATGCCTAGCTAGTGTCTGAATTTATGGGAATCATTTTCATTTAAACCAAGAAATAGAGATGTTTTAGGAAAATTTTCAAAACACAGGAAAGTTGTATAAAACGCTGAAGAATTTAATTCAGCACTGTTTCTAGGTCAGTAATCAAATGTAATCATATTTGTGTCACGGAACTCCCTTGTATAAATCAGATTTCCTTGCTTCTATTGAAACATTCACACAAACTTGTAGAGTTATTTTAAATTGGAATAGTATTTCACAGTATCACTTTTTAATAAATCCAGCATTAATGAACATAAAATACTTGTTTCAAAAACATTTTAAAAATCGGTAACACGTTACAATAAGGGGTTATTTAGTCAGCATTACTTAATTTATTATCTAACATGAACAAACAATGAACAATACAATTATGATGCTATTTATTAATCTTTGTTAATGTTAATGAAAATACAGTCATTGTTTGTTCATGTTAGTTCACAGAGGATTAACTAACGTTAACAAACACAACCTGTGGTTTTAATACACTACCAGTCAAAAGTTTTTTGACAGTAATATTTTTAATGTTTCATTAAAAGATGCTTTAATGAAATCTCTTCTGCTCACCAAGCCTGCATTTGATCCAAAGTTTTTTTTTTTTTTTTACTATTTTTGCTATTTACTATTTTTACTATTTAAAATAACATATTTTAAATTGTAGTTTATTCCTGTTATTTCAAAGCTGAATTATTCACATGATCCTTCATTTGCTGCTCAAAAATATTTATTATTATTATGTTGAAAACAGTTAAGTAGAATTTTTTCAGGTTTGTTTGATGAATAGAAAGTTCAGAAGAACAGCATTTATCTGAAATAGAAATCTTTTGTAACATTTAAAATGCCTTTATCATATCTTTATTAATTAATCTTTTCCAAAAAAATTATACTGACTCCAAGCTTTTGAATGGTATAGTGTATAATGTTACAAAAGCTGTTTGTTTCAGATTAATGCTGATCTTTGGATCTTTCTAGTCAGAATCCTGAAGAAAATGTACTCAAATGTTTTAACTACTGATAATAATAAAAATAAAAAATGTTTCTTTAACTGCAAATCAGCATATTAAAATGATTTCTGAAGGATCATGTGACACTAAAGACTGGAGTAATGATGCTAAACATTTTGCTTTGATCACAGGAACAAATTACATGTTAAAAATATTCAAATATAAAGCAGTTATTTTAAATAGTAAAAATATATTTTTTTTAAATGTTAAGGTTTTTGCTGTACTTTGAATTAAGTAAATGCAGGCTTGGAAGACTTCTTTAAAAGACTTCTTTAAAACTGACTTGTAGTGTAATGCATTAGTAAATGCTGAAATTAGCGTTAAATAAAATGCTGTAGAAGTATTGTTCATTAGTAATCTTAACTAATGTAGTTAACCCTAATGTTAACTAATGAACCTTATGTTACCTAAAAATTTTACCAACCTCAAACTTTCGAATGGTTGAATCTTCAGCAGTTGATGAAAAATGTTCAGTTATACTTTTCGCTTAAATTATGCTTATAATTTGTAATGAAACGTTTGTATATTGATGCGAAATAGAAGCATGCTTATTTTTGGATGCGTTTTTATGTGGTTACGAAATGATACCAACTTTTTCCTTGACCCCTATTTTGGGATTAATATTTGACAGTTATATTGATTTATGAGTGGAGTATATATTTGCTAAATCATGCTGTCCAACAACCCTAAAATGAGTTTATTTGTATCATTCAGTCTTTTTTGTCATTTTCCATAATAGTAGTAGTCTTAATTCAAAATGTGCAAAACATAAATAAATAAATACACAAAATTAAAAAATCCAAATCTTTTTATTCGTTAGATCATCAATGCTGGATGTAGAAAAGCAAACTATGCTGAAATTGAGGGCCTTTCGCTTTAAGTTGTTCCTGAGTAGCCAATTTAACTAGAAGTATGACATTCTACAGAGCTGTTTTTTGTAAAGGGTACATTGTGGTTTCCTCTGCTCCTAAAGCAGACTCACCAGCCGAACAGCCCACTAAAGACGTTCTGTTAGAGCGACAGAAGGAGTACAGAATGGCAGCTCTCAAGGCCAAACAAGCAGGAGATATTGAACAAGCCAAAATGTATATAAAAGCCAGCAAGGTAAGTTGTGGTTTCTGATTGAGTGTGCATAGCTATGTATTGGTGTTTCTATACTGTTAATTGTCAAACACTGGCATATTTAAGTTAATTTAAAACATGTAAAACAGGGCTCTCAGGGCTTCAACCCTTCAAAATGTGTGTCTTACCAGTTTTAACAATTATCAAATTTAATTTGTACAGAATTTGTATTTATAAACGTAGTTGCTTTCTTTGTTTTGCCTTGTAAACGCTTTTAGTTTCTTGTTTTTCTTCAGTTAACTTAAAACCAAAAGCAGATTTCTTTAACTGAGTTGTCTCTACTGTCAGTTAACAGGCATGTCTTTATACGTCACACCCTGTTAATGTGTGTTTTTCCATTTACCTTCTGCTCTAATATGGAAATTTTGACTTAAACTTGCCAAAGACTTTGTATTTCAAAGCCTTTAGTGTTTTTACCTACAGGTTCAGTTGGGTTTGTATTAATTCAAGGCATCTAGCACTGCAGCTATGTTGTCATGCAAGTTGGGATATTCTTCTTAACGAAGAGTCTTGTTTCCATAAAACATGATTTCTAATAACTCACTTGTAACAAAAATGTGCTAAGTTATTTGAGGTATTCAAGACTTGTAGGAAGTAGACAAAGAATAGCACTATGTTGTTTGCTTGTTTGGCTCAGGGATTCGATGCAGCAATTGAGGCTTTGGAGAAAGGCCAGCCGGTGGACATGAGCTCCCTTCCGCCCCCTCTGTCTCAAGGTTAGACCTAAATTATCATTTGTGGTCAGGAAGATAACTATAATAGCTATGATGTTTGGCATATTTGTTACATATTTTCAAGGCTGAAATCTTTTCCACAGCATCTACAGTTACTCGTTCTGCACCTCAAAAAGCTGTTACCTCACCTTCAGCTCCTGGTTAGTACACCAGTTCTCACGTCAAATATTTTCAGAGACTGAGCACGTGTCTCTTTTAACAGTCTAATTATGGTCTAACCTGAATTACTGTATTTGTGACCTGAATTTGAATGCTTTTCCTGTCTCCTAGTGTTCATGTTTTGTTTTTGTTATTCCAGCAGACAGCGTTTCTGGCCCAGCTCAGCCTCAGACTGTCCTTGAAGCTCTTGAACAGAGAATGGCCAAGTACAAAGAGGCCTTCACACAAGCTAAGGCCAGCGGGGATGATCGCAAAGCCCGTATGCACGACCGCATTGCTAAAGTTAGTAAACTTGTCAAAATGATACCTTAACCTCAAATAGTGGCACATTGTCACCACTGACCGTCCACAAAGTTTTGGTTTCTCTTGCAGTGTTTCCTTTTTAGATTTTATCTTATTGTGTAAGTCCTTTTACAGCACATTTTACACAGTGTTTGCACAGACTTGTTGATTTCAGATTATGTTCTTTGTGTGACCCACAGCAATACCAGGCTGCCATCCGTGCCCATAAAGCAGGACGACCTGTCAATTTTGACGAACTTCCAGCCCCTCCAGGTCAGTTCCTCTGTAGTGGAAAAGCTTGAAAGAAGACCTTTACACACACACACACACACACACACACACACACTAGGGCTGCACTATCGCGATTACAATTACAGATGCTACAATTATGTAATCGTTCAAAGGCACAATTAAAAAAAAAAAATCCACTTACATTATTCTGCTTTCTTAAGATGTGTGTGTGTGAGAGAGAGTGTGTGTCCTACAGGTTATCTTAAGGTTTTTTTTTTCTCATTGTTTTAATTTTTTAGCTATTCAAAACATAATTCAATGTAAATTTATTTATTTGTTTGTTTATTTATTTTTGTATACATGTCCACTACCAGTTTGGTAGTTTGGTGCAATTTTTAAATGTTCTTTGAAAAAAGTCTTTTATGTTTACCATGGTTACATTTATTTGATTTAAAACAGTTGAAAAATTTTAGTTTAATTTATTCCTGCAAAGGGAAAGTAGAATTTTTAGAATCTTCAGTGTCACATGATTCTTCAGAATTCATTTGAATATGCTAATTTGACGCTTTAAGAGCAGGTCATATGGTATGTTAGTGTCCTAACATTGTGTTGGAGTCCCCTACAACAGGTTTAAACACATCTAAGATCAGAAAACATTGTAGTTTTCTCAGAATATACATTTATATATAATAATTTTTCAATAATTTTGAAATTATCCTTTCGATCAGTTCTGAGCGTAAGGTCTGTAAACCCCTCCCTTCCATATATCTACTCTGCTCTGATTGGTCAGCTGGCCAAGCCTATTGGAATTGGTACAAAGAGCAAGTTAGCAAGCACTGCCATTAGTTTTGCAGAGTCCACGGTTATTTTTGATGTCCGCGGGTTGAAGCGACCCCCAATAACACACAGCTAAACTTAAGCTGCTAAACTGTAACACTTAACAAAACAATAACAGTGGATACGTTAGCTGAGTACTAACTTGACTAACTGATGAAACAACACATGTATGTAAACCAAAATATGTCTACATTCTGTATTATTACATGAAGTAATTAGAACAACGACAGTCTACATTGGTCGACACATTCTTAGGAAATAGTGGGTTCACAGTGAATTATCAGAACTATTTATGTAAGACTCATGCTTTTATCATGCTTCCCCTGGAAACCTATACATCACATATTAGCACAAACAACTTGCTATTTTGATCACTCAATTGAAAATATACTGAGTTGACTCTTTCTTTGGAGAGACAATATATTTGTTTATCATGCACTTCTTTGATCAACAACTTTGCAGACTGTTTACACTGAAGGATAGCTACATTACAAACTGCAAAAAACCCATATGACCTGCTCTTTAAGAAACATTTCTTATTATCATTGAAAATAGTAATCATAATTTTTAGGGAATCAAGTGATGCTTTTTAAAGAATTCTATTCATAGAAATGACAAAAGAACCATAATTATTAGAAATAGAAATTATTTTGTAGCAGTATGTTACAAACCACCTAAATGGTGCTGGAGAGGCATCAAGTGCAAATGGGGACATGCTGGGAAAACAAACAGACTTTTTTGTCCATCAATTCATCACCGGTAACCCACCGCATCTGCCGCTTCACTCCACCCTGTAAACAAACAAAAAAAAAAGAACACTGAACAAACAAACGCCATCTGGCGATAGGAGGACATAAATGAAGGAATACAGGCTAGGCAAGACTTTAAAAATTAAAAATCAATTTATTGCATCATTACTTAGTAATAATTTATTCCAAATTTTTAAATGGTAATATATTTAACAATTTGCTTGAATTCCTGCCAAGAAAATGAGGAGTTAAATTAATAGATATTAAATTAAAATGTTCTCTATAGGCTTTCCTCCTATCCCAGGCCAGAAGGCTGCTTCTCCAGAGCAGGGATTGGCTGCAGTGCTGGAAACAGCCAATAAGCTGACATCCAATGAAGCTGAAGCTGGTGATGGTGAAGAGGAAGATGAAGAGGGAGAGGAGAAGGTATGTTCTTAAAGTTTGTAGCATTTTGTAAATATTTGCAAAGCTGTCTCTTTCTTTGAAAGAAATTACTGTTTTGTTATTTGCACAATTTATGGGTTAAGGCTCCAAAAGTAGGCAACCAAAAGAAGCCCACTCTTGCAGTACAGCCAACAGTACAGAAGCCCAAGAGGACCCCTTCACCTTCCCCAGACAGAACATCCAAAAGAGGAAGTCTGCCTGACACTGGTAGAGTTGTGTTTTAAGATGGCCTATTATTTGGGATGTTTTTATATTTCATAACTTACATTAGGAGCATATGAAAATCTTAAACAGGTTTAAATCTGGTTATTTTATACTCAGCTCAGCAGCAGCTGGAGTTTCTGGTAGGCCGTAAAAAGCAGTACATGAAAGCAGCGCTGCAGGCAAAGCAAAAGAATGACCTAGAGCAGGCCAAGACCCTCCTGCGTGCTGCAAAGGGTTTGGACCCCTTGATAGAAGCCACCCGCAGTGGCAAGACAGTGGACGTAAGCAAGGTAACACTTCATTGTTTTTTTTGTTTTTTTTTTTTGATAAATTCTTTAACAAAACCATAATAAAATGAGTAATAACTCCCTTTATTTTTATTTTCAGGTGCCTTCACCACCTGGAGATGAGGATGAGGACTTCATCCTAGTTCATCACAGTGATGTTCAGATCTCAGAAAAGGCTGAGGAGGTCTACACTCAACTTAACAAACTACTCAAAGAGCAATACGAGGTAACAAGAAGTTGGTAAATCCATGAAGTAACAGAAAGAATTGGAACTCTGTATGTGCATGGTACACAAATAACAAACAACATTTTTGATTGCAGTAGTTTGATATTAGCATGTTGTTCGGCTAACAGATTGAGCATAAAGCATAAAAATACATATTGGGTAAAATAGGTGATTTATAATCTTTAAAAATGTATTCATTATAATGAAGTATTTGCATAATGATGTCTCTTACTGAAATATGTAATAGAAAACTCATTAAAGATTTACATTATTTAAAAAATCCACATCGTTTTATACATATTATGGACTATTGGAAGTGCCGTTATTTCGATGACGTGAAATTGTTGCACTCAGTGAGCTATTGGCACTAGCTTTTGCTGTTTTTACCGCAACACAGCTTGGAATACACAGCTCAGAAAATAAAATACTGATATGATGACAGCTACTGAAAGAGCTTACAGTGTAGGCTTAAACCAAATGCCGTCGCATCAGTTTTTTTCCCCACAAGGAGTCTAAACGCCCTCGGATATCGAGTGAAATACATGCTGAGAAACTCCTTCAGCGGCTGCAGTGTCATGACAAGCGTTGGCATGTTTACATCCTGTTCAGATGGCATCTAGAGTTTTTTGTCTCTCCTGTTTTTAAGAGCTTTCAGTAGCTGTGACCTACTAAAAGCCTCAAGGCATCAGGGCTAAAGTGGAGAGAACAAAGACACGGGTCTTTAGAAAGTTTTATTCGTCCATAGGCATCTTCCTATTCTTTTCTCCTCTTCTTATCGCTAGGAAGGCAGTGAAGACTTGCATCGCTTCTCTTGTTGCCCTTCAACTGACAATTACAACCAAAAGCCACAATATGTGGCATCATATCAGTATTTCATTTTCCGAGTTGTGTTGCAGTAAAAATAACAACAGGTAACGCCAGTAGCTCACCGAGTGCAGTCATTTTACGTCATTAAAATAATGGTGGCCCCCATAGTTCAAAATATGTATAAAATAATGTGGAATTTAAATAACGCAAATCTTTAATGGGTTTTCAACTGTTTTAGACATCATTTATGTTATATTAAACAATACAAGCCTTAATACCCACAGTTCCCTTTTAACATGTTTATAGGCAGTATTACAAAAACTGCATGCTATTGGGTAAAATGGTAAATCTGTATTACATATAAGTATATAAATAGTTATTTTCTTCTAAATTGTGCTCATGAGAAGTGCATGTTACACAGTTAAATTTTAATAGAGTGTGACATTATAAGCATAAATAGTGTGATATATAAACATAAAAATACAGTTGAGGTAAAAAGTTTACATACACAGAATGCAAAATCTGCAAAATGCTAATTATTTTACCTAAAAAAGGGATCATACAAAATGCATTTTATTTATTTTTTTTTAGTACTGACCTGAATAAGATATTTCACATAAAATATGTTTACATGTAGTCCACAAGAGAAAATAATTGTTGAGTTTATAAAAATGACATTGTTCAAAAGTTTACATACACTTGATTCTTAATACTGTATTGTAACCTGAGTGATCCACAGCTGTATTTGTTTAGTGATAGTTGTTCATGAGTCCCTTGTTTGTCCTGAACAGTTGAACTGCCCACTGTTCTTCAGAAAAATCCTTCAGGACCCACAAATTCTTTGGTGTTTTCAGCAATTTTTATGTATTTGAACCCTTTCCAACAATGACTGTGTGATTTTGAGGTCCATCTTTTCACACTGAGGACAATTAAGAGCTGGGGGGTGAAAACTTATTGAATTTGAAGATCAGGTTAAATTGAACTTATTTTATCTTCTAAAACATGTAAGTATCTTCTGTTGCTTCTGAAGGGCAGTCCTTAATGAAAAAAAAAAATATGTTTAGGCAAAATAATAAAAATCTTCACACATTTTGTTCAAAAGTTTACACCACTACCTCTTAATGCATAATTTTTCCTTGTGAAGCATCAGTGAGTGTTTGAACCCGTGATGTAACCCTTAAACTAATCCATTAGTTCAGGACGTGCTCAAAGGTACAGATCAAAATCTCAAAATCAGTGACAATTAATAAGAAACACAATGGCTTTTGGAATCCATCTGAGCCATTGGAATTGATTTCCTGGATCTGTTACAAAGTTACAAAGTTTTTTTTTTTTAGTAAGTTAGCATCAATTACAATGTGATTTTCAGTAATCAAGACCTGGCAGCAACAACACCGTTTTACATTTGGGCGAACGGACAGCTTATCTTGCTCATGAAATACGCCCACATGCTTAAAATGCTGTATAAGTAGGCAGATCACTAGGTTTTGAGACAGAACCTATAAGCGGATGTGGAATATTTAAATAGGCCATGTTTCCTTTCTTATTCAGAAATGTGTGACATACTCCAAGCAGTTCACACACATGGGAAATGTTGCAGAAACAACCAAGTATGTATCGCATCACCAATATACCACTTCAATAAATAAAATTCAAGTTATTTCACTGGGCATTTCATTTATTCCCATTTTCCGTCTTTTAGATTTGAGAACATGGCAGAACAATGTAAGAAGAGCCTGGAGATTCTTAAACTGGCACAGACCAGGGGGCTTCAGCCTCCTAAGCATCACTTTGAGGAGAGAACATATCGCACTGTCAGGTCTGACACTCTCACTGCAGATCTTACGTCAAGGATAATCCCAATACAATGTCTTGATCTGAGTATTTTTTACAGGAAGAATCTACTTCATTACTGTTCAACACCAATGTCAAGGGAAATATAACATGTTTTCTTTTTCTTCTGTTCTTGTAGAATTTTTCCAGAGCTCAGTAGCACAGACATGGTTGTGGTCATTGTTAAAGGGATGAACCTTCCTGCTCCCCCTGGTAATCTTTAAACTGTTCTTGAAACAAGCACTCAACACTGTTAGGAAGTGTCTTGCTTTTTAACTCCCCCTCTGCTTCTTTTGAAAGGTGTTGCAACGAATGACTTGGATGCCTATGTCAAGTTTGATTTCCCATACCCCAGTGCAGTGAGTACTAGTTTTTCAGTCACCTAGGCTTAATTTTACCCAGTCATCCATTTGATTTTAATTATTACCGTCTCTGTTTATGTTAGGATCAGCCACAGAAACATAAAACGTCAGTCATCAAAAATACCAACAACCCAGGTAAAATGTTCAGCTATTTATTTCTGTATTATCAGATACATTGTACATTACCCATCAAAAGTTTTGGGTCAGCAAGGGCCTGTTTACACCTGCTCACTTCATGCGTTTTCTCTGATTGGATATTAATTGGTTTAAAAAAAAAAAGAATAAATAAACATGAATGAACATCAGAAGGAAAGACGTTAATATACACTGCTTTTCAAGTCCTCTCACATTAATCTACTGTCCTGTCTGGTTTGTTTGACGGAGAAAATGGCAGATTCTGCATTATGATTGGTCAGATCCCATGTCAATCAATCTCCCAGCGAAGGGTCAATTACAATTGAAGTCAAAACTGTACATAGACCTTGCAGAATCTGCAAGATGTTAATTTGTTTACCAAAATAAAAGGGATCATACAAAATGCATATTATTTTTTATTTAGTACTGACCTGAATAAGTGATTTCACATAAAAGATGTTTACATATAGTCTACAAGAGAAAATAATAGTTGAATTTATAAAAATGACCCTGTTCAAAAGTTTACACACTTCTTAATACTGTATTGTTACCTGAATGATCCACGGCTGTGTTTTTTTTTGTTTGTTTGTTTGTTTAGTGATAGTAGTTTATGTTGTTATGATAGTTGTTATGCCCACTGTTCTTCAGATAAAATCCTTCAGGTACCACAAATACTTTGTTTTTTTCAGCATTTTTTGTGTATTTGAACCCTTTCCAACAATGACTGTATAATTTTGAGCTCCATCTTTTTACACGGAGGACAACTGAGGGACTCGTATGCAACTATTACAGAAGGTTCAAACACTCACTGATGCTTCAGAAGGAAAAACAATGCATTAAAAGCCAGGGGTGTAAACTTTTGAACGAAATGAGGATGTGTACATTTTTCCTATTTTGCCTGAGTATAATATATTTTTTATTTAGTACTGCCCTTCAGAAGCCACAGAAAATACTTACATGATCCCCAGAAAACAAGTTAAATTTACGCTGATCTTCAAATTTAAAAAGTTTTCACCCCCAGCACTTAATGCATAATTTATCCTTCTGGCGCCTCAGTGAGTGTTTGAACCTTCTGTAATTGTTGCATATGAGTCCCTCAGTTGTCCTCAGTGTAAAAAGATGGAGCTCAAAATCATACAGTCATTGTTGGATAGGGTTAAAATACACAAAAAATGCTGAAAAACCAAAGAATTTGTGGGACCTGAAGGATAAACATTTTGCAGATTCTGCAAGGTGTATGTAAACTTTTGACTTCAACTGTATGTAGGTTAGCTGAGACTGCAAGACACCATGAATGACTGAATCGGAATTATTTTAGAGAGCAGTGTAATTATAAGCTAATATTTGCTGCTAAAGGTATTGAATTATGTGGCGTTTTGGCAGAGTATAACCAGAACTTCAAACTGAACATCAACCGGAACCACCGTGGATTCAGGAGAGTCATACAGTCTAAAGGCCTGAAGCTGGAAGTGCTGCACAAAGGGTAAGTGTTGCTGTGTAATCATTAATAATCATAATTTTAGCACTTTTACTTTGTTGTCTCCCACACAGGTTGTTTAAGATTTATTGTACTGGGAAGACACACAGGTCAGGATAAATATCCACCAGTGCTGCCCTGAATGAACTCTGTGGCTGTTGTGGTGCATGGCGGGTCAGTGTGAGTAGGTGGATCTGCGCTTCACACTAACTTCTTTGTTTTGTGACAGTGGCTTCCTGAGAAGCGACAAGCCGGTAGGAACAGCCCTGCTCAAACTGGAGAAACTGGAAACTGAAAGCGAAGTGAGAGAGATAGTGGAGGTGAGCGGGGCTATTTTTCGACAGTATGTGCGGCGTAGGAGCCAGAGACGAGAGTGCAAACATCAGCTGTGAAAGCAAACATATATGTGTGTTTAACAGATGAACTTGAGCTAAAATGGGAATTCACATCCATTAGCCAGACATTACTATGTTTACATTTGTGCAGGAGATGTATGTTTATGGCATTGGCTTGATTTCTGTATGCAGCTCATGGATGGGCGGAAGTCCACAGGTGGTCGTCTGGAGGTGAGGGTGCGTCTCAGAGAGCCGTTGGGTGGGCAGGATCACCAGACTGTCACAGAACGATGGCTAGTGTTAGAGGAGCCACAGGTTAGTGCTAATGTGGCTGAATGCTCATATTTGTTCCTGTTCTATTGCACACTCGCCCAAATATTTTGGGTGATTACAGCTGATGGCTAATGTGATTGCTCCACTTGTGTACTGTTCATGCTCACCAGAAAAGCAAAGTCCGCTCAAATAATACGCAACAGGAAATTTCTATGTAGTATACTTGTTCCTGTTTGCAATATTGCTTCTTTGCTGTAACATGGTGTAGTACAGCTATTCTGGGCATCGCTGGTAAAATTATGCTACCCTCTTGTGATGTTATGCTCTACTCACATGATATGATAAGAATAGTTTTGTACGGCTATACATTATTTTGGTAATTAAAACAAAATCTGTTAATTAGAACTGAATAAAAATAATATATTGATTTAATATTAATATATTTTCTGTCCAATTTGATTGTTTTACTTTCAGTAAAAGTGGTTATTTTATTGGCTTGTATTTTTAAATTAAGTATCATTAACATTATTGCGTTAAATAAAAAAAAATGTATTACAGAAGTATTTTAATTACTTAATAAAATAATAAATGCGTAATTATTAAAAAGCATTTTCAGTTTAGTTTTTTGCCAAGTTTCATTTCGGTGTAACCTTAAAAATATATTGCTGTTGAATATTCTAATATTTATTGCATAATAATAATAATAATAATAATAATAATAAAAAATAATAATAATTTATTTTATAATATTTTATAAACATTTATTATTTAAGTAGTATTGTTATTAATAATAATAGTATAATGAAAATGTATAAATTACTGTTATAATATTTGCAAATAAAAAGCTAATAATATTATTATAAAACCATATTATTATTATTATTATTATTATCATCATTATTATTAATAATAAAACATGTATTATTTAAGTATTATTAATAATAATAATAATAAAATAATGAAAATGTATAAATTATTAAACTGTTATATAATATTCGCAAATAAAAAGCAAATAATATTATTATAAAAGCATAACAATACTATTATTATTATTATTACACATTTTTATTACTATTACTATTATTAACATTTATTATTTATTACATATTTTTGTTAATAATCATAAAATAATTAATGTATAAATTACTATTATAAATATGAACAAATAAAAAGGTAATAACACTATAAAAGCGTACTACAATACTAATATTGTTAATAATAATAATGAACATTTACAAAATGCTATTATATAATATTCACAAATAAAAAGCTAACGAGGTTGTTATAAAAGCATAATAATAATACTATTATTATGTTATTAATGTTATTATAATACTATTATACTATTATTAACATTACAGTTATGATTATTATTATTATATACCAAAATAAGAGCAAAATATATTATTATTATTATTATTATTATATATTATACAGTTATAATAATAATAATTATTATTATTATAAACATTTATTTATTAAGTAGTATTATTAATAATAATAAAATAATGAACATTTATAAATGACTATTGCATAATATTTGCAAATAAAAAGCTGATAATATTATAAAAGCATAACAATACTATTATTATTAATAATACTAACAAACGTATAAGTTACTATTATATATTTGCAAATAAAAATCTAATAATATTACTATAAAAACATATTGTAATTATTATTATAATAATATTTGCAAATAAATAAAACAACAATAAAAATTTATATATTAGTAGTATTATAGTTATTGCTGTTAATATATTAACAGTAATTTATTGCTATTATATAATATTCCTCTAGGCTGGGTGAATGGAAAATGACCAACATAATAAAAAAAAATAATAATTAAACCAAAAAACAAATAAACAATAATAATTAATATTAGTAGTGGTAGTAGTAATGTCATTGATTTGAGTGTGTGTGTGTGTGTGTGTGTGTGTGTGTAAATGCCACATTCATTTGATTTTGACTGTCATCTGCTGTCTGTGTTAGGTACTGCTGTAACTGACACTGTGATTTCATCTTCACAACGTAAGAACATTTGACCCATTTCTACCTCCACATATATTATCACATTCATGTTCACCTTACAGTGGCTTTTTCTTTCAGGTCTTGAGGTCTCAGTGGTTTCTTATCAGAGCGGATGAAGGTATAGACGGTCAAAGCTCAACGTTGCTGCTAGCCTTGGGTACGAACCACATAAAGGAGAGGAACTTACTTAATATGCTGTCTGTGGTTTGAACCGTTCACAAAAAGACAGTCACTGACGGAGGGAGTCAGCATTACCTTTATCAGGGTAAAAGAGGATGCACCAGGATGTAAGAGTTGGGATGGTTATTAAAAATACAAGAGATATTAATAAGCAGAGCGGGAAAATGTGCACAGACTTGCGTGAGATTGATATGCCTTTTAAACGGGCCTTTTGAGATCGATTGCCTCTTGATTTTATGATAACGCTCACCCCAACTGTTACATTAATGCATTGGAGTTGAAGCCAATGAGAGCTAAGGTTTTTTTTTTTTTTTTTACTGCTCTGGGATGCACTTACGCACTAATGCCAAAGTAATCACTGCTGCCGCAGTAAGATGAATGACTTAATCTGTTCTCCCTTAAACTAGGAACCTGTTCCTGCCATATCTCAAATACTAATGTATGACTGCTATGCAAATGAGTTATACACGAGTAGCTATGCAAAAAACATTTGCGTTTGAATCCCAAACATTTAGTCAGACATTTCAAAATCTGTTTACATCCTATGTGAATTTACTGCTTGATTTATTACGGACAGGCCGTGTCAAAGTACTGCTGTTAAATATTATATTCCTTATAAATACCATTAAAGCCATAAACCAGCTTTTACTAATTGAACCAGATGTGAATTATTCATCAGCTGTTCTGAATAGTCTATTTTTTAATGTTTGCTCCAGGAGATAAATGAGCGAGCGTACCACGTCATTTTTCCAATAAATTTAGGCTTCGGTGAACTTTCCCAGCACTTTGCTGACAATCAGGACTAGAACTGGTGCTGCAATAGTCGTGTACACATTCTCTGAACAGATGTGCCAGTTTAGTTCATATTATAGGTTAGCAAAAGTAGATTTTAGTTTTTATTGTTTTGTACGTATGTTAAACTTAATATATGAGAGAAATCTATTATCGCTCTTCTTGCACTTGACAGTTGTTCTGTACTAGGGTTGCTCCTAGTAGGCACTTTAGCCACATACAGCCAATGTTTACATTGCAATCTAGTGCAACTTAAATAGATAGTTCATCCATAAATAAACATTCTGTCATTAATTAATCACCCTCATGTCGTTCCAAACCCGTAAGACCTTTGTTCATCTTCAGAACACAAATGAAGATATTTCTGATGAAATCCAAGAGATTTCTGACCTTCCATTGACAGCAATGTAACCATAGTAATGTTCCTGTAGTAAGGACATCCTTAAAACAGTCCATGTGACATCAGTGAATGAACTGTAATTTTAAGAAGCTACGAGAATACTACTTGGGCGCAAATGAAACAAAAATAACGACTTTATTCAACAAAGTATTTTCGGTACTTCGTAAAATTACGGTTGAACCACCGATGTCATGTGGACTATTTTAATGATGTCCTCATTACATTTCTGGGAACATTTTAGTTACGTTGCTGTCTACAGAGAGTCAGAAAGCTCTTGGATTTCATCAAAAATATCTTACGAACGTCTTTGCGCATTTGGAACGACATAAGGGTGAGTAATTAATGACAGAGTTTTTGGGTGAACTGTCCTTTTAAAGGAGAAGTTCACTTCCAGAACAAAATTTACAGATAATGTACTCACCCCCTTGTCATCCAAGATGTTCATGTCTTTCTTTCTTCAGTCGTAAAAAATTGTTTTTTAAGGAAAACATTCAGAATTTCTGTCCATATTGTGGACTTCTATGGTCCAAAATGCAGTTTAAATGCCGTTTCAAGGGGTTCTAAATGATCCCAGCCGAGGAAGAAGGGTCTTATCTAGTGAAACGATTGGTTGTTTTCTAAAAAATGACTATTTGTATACTTTTTAACCTCAAATGTTCGTCTTGTCTAGCTCTGCGTGAACTCTGTGTATTCCGGTTCAAGACAGTTAGGGTAGGTCGAAAAACTCCCATCTCATTTTCTTCTCCAACTTTAAAATCTCCCTACATCGCTACAGAAGTACCGACCCAGAGTTTACAAAGTGAATGTGCGAAGATCAAACGCCCTTTACAAAAAAAGGTAAAACAGCGATGTGGGGCGTTTTGGAGTTGGAGAAGAAAAGGAGATGGGAGTTTTTTGACCTACCCTAACTGTCTTGAACCAGAATACACAGAGGTCATGCAGAGCTAGACAAGACAAGCATTTAAGGTTAAAAAAATATATAAATTGTCTTTTTTTTAAAAAAAAATGACAGATCGTTTTGCTAGATAAGACCCTTCTTCTTCAGCTGGGATCGTTTAGAGCCCTTTGAAGCTGCATTTAAACTACATTTTGAGGTTCGAACTCACTGGCACCATTGAAGTCCACTATATGAAGAGAATTTCTGAAATGTTTTCCCCCAAAAAGCATAATTTCCTTATGACTGAAGAAAGAAATGAACGTCTTGGATGACAAGGGGGTGAGTACATTATCCGTAAATGTTTATTCTGGAAGTGAACTTCTCCTTTAAGTTAATCCATTCAGACAAATAAGATGACACCTTTTGAGTATACTTGCCATGACCTCAGAAATTGCTTAAAGCAGTAGCTCACCCAAAAATTAAAATTTGCTGAACGTATACTCACCCTCAGGCCATCCAAGATGTAGATGAGTTTTTCTTCATCAGAACAGATTTGGAGAAATTCAGAATTACATGCACTTGGATCCTCTGCAGTGAATGGGTGCCGTCAGAATGAGTTTTCAAACAGCTCCAGTTTTCAAACACCACTCCAGTCCATCAGTCAACGTCTTAAAAAGTTAAAAGGCTGCTTGTTTGTAAGAAAGAAGTCTGCATAACCCACTTATTCCAGTGAAAATGTCCATCTTCTTCTGGCCTTTAACATCAAAATCCAATCTGTTTTGGACTGTTTTCACTTGTAAATGGTGGTGGTTGTTTTGTGCATATTCCTCTCCTAATTCAGACAAGACAACTTTTTCAGTATATTATGGATAGATGATGTCTTGATGGATTTCTATTTTACAAACAGTTTTTCAAGATGTTAAATAATGGACTGTTTGGACTCTCATTCTGACGGCACCCATTCGCTGAGAATCCATTGGTGAGCAAGTGATGCAATGCAAAATTTCTCCATGAAGTAAACTAATCCACTATCTTGGATAGCAAATTTAGTTTTTGGGTGAGCTATTCATTTAACCTTGTTCATCGTCTACTTTGCAAGTCTAAAAATACCTCAGTTTTGCCCCATTTATATTTTGTTGTGTGCTGGATCACAGCTTGTGAAGAATTGACTGACATTTGGCTTTTAAGCATGGACAATGTACAATTTAAACCCATCAGCCTACTTTTAGCATCTGTCCATTCATTTCAGTTAGAGTTGTTCCCATCTCATGTGAATTGTGTGGTTGGGCACATTTTCCAGTCTTGGATTAAGCTTTGTCCTGGTTTAAATTGCACTGTCAGTGTTGCTCCTTCATTAAATGGCTTTTAATCTACCACAAGGCTTATATTGAAAAATACTGATCTCATGTTACACATGCCATAATGTTTGAGTTTCGTTGTCGTGCATCTTACTCTAGTTCCCTCAAGAGTCAGCCATGTAATTTATTTCCATTTTACACCATTTATTTAAACAGTTCTGTAATTAAATGAGAAAAAGAAAGATTTGTGGTTCCTGATTGTTCTTGATTAACTAAAATGGAGACAACTAATATAAAAAATGTTTTCAGTTCCATGTACAAAGATGACCTTTTGTATACTCAACAGGTTTGATAAAGACTGCTTTTATTGACATTTGTAGTGTACAATAAAGAAAGGTTGTATTTTTTCCTTTTCTTTTTGGCTTTTCATACATTGCAAATTTATCCCCATTCCTCCCATGTCAGGTTTAAACAATGTTTCATAACAGATCAAATCTATAGTATGCAAAACTGTTCCTTTGAACAGATCGTCCTCTGAAATGCTGTCAAAATGCAAAGATTTTGAGAACTACACATTCTCGTCAGTTTCAGCATGCATTGCTGTTACGCTTTGGGCCGGCCAAAAAAAAAAAAACAATAATAATTACATGGAAATAGGCTGTGGTTAACAAAATATATAAATGTCAAGATATACTATACTGCACATCTAGAAAAACAATGACAAAGGTGGATACAGGGAGTAACAAAAGGCTGTTTTGAGCTGTTAGTAGGAAGACAATGCAGCCTTCATGTAATGCCATTTATTTTTCATGAACAGTCTGCTTTCAAAGCTGTCAGCACTCTTCAAAAGCCAGAAACGCATGATTTATGTCTGACCTGTTGACCTGTTAATAAAGGGCTGTGAGGTTCACTTCCTGTGGATCTTCATAACAGCTGCTGTCCTCGTTCATCAAGCGTGGGCCATCTGATGAAACCAACCATATCGGAGTCATTATGCAAAACGGGACAATATGTTACCATCCCCCCTTTACATTCTTATCTGACTTACAGATGAACTATAATTTGATTGTCATAGTCAAAATACTTGCTTAGTTAGCTAAAGAGGGCTAGTTAAAAACACTCTGCAGTCACAGTGTCTTTCTCTCAGTTTTGATGTGATTGACAATCTTGCTGACCTTTGGAATATGTCTGGATGATAAACATATCAGCTTATGAATTTTTAAGGCAAGTGCCCTTTTCTCTTGAAATGTGACCCACAATGCTAGCCTGAGTTTCTAGAGCTTCTTATCTTGGTTGCCAGTTTCAAAATGAGCTGGCTAACTGCAGCAGTAATCAATTTTCTCCATGTGAGTGAAAAATCAATACAAAAAGATCATTAAAATATAATGTCCTGCTTATGAAGTGAGTGATCTCAAAGACTCTTCTATATGATAGATTACATCAGTAAAAATTACAACAACCTAAATTAGGGAATCTAAAGCAGGGCTTCAGACTAAACAAACACGACCTGTGAAAATTAAATGTTTAGAAACGAAATGGGTTTTAAACCAATAAACATAGTCATTCAATCATATCAATTTTTGCAAACTATGTAATGGCTCTGACTGACTGACAGAATCCAATTAAACATGCTAACTCACAAATCCATTTGACATATTAAAATCAACCAGTTCTTAATAATTTATCAGTGAATCGGACATCACGGCTCGCCCTGTAAAGGTGTAATTAAAAAAAAAAAAAATCCTGAAATATTAATTTTCTTATTTTTTTTCCCTTCACCATGTCCAGGGCTCCATATGAAACCATATGCAGACACACAAACTATTTTTCTAACAATATTACCAATAATCGCCACAAATTTGTATTTTGTCGCATTTGCAACTATTCCAGAAGCAGTCTGAAGCCCTGCTAAAACATTTTGATAATAATATTGCCATATCTATAAAAAGACATACAGTTGAAGTCAAATGTTTACGTACACCATTGCAAAATGTTGTTTTACCAAAATAAGAGTGATCATACAAAAATGCATGTTATTTTTATTTAATACTGACCCGAATAAGATATTTCACATAAAAGACGTTTACATATAAAATAAAAAGTTGAATTCATAAAAATGACCTTGTTCAAAAGTTTACATACACTTGATTCTTAATACTGTGTTGTTACCTGAATGATCCACAGCTGTTTTTTTGTTAGTTTTTTACATTTTTTTAGTGATAGGAAACACAATGCATTAAGAAAATGCTGAAAAAAAAATAAATAAAAAATTGTGAAACAGCAGGTTTAACTGTTCAGGACAAACAGGGGACTCATTAACAACTATCAGTAAACAACAACAACAACAAAAAAAACAGCTGTGGATGATTCAGGTAACAACACAGTATTAAGATTCAAGTGTATGTAAACTTTTGAACAAGGTCATTTTTTAAAATTAAAATATTTTCTCTTGCAGACTACATGTAAACGTCTTCTACGTGAAATATCTTATTCAACTCAGTACTAAATAAAAAAAAAATAACACGCATTTTGTATGATCCCTCTTATTTTGATAATTTACCTTCAAGGTGTATGTAAATTTTTGACTTCAACAGTAAAACATGTAAATGTTGGGTCACATTTACAGTTTTTCTGCCAGTTTTCACAGGCAAAATCCAAAAGTCATATAAATAGGAATTTTTCAGCTTCGGAACACAAATTAAGATATTTTTTAATTAAATCAGAGAGCTTTCTGAACTTAGAAGACGACGCACGAATGGTACTTTCATTAATGCGTGTCGAAGACTAACACAGAAGAGAAGTTATTGTTAAATAAAGTTATTTTTGTCTTCTTTGTGCACAAAAAGTATTCTCGTAGCTTTATAAAATGAAGGTCGAACCACCGATGTCACATGGACTATTTTAACGATGTTCTCACTGCCTTTCTGGGCCTTGAACGTGTCAGTTACATTGCTGTCTATCTAGGGTCAGAAAGCTCTGGGTGTTCCAAAAATGAACGAAGGTCTTACAGATTTGGAACGACATGTGGGTGAGTAATTAATGACAGACTTTTCATTTTGGGTGAACTAACAGCAAACTAACAGCATTAAGAACCCAAAACTAATAGCTGAATTAAGGGCTTGGAACCACTTATCAAAATCCAACCTTTCCTCATCTATGTATAAACCATACATCTTTGAATAAACATTTAAATATTAGTAATTCATTCTTCTTTAATCCCTCCTTACATTTCCTAATAATGGCTTAATATCCCGTGCACTGCATTGCTATTTCGTTCACAATCCTTTATATGATAACATGTTAAAAACACTGGCAGAACATTATATAAACATGGGCCACTAAAAAAGTTGAGAGAAGAGATGGGACAGGAATGGGATGCTAAATGCAGTGGCCCAGAGAAACGGTAACATTTCATCCTCTATCCCGGTCCAAACCAATCCACTATAAAAGCTTTATTGGACTGAGACCTTCAGTCGTCAAAACCTGCCATTATGTGGAACTTAGAGTTGTAGTTGAATTCCTGAAGGCCGCTTGAAATTATTGTTGGATCTTATTGTCTTATAATAATAATAATAATAATAATGAAGTCTATAACAGAGTTCCTTCAGTGTTCCTAATACTGTCCAATAATCTTTCCGCTACCATGCCAAGCAGCCCGTCTCTGAGGAAGCTACATCATTTTAGCTTTGGAGCAGTTTTATCTAACCAAAAAAACGAAACAAAACAAAACGAGGTCCATATTCATGAAATAAAGCATCTGGTGATTCATAAAGCTTAGAGGCGAGACTGAAGCTCGTTCTTCGTTTCTAACTGAGGCCCAGGCACTGTGTACCAGAAACCTTCTCTTCTGTCAGTCGTCACCATCTGGAAGTCTCCATTAGGTTGGAGCGTGTAGAGCGCCCTCTTGAGTTTGAAGAGCTTAGTGTTGCTACAATGGTTCTGAAGAGATCGATTTCAGGGTCGCCAACCCTTTTGACTCAACAGGGCCTATGGTTTCCACAGTGGAGTTGAGAGGTGAAGAGAAACGAATGAAAGAGAGAGCACCACATTCAGCGGGGCTGGGGCAGAGGGCGTCCCAGTGGAGATGGTGCATAGGTGGTATGGAGGACTTGTTCCTGCACAGCTTTCAGGCTCTTTGAAGTGCAAATGAGAGAGATAGAGAGCGAAGAGGGACTCGAGCTGGTGGGAGGCGTGAGTCTGAGACTGGACGGATTCCCTCGTTTTAAGAGATGATCTCCAGGATGTAGAAGATGAGCTCCATAACCACAGGCCCTTCACTTAGCTGGCAAGCCCCGCTGTGGATCACTGGGATGAGGGCGCTGTCTAGATCGCTCAGGTACTGGGGGAGCAGCGGCTGACCGTTACTGCCTGCTAGGTAGCCCACCTGTAAGACATTTCAGAGTTTCAGACATTTCAGTTTCAATTATATTAAGAATGATAACTATAAAGAATATAGCTGCAAGCAGCAATTAAGGGGCCAAGCACCACAGAAGCAAGCATCAGCCCAACTGCAGCAGATGATTTTAGTCAAAATGGCAGAAAAGTCATGGACAACTACTGGTAAAATGATTTAATTTCCTATCACGTTTGACCAACATGTGGCGCTGTTATCAAATTGAAGTGTGTTCTGTGCGAAGTTTGATGTCAATATGTCAAAGCTTTGCAGAGATACGGCCTCAGGCGTAGTCTGGCATCATGCCTCAAATTTGTTGCATTACTATGCAAAAACGGTTTTGTCTATCGACGTGAAATCCGTAACATTTTGTCAGCACAGTCTGAAGATGATCTGACTTGATTTTTATGAAAATCAGACAAACAGTCTAGGAGTAGTTCGAAAAAGTAGGTTTTCAACATGGATCAAAATGGCGGACAGGAAGTTTGACCGACTATGGCATAATTGGTATGTATCTTGTTGCATGAACCAAGGAATTTTTTCGAGACCAGTAAGATTACAATAGGTTAATGTAATTAAAAGTTATTAGCATTTTTGGAAATTGACCAATAGATGGTGCTGTTACCAAATTGATGTGGCCTGGTCAATGTGAGGTGACAATGGCACACACAAAGTCTGGGGTCAATATGTCAAAGCTTTGCAGAGATACAGCCTCAGATGGCAGTTTGGCTTGATTCCAGCAAATTTGTTGATGCGTTAAATGAAAACAGCTTTGTATATCGACACAAAATCCAAAACTTTTTGTCAGATCTGAGCCAATTTTGGCAAAAAACGGACCAAACAATCGGTCTAGGAGGAGTTTGAAAAAGTAGGTTTTCAACATAAATCAAAACGGTGGACAGGAAGTTCAGCCAATTATGGCATAATTAGTATCGATGTTCTCGGCATGATCCAAGGGATCTATCAAGACCTATTATTACAATAGGCTAATGTAAACAAAAGTTATTAGCATTTTTAGAAAGTTAAGTATAACTTTTGACCACAAGGTGGCGCTGGCCCGAAACGTTTTGAGCACCATCAGGGTATGGTGCTGAAAAAGCACACCATGTTCTGTAACAATATGTCAGTGCATTCGTAAAATATAGCATTTTACGTAAAAATTCAAAAAGGACGATGCTCAGAATGGCTGACATGGGAAAGTTAGGTATTATTAAACTCAGCATGCTGCACCAAAGTTTTGTGATTTTTAGCCAAACACATTTTTCATATCTCCTGACCACTAGGTGGTGCTGCGCCAAAATGGTTTGACAAATTAACTTGAATTCCAAACTTTTTGTTGGCAAGGTCTGAAGATGATCTGGTTAAATTTTTGTGAAAATCGGAGCAACTGCCCAGGAGGAGACGGAAAATGACTGAAAATGATGTTTATAGTGATGGTTCAAAAGTTATTAGCATAAACATGAGCGAAACTTTGGACAAGTGGTGGCGCTAGAGAGTTTGATTTAGAGACTCCAAACTTGCTATGGTTAATGTTGAGACTGTCCTCTATCAGTGTGCCGAATTTCATAACTTTCCCGCAAGGGATTCTATGGGCTGGCTGCGATAGACTCAAGAGCAGAAAAACGGAAAAAGAATAAGAACGCCAATGGATACCTTCAGTGCTTGGCCCCTAATAACTATAGAGATAGCTACATTATAAGAACGTGCTGCAGTTTTGTTTTACTGTCGCTTTAAACACTCTTTCTGTTCATATTTCTCTCCTGATTCAGACAAGACAACTTTGTCACTGGAGAAAGCAGTATTATGGATAAAGGAAAAATAGTTTGTATTTACAAGCGTCTTAATGATAGATTTATTACAATCACGCAGCTTTCCACTTCACAAGACGTTAATTGATGGACTGTGATTATATTATTATTGTTATAAAAATATTATAGTGATATAATATAATGTTCTAATAATATTATAGTAATAATACTCTCATTCTGACAGAACCCATTCACCACAGAGGATCCATTGGTGAGCAGGTGTCATAATGGTAAATTTCTTCAAATCTGTTTTGGTGAAGAAAAAACATCTACATCTTAGATGTATACATTTTTAGCAAATTTTCATTTTTGGGTGAGCTATTCCTTTGAGTCAAGGAAAGGTGACTCCTCCAGACTAAAAGCAACATGTAAATGGAGCTTGTCATTGTCACCTGATCTGAGTCTAACGTGACCCGCAGGCCCAGTTTGGCCATGCCGTCCTCTTTGAGAAGTTTGAGGTGCGGGCACAGGGCCATGCAGAAAGCCCTTGCCACGTTCTCAGCGAGTCGGCTGTGGTCTGCAGGATCGCTCAGGCCATTGGTCTGGTCCTCGCTCCGCAGGAAGAACACCTAAGAAACAACACAACATTTGTTATACAGAGGAAAAAGTAGAATTGTATCATTTGAGACAGAAAAAGATATGCTTTTGTTTAAATTATAAAAGTCACTTAAGTCTAAACATCAGTGGATCCCAATGAATTTCATTTTATGACAAAAAATACAAACACATTTAGTGCTGGGTGATTTTTCAGATTTTATCGATTAATTTGAATGTAATGTTTTGCCTCGATATTATTTTTTAGAAATCGAGGAATCACAAATTTAAATAGAAATGCTAGCAAATGTTACAATTAGACACTGATGATGTGCCAGTGATAACAGTAAAGAGAAAAGAACGATCCAACCCCATGTCAGCGCACGTGATTAACTGCTCACGTGATGCACCCATATCGCTAGGCGGCATTCACACAGAACGTGCTTTCATGTTGACAAAGATGCGCTGTGGGCCGTGGAATAGGAAAAACATGCAAGAAGATGGGAGTGAAGTTCTTTTAACTTGAGCACCATGTTTTTATAATGCCGTTTCATGCATGTAAAATGCGTCCATGTTTACATAGAATAAACAATGGAAAAGCAGCACAATCGAACAAAAAACCTGTAAAGAACTACTACTGTATGTCTGATATTTCATGTTTGCATCATGGTGACAGGCTGAAAGCTGCTGTTCATTGTTTTTACAGAACATTTATTCTTAAAGGAGACGTCCACTTCCAGAACAATAATTTACAGATAATGTACTCACCCCCTTTCTTTCTTCAGTCATAAAGAAATTGTTTTTGAGGAAAACATTTCAGCATTTTTCTCCATATAATGGACTGCTATGGTGCCCCGAGTTAGAATTTTCAAATTGCAGTTTAAATGCGGCTTCAAACGAATGTGGTTATAAACGATCTCAGCCAAGGAAGAAGGGTCTTATCTAGCAAAACGATCGGTTATTTTCTTTTAAAAAATACAATTTAAATACTTTTTAATTTCCAATGCTCATCTTGTCTTGCTCTGCCTGAACTCTGTGTATTCTGACTCAAGACAGTTAGAGTATGTCAACAAAACTGTCAATCGTATTTTCTCCCTCAACTTCAAAAATCATTTCAAAATCATCCTACATCGCTGCAGAAGTACCGACCCAGTCTTTGCAAAGTAAACGTGCAAAGAAGATCAAACACCCTTAACAAAAAAAGGTAAAAAAGTGATATAGGATGATTTTGAAGTTGAGGGAGAACATGAGATGGGAGTCATGAATTGTAAAAAAAGTTCAGGCAGAGTAAGACAAGATGAGTGTTGACATTAAAAAGTATAGAAATTTTATTATTTTTTGTTCCTTTGTTCTGGAAGTGACTTCTTTAATAATAGTCTACTGGTGTTATACCTTCAGTCATTTTGAATTTAAATTACCTTAACTTTTGATTTTTTTTTTTTTAAACAGCATTTTCCTCATATTATTTCTTAACATATAAAAAGATATGTTTGTGTAAGACGTAGATGTAGTTCATGCATCTTTTCTGCAAAGATATTTAACAATGGATTTGTGTAACATTTATATCTTGTTGACAACTTCATGTGTGATGCATTTGAATAGAATTTTCTTTAACTAGAACGTTACTTGAATCATGTTGTAGTTACATATATAGAAGAAAGTAAGCAGGGCTGGACTATATGGCATGAAATCAAATATGAAAAATCAATAACGAATCAATGTTACATACCTCTGTCCAACGGATGACTTTCCCATTGGCTTTATACTCCGAGCCATGGAAGATCTTAACGCTGGTGACTGACTCCATGGATTTCCCATCAATGGGGCTGATCACTCTGAAAACAAGACAAGTACATAAGTGAGATGAGAATGATGTTTGTTAAATGGTAAACAGCATCTAACAAATTTGTGTCCACACACTGAAATTACAACTCCAGAAACTTTGTTAAAAAACAGCATGAAAATTTCAAACAGTCAGGACTTCATCAGGCACAGTCCAGGGATGCTGTTAATTTATGAAATAATTATTTTATGTATGTGTACAGAAAAATACCATTTTACAAGTAATTAATGGGGACTATGGGAGATGCATGAATATTTTGGAATTTGCGGCCTGCATTTACTGCTACATGATGTGCATTTGATTAAAGGAGAAGTACACTTCCAGAACAGCAATTTACAAATAATTTACTCATCCCCTTGTCATCCAAGATGTTCATGTCTTTCTGTCTTCAGTCGTAAAGAAATTATGGTTTTTGAGGAAAACATTTCAGGATTTTTCTTCATATAATGGACTTCAACTGTGCCCAAAATGTATTGAGCTTACAAAATGCAGTTTAAATGCAGCTTCAAAGGGCTCTAAATGATCCCAGCCTAGGAAGAAGGGTCTTATCTAGCGAAACGATCAGTCGTTTTTTTTTTTTTAATAAAAATGTGTATACTTTTTAAGCACAAAAGCTCGCGTAGCACGAGCTTTCGGATGCGTGTCCACAGGTTGTTCTTGAACGATCCGTTCATTTTGAACAAATCTTTAACGTGAGTCGCGAAGAACGAGTCGTCTCGGGGGGTGATTCGTTCAGTCGCGCATGCGCAACATCCTATTAGGTTCTGTACTGGAAATAGTTCACCTGTTTCAAGTCTTCGGGTTTTTCGAGTCGTTCGTTCACCTTATGGGGCTGTCTCGTGATGCTGATTTTGCTAAAATTAACGAAATGACTCGAAAAAAGATTCGTTCATTTTGCTGAACGAGACTCAAAAGTCTGAATTGGTAAAATGATCCAAACTTCCCATCACTATTACGAATCATGTTTGAGTTCATCGTCAGTATTTTCTCCTACAACTTCAGAATCGTCTGACACGCTGTACCTTTTTGTTCGGCATGACTTTTCGACCTGATTCCTAGTACGTAGTGTCGTGAACGCACATTCCAGAACCTATGCTACACAAGCTTTTGTGCTTAAAAAAAAATATACAAATTTTTATTTTCCGAAAAAAATGACCGATTGTATCACTGGATAAGACTCCCAACCTTCTCCCTCAGTTGGGATCATTTAGAGCCCTTTGAAGCTGCATTTAAACTACATTTTGGAAGTTTAAAATCAGGGGCACAATTGAAGTCCTGAAATGTTTTCCTCAAAAACCATAATTTCTTTACAACTGAAGACAGAAAGACATGAACATCTTGGATGACAAGGGGGTGAGTAAATTATTTGTGAATTGTTGTTCTGAAAGTGGACTTCTCCTTTAAGGTTTCGGCAGCACAATCTATTAAACCAGCCTCGATCATCATTTCATGTGAATGCTCTTAAATTACATTTAAGGGAATGTTATCATGCCAAAGTCTCAGTTTTAGCTGTCTACTCACCCCTTGTTGACATTGTGGTCGTCATCAACCCACTGTATATGGACGTGCTCCTGGTTCTCCTCCTGATCAGCTTTCCCACAGGCAATACTGAAATCTTTCATCTCTCTCAGGGCTTGCCGTAAAGCCTCCATAGTTTCAGCTGTAATCTGCACCATCACGCCATCTGAGGCACACAATTTCAGCATTACTATGATAAGTAAATCTGCATTTTAAATTAGACACTTATAATTAGAGTTGGTACAAAAAGTACAATTCTGCCCGACTGTGACTTTGGTCAAAAACATTAATGGGGAGATTATGTCCAGTTTAGTCATTGTTCCAGTGGGATCAGATGTCCTACATATAGAGAAAGAGGCTGCAAATGTCTTCTGTTGTACCTTCCACAATGCTGGTCTTAGCCAAGAAGCCCGATGAAGACTTTAAAGCCCCGCTGAACACAAAGAAGGAGGCCCCAGTCACTAAAAGAGAGATAAAAGGAAATAATACATCAAAAACATCCTTTCCTCATGCAAAATGACTCATTCGCTTTTGGATTATTGTCATTAACTACCCTGAATAGCATTTTACAGAACGTTTTAAAATCAGCTTTAGAGTGAAATAGAATAAAACAGAACTCAGGGGTCCAAGACGAATTTTGTAAATGTTCTTTAAAGGGATAGTTTATCTAAAATATATACACTACCAGTCAAATGTTTTTGAACAGTAAGATTTTTAATGTTTTTTTAAATAAGTCTCTTCTGCTCACCGAGCCGGCATTTATTTGATTTAAAGTATAGCAAAACAGCAAAATTTTGAAATATTTTTACTATTTAAAATAAATGTTTTCTATTTGAATATATTTTTAAATGCAATTTATTCCTGTCATTTTCAGCATCATTACTCCAGTCTTCAGTGTCACATGATCCTTCAGAAATCATTCTAATATACCAATTTGCTGTTCAAGAAACATCAGTTACTGCTGGGCAATGATTAATCGCGATTAATCACATCCAAAATAAAAGTTTTTGTTTATATATGTGTGTGTACTGTGTATATTTATTATGTATATATAAAGACACAGACATACAATATATGTTTTGAAAATGTTTACATGTATATATTTATATTCATATAATTTTTATTATATATAAATATATTTAACATATAAACATTACATATTTTTCTTAAATATATACATGCATGTGTTTGTATTTATATATACACATTATAAATATACACAGAACATACACACTATATACACAAAAACTTCTATTTTGGATGTGATTAATCGATGCCCAGCACTACTATCAATATTTAAAACGGTTGAGTACATTTTTTCAGGAACTTTTTTGACGAATAGAAAAATCCAAAGATCAGTATTTATCTAAAATAAAAAGCTTTTTTATAACATTATACACTATACCATTCAAACGCTTGGATTCAGTATAATATTTTATCGAAAAAATAAACACTTATATAGCAAGGATGCTTTAAATGAATCAAAAGTGACGATAAAGACATTTATAATGTTTTGCAAGATGACTATTTCAAATAAATGCTGTTCCTCTGAACTTTCTATTTATTTAAAGAAACCTGAAAAAAATAAACTCAGCTGTTTTCAACATAATAATAACTTTTTTTTTTTTTAAGAATATTAGAATGATTTCTTAAGGATCATGTGACTGGAGTAATGATGCTAAAAATTCAGCTTTGAAATCACAGGAATAAATTGCATTTTAAAATATATTAAAAAAGAAAACAGTTGCTTTAAATAATAAAAATCTTTCATTGTTTTTGCTGTACTTTGGATCAAATAAATGCAGGCTTGGTGAGCTTGGAATGTTAAAAAACATTAAAAATCTTACTGTTCAAAAACTTTTGACTGATAGTGTATATTAAAACAACAAAAAACTGTCATATTTACTCACCCTCATGTCATTTTAAACCTGTTATGAATTTTCTTCTGCAGAACATAAGGATAAGGACATATTTTGAAGAATTTTGGTAACCAAACAGTTTCAGTTCCCACTGACTTCCATTGTATGGACAAAAAGTCCAATGGAAGTCAATAGGAACTGAAACTTTGGTGTCACAGAAGAAAGAAAATTTGGAAATGACATGAGGGTGAGAACATGACTATATATATACTTTATATTTATATTTTCATTTTTGGGTAAACTATCCCTTTAATTTGATTAATCAACATACCGTGATTAATTTGGTGACATCATTTAATCGACAGAAACTTTTCATACATTACCATCCAAAAGTTTGGGGCTTATCATTTTTTTATATGCTTTTGAAAAAAATCTCTAATGCTCACTATTTATTTGATCACAAATACAGTAAAAATAGTATGACTAAAATATTACTACAATTAAAAATAAATGCTGTCTATTTTAATAGATTTTAAAACTGTAATTTATTCCTGCAATAGCAAAGCCATTTCATCACTTATACTCCAGTCTTAACATGACTGTTCATAAATCATTCTAATACGCTAATTTGGAGCTCAAGAAACATTCCTTCATGTTGAAAAAAAAAACAAAACAAATCTTACTGACCCCAAACTTCTGAACAATAGTGTACACACACTAGGTGAAATCTTTGGGTGCGGCTTCAAGGTTTCATTTGCAAATGCAAGTATCCGTGGCGCACCTTTGCGAGGCTGGTGATGAATACTGATGGCCTGTGTCTGATAGTTCCCATCGTCGTTCTGAACACAGACAAGATGGGAATCCGCCCGCTCGTTGAAACACGCTCCCATTGCCAGCACATGCTCGTTGGACTTATTCATAGCCTTCATGAGCTGAGAAAGGAGAAAGAAAAGCTTGTCATGACTTTGAAAAGTTCTGCATAATCCTAAGACTTAATTATGTTTTAAAGGGTTTAGAAGTCCTAGATGAGTGAATGACAGCCTGTGAAGACAGCAGAGAGTAGGACACAAGGCACTTAAGTCTTTAAATACTCCCTACTATGTTAAAGGTCTGACACTACAAGTTCTGCTCTGTCAAACGCTTTTCAAATACAAGCTAAATATTAAAAGTCTTCAATGACTCGAGAAAAGGACACTGAGACAAGCTGTTGTCAATGCTTCGCTTGTTCCATGGGACATTTGGCATCAATCTGCTATGCTCACTATTCCACATAAATCTCAAATATTCTTTGCATGCATTCTATTTTAAAGGAGAAATCCACTTCCAAAACAAAGATTCACATATAATGTACTCACTCCCTTGTCATCCAAGATGTTCATGCCTTACTTTCTTCAGTCATAAAGAAATTATATTTTTTGAGGAAAACATTTCTGCATTTTTCTCCATATAATGACTTCCAAAAAGCAGTATAAAAGTGGCTTCAGACGAACCCAAATGCAGTTGTAAACGATCCCAGCCGAGGAAGAAGGATCTTATCTAGCGAAACGATTGGTTATTTTCATAAAAAAAAAACAAAAAAAAACAATTTAAATACTTTTTAATCTCAAACGCTCGTCTTGCTTTTCTCCCCATTAATTCTGTGTATTCTGACTCAAGACAGTTAGGGTATGTCGAAAAACTCCAATCGTATTTTCTCCCTCAACTTCAAAAATCATTTCAAAATCATCCTACATCACTGCAGAAGTACCGACCCAGTCTTTGCAACGTGAATATGCAAATAAAATCAAACACCCTTAACAAAAAAGGTAAAACAGCGATATAGGACGATTTCGAAGTTGAGGGAGAACATGAGATGGGAGTTTTTCGACGTACCCTAACTGTCTTGAACCGGAAAAAAACAGTCCAGGCAGAGTAAGACAAGACGAGCGTTTGACATTAAAAAGTATATAAACTGTATTTTTTTTAAATGAAAATAACGGATCGTTTTGCTAGATAAGACCCTTCTTCATTGGCTGGGATTGTTTACAACCGCATTTGGGATCGTTTGAAGCCGCATTTAAACTGCATTTTGGAAGTTCAAAATCGGGGCACCATAGCAGTCCATTATATGAAGAAAAATGCTGAAATGTTTTCCTCAAAAAACAATTTCTTTACGACTGAAGAAAGACATGAACATCTTGGATGACAAGGGGGTGAGTATATTATTTGTAAATTGTTGTTCTGGAAGTGGACTTCTCCTTTAATTCAAATTGCATCTCTGTGGCATGTCCTAGTCTTCATGCACCTCATTGTAACGGTTGCTTGGTATCTTGATGCACGTCTTCCTCACTTCCATGTCCACCACCAGCCCCTTCACTACCGGCAACGTGTACTGGTAGTTACGGAAATCCTGTAGACATGTGAGAAAAGTCAGATGGCCATAAATAACATATAACAGTTGATATTGACGTAAGGCATGTGCTAAATGCAGAGAAGAAGAAGTGAAATTAGAACACTCACTGCCAATAAGTTCATAATGGTATGACCAGTCTCTCCAAAAAGGGGTTTTCTGAAGCGAACACTAAATAGTGGGCAGGGGTAAACTGCAACACAAGTGCATAAGAACACGCTAAGCCACCAAAACAAGTCATGCTATTCAAATCAGCAGCTCACAATAAGGTCCTTCACATTCCACATGACTGAAAGGCCTCTATTATATACTACTGCAATTACTGTAAAGTAAAATCGTGAGACTGAGTGCCTAACCAGTTTTCACGCACCCAGATAAACATGAGACTAAAACCGTACATGGTGTAAGTGAGCACACTTGCATGTCATGGCTGAGTTGAGAAGCTCAGCAGGAAATACTTAGTTAATATATTCCATCTCCACAGGAGGCCATGCTTACAAATTAGTGCAGAGAAATTCTCTGTGTAAGAAGAGGGAATAGAAAGACATTTTCTGCATTGTTACAGCTCTTCTACAGGCATCAAAAAGGGGCCTTATATTCTCTATATATTACATCCTCTATATCATACACCTCACCATGTCAAGAGGTCAAATATACCTACTTTGACACACCTAAACCAATACACAGACCTCAAATTCAACATCAAACCACAAACTCACATCGGTATTCCGCCCCTAGGCGGAGCATGAGTCGGATGGGAAAGACCTTAGCCCAGGGGGTCTCCCACTTCTGCACCAGGATTCCAAAGAGGTAGGGTGGGTTAGGCAACGGCAGGTCCTGCAGGGTCTGGAAAGTGGGGCTGATGTAAAGGAATCCGCCATGCTCCTTGCTGCCCAGGAAGCTCTGAGTGAAGAAGGAGTGGCCCAGGTGACTTAACACATTTCCTGCACAGAAGGTAATGTGGGATTAGATCAAGTTCTTCCACTGTGTTTTCATGCTTAAAGAGATAGTTCACCCAAAAATGAAAATTCTGTCATAACTTACTTACCCTCATGTTGTTCTAAACACGTAAGACTTTTGTTTATCTTCGGAACACAAATTAAGATATTTTTGATGAAATCTGAGAGCTTTCTGACCCTGTATAGACAACAATGCAACTGACAAGCACAAGGCATGAAGAAAGGCATGGTTAAAATAGTCCATGTGACATCAGTGGTTCAACTGTAATGTTACGAAGCTACAAGAATACTTTTGTGCGCAAAGAAAACAAAAATAACTTTATTCAACCATTTCTTCTCTTCCCTTTCAGTCTTCGACACAGAGTCAGAAAGCTCTCGGATTTCATCGAAAATTTCTTAATTTGTGTTCTGAAGATGAACGGAGGTCTTACGGGTTTGGAACAACATAACAGAGAGTAAATAATGACAGAATTTTGGGTAAACTATCCATTTAAGTAATTTCCAATTAGATTAAGAAAAAAAAAAAACGACACAAAAAACATTTTCGCAACTATTTAACTGCCATAAATAATAATAATGCTGTTGTTGTTGTTAATAATAATAAATAGTTTAGTTTAATTAAACTGTTGTAGTTTAATGGACATTTAATTATTGCATCAAAAAGCAGCAAAAAATACTATTAAAAATCTATTTCATATACCAATTATCAGACAAATAATCTGTATCAGTATAAAACTAATCTCAATTAATATCTACAATAAAAAAAAATCCAAGATGACAGGCTTAAATGTCAATTATGAATATTTTATTCAACAGAAGAGTAGCTGCATCCAATTACAAATTAGTTATTTCAATATTTCTTTTACTTACTAGCAGTGTAGTTACATGTATCTGCACTAAATAATTTATTACAAAATAAATGGAACTGTAACCCATTACAGCGACTAAGAAAAAAATGTAATTAAACTACAGTTACTTATGAAACTGTTAATGATTACAACATGGTTTACATGTGAAAATCTATTGCATTAATATTTACTATTTTTTGTTATGATTTTAAATCTGTATTTAACCTATAATTCAGGTGATGAAGGATTTTGAAAGTCTGACAGTAATAAGTGTTTTGTACTATTGTAAAGTTAACCCAGCCTGCTTTAAATATTTGAATATGGTTAACAGTTAAATAAAACATTTATTAGAAATTTAGAAAAGTAATCGAAAAGTAATCAAATGTAATCAGTTACATTATTTTAAAAAGTTACTGAAATAGCCACTATGTACGCTGATGGCCACTGAACCTTACCAGACAAATAACATTCTTTTACTAAAAACATCTAAATTGGCCTCCACACTTCTGGCACACATCCTACATTAAGCTCACAGGGAATGCGGTCAGAGTAAGAAGACATGGGAACTGTTCTGGGGCTGAACCCACTGACTTGAAGTAGGACTGGGTGACAAGAGGAGGATTGTGTCTGGAAAACAATTTCTGCTGAAGTAGATCCACAATGCCACCGGGGCCAGCAGCCCCATTTTACCTTTAAGAGCCTCCTGGCAGAACAGTCTAATTATATCTATGTAGGTCTTGCTCTCATTTTGTCTGGATCAGTTTACCAGAACAGGCCCCCTGGTGGAGGCGTATCAGTTTACCTGTGAGAGCCTCTCGGTACAGCTGGACGAAGTGGCTGAAGACGTCCTTGGGAATGGTTTTCTCATCAGGGAGGCACTGTAGAAGCACTACAACCTCTGCCTGGCCCACGGCATGCATACCCTTTGTTGTCATATACCAGCACTTCCTATTTACATCTTCACACAAAGATGATACAAAAGACTGTTATGACTCATGGGAATTGTGGGAAATTCCTTGGCATAGTAAAGGAAAGCCTCATGTTGCCAATTTTCAATTCTGCAAAAGAATGACAATAGCTAAGACATACAGCTACCAGTTACATGCAACTAAATGCTACAATGAATGCATTGCATTCAATAATCGCTAGAATTTTAACTAATAAAACTGGTGCTTTTTTAATTTTGAGCATATTTACAAAACCCTTTAAATATGTGTAAATGGCTTATATACACTACCATTCAAAAGTTTGAAGTTTTGTTTTTTGAACAAAATTGATCAAAAGTAACAGTAAAGACATTCTTACCTGAAAAATGCTTTTTTTTTAAATATTAAGTTGCACAAATGTATGACAGCGTTTTAGCGGCACGGTAATAAAATAAAAAAGATTATGAGATTAAAGTCGTAATATTTTATTAATAAAGTTGAAATTATGAAAATAAACTTGAAATATTAAGAGAATAGAGTCGAAATACTACGAGAATAATGTTGAAATACTACGAGAATAAATTCGAAATATTTAAGAATAAATTCAAAATAGCTGACAATAAAGTCGAAATATTTTGAGAATAAAGTCGAAATACTATGAGAATAAAGTTGAAATATTTTGAGAATAAAGTCAAAATATTTTAAAAATAAAGTCGAAATATTTCGAGAATAAATTCAAAATAGCTGACAATAAATTCAAAATAGCTGATAATAAAGAGAAATACTGAGAACAAAGTAGAAATACTACAGAATAAAGTCAAATATTTTGAGAATAAAAAAAATATTTGAGAATAAAGTCGAAATATTTTGAGAAAAGTCAAATACCTAGGAATAAAGTCTAAATATTTTGAGAATAAAGTCGAAATATTTTGAGAAAAAAGTCTAAATATTTTAAGAATAAAGTCTAAATATTTTGAGAATAAAGTCGAATTAGTATGAGAATAAAGTTGAAATACGAGAATAAATTCAAAATATTTAAGAATAAATTCAAAATAGCTGACAATAAAGTCGAAATACTATGAGAATAAAGTTGAAATATTTTTAGAATAAAGTCAAAATATTTTGAGAATAAAGTCGAAATATTTAGAATAAAGTCAAAATACGAAATAAAGTTATTTTGAGAATAAATTCAAAATAGCTGACAATAAAGTCGAAATACTACGAGAATAAAGTCGACTACGAGAATAAAGTTATTTTGAGAATAAAGTCGAAATATTTTGAGAATAGTCGAAATATTATGATAATAAAGTCTAAATATTTTGAGAAAAGTCTAAATATTTTGAGAATAAAGTAAATATTTTGAGAATAAAGTAAAAATATTTCGAGAATAAAGTAAAAATATTTCAAGAATAAAGTCAAAATATTATGAGAATAAAGTCAAAATATTAAGAAAATAAAGTCAAAATGTTCCAAGAATTTAAATAGATTTAGACTTTATTCTCGTAATATTTTGACTGCTGAAAATTCAACTTTGTTAACATTACACTAACAAATTACATTTTAAAATGTACTAAAATAGGAAAAAAAAAAAATAATAATTTGTAGTAAAATTATAGTAAAATAAATATTAAATTGCTAGAAATCAAATATGAGCGTGTGAAAAAAAGAAAATGATGTGCAAAGAAAAATTAAGGTAAATATCACTTGTGAGCAAAACATTTTGTGTTTTATTGTCATCAACCTTTAAATTTGTCAAATTATGCAAAAACTGAAAATTAATTAATTAACATTATTTAAAGGGATAGTTCACCCCAAAATTAAAATTACCCCATGATTTATAACATTTATTCATATAACTCTGATTGTATTCGTCTGAAAGAAGAACGTCATATCCACCTTGAATGGTTTGAGGGTAAATCATCAAGTATATATATTTTTTTTAGATGAACTATTCCTTTAAAGCCATCTGTGATATTAGCCTTTGCAAAATGTAGCTTTTTTGCACTTCAGATATTAAATATTAAAACATATTACTAAGTATTAAATATTAAAAACAAATAAAAAAGTGAAGTTTCATTGTTATAGAACAAATTAATCCGTAAGAATTTGTAAATTGTGTTTTAAGGTAATTTATTTTCTATAATAAGTCCTAAGGGTCAAACATGCCCATAGTTGAAGAAATGCCCATGAACGAAGTCACTCCAACTAAAATTAAACCCTGTAGAGCATCTAGCAAGGAGTGGCTCACTCACAATTGACCAGTTTGACCATGGCCAGCAGGTTGGCATTGAGGACAAACACCAAGGGATCAGGGCCGCCCTCCTCAAGCTGCTGCATCAGCAAAATCTCAGAAGGTCTTTCCTCCACAGCATAGTCTACAGACAAGACACATAATATCAATACTGTAACTATCAACAAATTGATCCATGACTTTAGTCAGTTTCCTCTCATGGTACAAATGCAGATAAAGAACCAACCAACCAATGAAATTCTTCCCTAAGCATGAGTGGTGGAGACATAAGCAGAAACACAGATACATGCACACAGACGTGCACAAACAATACTCATATTTAGAGGAGTGGAGGCAGCTGAATGGTGAGGATGGTCAAGCACCTGTGATGTGGCCTCCCGTACCTCCTTTGACGCCTGTGGAGATGAGGATGGGAGGAAGTCCGTCCTCTGGGATTAGACTGAGAGAGCTGCCCACAGGGCTGACGGTCGGGGCTCCAGTGGCACGAGCCACCTATGATGGCAGGGAAAGAGACACAAATTTACACCGTAACATAACATGACCGTCTCAGGGTAAGAATCACAAGCCTAGTCCTGCAAGACTCCATATTACAGATGATTGACTTTCAATGAGATGAGAAGCAAGTCTTCACCTCAGAAGTATTTGCTCCTGAGGATTTGTTTGAGTATTGGGACGCTGCCACGGGCTGTGTGGGGTTGGGGTTTGCCGTCTGCCCTTTAGAAGAGTCTGTAGCTTCCCCATTGGGTAAAATGCCGTCAGCAAACCAAACTCTTCTTTGCTCTCGAGGAAGAGAACCTAGAAGTACACACACACAAGCACACAATTTAAACACTGCTGGAAAGTCAAAATCAGTAATCCACAAATTAACAACACTTTTGGCAATATTCTAGAATTTACCTTCAGATCCTGGCTGTTTCAGGACACCAACAGGCACCATGACGGTTGGTGGTGGGGAGCTGAGTGCTCCTGATGCCTGGGCTTGCTGCAGAGGGGGAATAGTGGAGCAGTACTCAGCTGGGTTGTTGGGATTTGGGCTCTGGTTGCAACCACCTCCTATGTTCTCCCATGCATGAGCTAAAAAGTAAGATGCAGAGTTTAAAGGCACTGGTTATTCATATATTAAAACTAATTTCCAGCAATTAATTGCTGTATAAATAGAAATGTAGCCATAACTTATGTTAAGTGATTCACTGTGGGAAATTCTGAGGTACAAAAACTCCCAGTCTATAGAGGGAAATTTATAACTATTCTTGTGAGTTTCATATCACTCACCATTCATAAGGGCACGGTGGCAGGTAACACAAACCCTCGCTTCTTTCCTGTCCATGTACATCAGCCTGCTTTTCAGACTACAGCAAGCAGCACAGAACACCTGGCCAAACACACACCACAAACAAAACATGTTTGCTCTGATACAAACAACTCATACCAGAAAATGAGACATAATAACAAATGACGCATAATAACAAAATGTTGGAAAGACTATAAGGCAATTCCGGGTCAAACCATCCAAATTTCAGATAATTCCCTGGCTCACATTTTGTATTTGTTAATATTTTTTTCTGTAGAAAGACAAATATATATAGTGATTAAAGCCAAAATATTAAATGTCACGGATTAATATTTACTGAGTAATCCACTATTTTCTAACGGGGAATCAAAATGGCAATTTTCACCTGAGATTTGGAGCCAATTTACAGGGGTGAAAAAATAACTTTAGAAAGCTTGCAGCATTTTTATTTTATTTTTACACAGAGATTGGTAGTTCTACTGGTAGGAAAGAAATTCTAAACGTTTCTTTTAGAGTCTGGTTTTTAACAAACTTTCCTTTTGGTATCTTCATTTGAAAGGCCGTCAATGATTCAGTTCCAGAGATATGGAGGTCAAAAACCAAATGTGGGTCATTTTGCATACAGCTGATACTTCTTGTCTTTTAAAGAGGAATATCTAAAGAACAAATAATGTTGAAAACAGAAATGTATCTCATGGCTTTCTATCAACACAATTGCACAGAACATACCTGAGTGGCATAAATATTCTTTTTGTTTTTTTTTCAAAGTTTGCATGCCTGCAACTCTAAAATGATCAAAGATATTTTAATATCCTTCTAGATTCTTATTCTTACTAATCTTTTCTGTTGTAATCTCAATTTTAAAGCCCTATATAGTTTATTCCCATAGATATGAGGATTTCAAAGAAGCTCCGTGTTCAAATTGTTGGATTTTACCCATTTTCAGTGATCGAAAACCAAATGTTGTTAAACTTTGCACACAGCTGATACTTACTGTGTTTAAAGAGGAATGTCTGAGGGATAAATCATGTTTAAACTAGAAATGTATCTTGTATACTTCTTGAGTTACAGGCATGCAAACAAGAAGTGCTTTTTGCCATTTTTGTACCATTGGCATATAATGAAAGAAAGATTTTTAAAGTTAACAGATTTTACTAATACACCTACCAATCTCTGTGCAATAATAAAATGATACTGCCAGCTTTCTAAAGTCATTTATACAACTCTGTACAATGGCTCCAAATCTCAGGTGAAAATTGTCATTCTGACCCCGTCTACAAAATAGTGTTTTACTCAGTAAATATACTGAGTGACATTTAATGTCAGTGACATATAATATCAGTGACATTTAATATTTTGGCTTTCATCACTATATATGTATGTCTTTCTACAGAAAAAATATTAGCAAAATCAAACATTTGAGCCGGGGACCTCTGGTTTAGTTGACACAGAATGACCCTATATGAATCAGTCATAACCAGTTCTAAGAGCAGAAGTGGTCTAGAACAATCACAGTTCTGTCAGATTAAACTTTTTTGTGCCACAGCTACATTTCATTTTCACTCTGTTCTTTCCAGTTGTTCTTTCCAGCCCATATCTGTGAAAATGTCATCAACGATGCAGCAGTTTATCACCAAGGGAAATTAAGGCGTTATTCCAGCAGTCTTGCAGTTATTTTTAAGTGCTGCATCGACAACCATTTCTCCCTGAAGGATTTTGACAGTTTCACAGGTTTGGAGCTGCCCAACAATTACCCATACTTCCTTGCAGTTTTGCTCTCTCATTCTAAGTCAGCGTCCCACTAGCTGACTCAGTGCAGCTTGATTTTGGGCAGGGATGTCACACCTACCGACTAAAATTTCACCCTCTTCTGTCGAGGGTCTGTCACATTTACTGATTAAGAACGGAAGAAGCATGCAACATATAAAACGAATGAAGCTTATGGGCAAAAACTGCCTCAAACTGAGCAAGTGGGATGCCAGTCTTAAAGTTATATGGCTATAAAAACGTAATGCAAACTTGACAAACTTGAATTATGCTTGAGCTTCTAACTTGCTAGAACCCAATATTTTTTTTTTTCTTTAGAAAACAAGTCAAAGGTTTACATTCACTTTGCAGAACCTGAAAAATGTTAATTATTTTACCAAAATAAATGCATGCTATTTTCTTATTTAGTACTGACCTGACGTTTACATAGTCCACAAGAGAAAATAATAAAAATGATCCTGTTCAAAAGTTTAAATACACCTGATTCTGAAAACTGTGTTCCTAAATGTGTACCTAAATGATCCACAGCTGAACAGTTAAACTGCCCGCTGTCCTTCAGAAAAATCTTTCAGGTCCCACAAATTCTTTGATTTTCCAGCATTTCTGTGTATTTGAACCCGAAGGGGTGGAAACTTTTTGAACTTGAACAACAGGGTAAATTTTTAACTTTTGGGAAGTCTTCTGGGAAGTATTTAAGTATCTTCTGAAGGACAGTACTAAATAAGAAAAATGTACACATCTTCATTCTGTTCAAATGTTTACACCACTGGTTCTTAATGCATTGTGTTTCCTTCTGAAGCATCAGTGAGTGTTTGAACCTTTTGTAATAGTTGCATACGAGCCCCTCAGTTGTCCACAGTGTGTCAACACAGTATTTAGAACCAAGTGTATGTAAACTTTTGAACAGGGTCATTTTATAAATTCAACTAGTATTTTATCTTGTGGACTACATTAAAATGTCTTTAATATGAAATATCTTATTCAGATCCCTCTTATTTTGGTCAAATAATTAGTATTTTGCAGGGTGTATATAAACTTTTGACTTCAACTTAAGTGGTGCTTGCCCATACACTGTCAAAAGGCAGGGGTGCTGTGGCCTGTTGCCAGAGTGGTGGTTTTCAAGCATTTTGCTAGAGTAGTTTTCAGATTTTTCTTAATCCTGATTCCTTCTCAAAAAGCTGCACAAATTAAGAAATCACACCCGTGGAACAAACAAGTTACAGCATGCTAGTTAAATACTTGGATAAGGGATTTGAATAAACTTGTCTTAAAAAAAACACACCACATCACAATAATGAACAACAGGCTTTACCTTTCCACAAGCCCGACAATGATGTCTTCTTTTTGTGAAGGTGAACTTGACCTCGCACTTCATGCAAATGGGTGCTTGGGAGTCAGGAACCCAAACAGGAGCCACTTCCCCCAAAGAGCCGAAGGGTTTCTTCAACTGCTGTCCTGCTTGAAGGTCATTGTCTGGACTCTCAGAAGGGATGAGTAAGCCTGAAGAGCTATCTCCATGCTCTCCATTCATTCGAACAACCCCAGACTCAGCTGCTCCACAAGATGCCTCAAGGCCTCCTGTCCTACTCTGTGGCTCCAGGTTCTTGTTCTTGCCAGTGGAGCCAAATTCATTCCGGACTTGGCTTGAGAAAGGCTGGGGAATCTGTAGCTTTAGACTGACAGGCTGTTTCGGGCGGGCGCCACCGTAGGGAACGCTGACAGGCTGCAGTCGGCTGTTGTTGAGTTTGCCCATTCTGCCAGATTCAAGTCCTCGAACTGAATCACAACACTCTTGTTTGCTTTCTTCCATTTCCTTTTCCTCCGTCACAGAGTCCTCCTTTGAAGTGGCCGCTGGCTGGCTTTGTGCATCTCCACTGTGATCCACAACCAGGCCATTGGACAGGGACTTCTCCGCCCCTGATGATTCAAACTCTCTGTGCATTCCCTCATGGTCACTCTCTATCGCTTTCTCTTTCACTTCCTGATTTGACACCCAGGTGTCTTTTCCCCCACTTTCATTTTTAACCAGTTCACCATTTTGAAAGGCACCCTCATGATTCTCCTTCTCACAATCCAGTTCTCCACCACCATTCACTGATTTGTGCAAAACTGCTTCCCCTTTCTGGGGATTACTTCCTTCTGGAAATACTAGATTACAGTCCCTCATTCCAACCTCATGGACAGGTGAAACACTGTCAGTCTTGCTTGCCTCCATCTTAACACCATTATTCAAAACTGGTGGCCCATTCCCACACTCTTCCTCAAGAACAGCAAATTCTAGAAGACCACCACCACTTCCTTCGTCAGAGCCATTCTGCTCATGGGGACCAGTGTCTTTAACACTTTGCTCATCTGTAACAGTTCGACTTGTCTTATCATCACTGACCGGAAGAACATCAGTCTGGCTGCTAAGATCAGGACTTGATGGAAAACCGTTTTCCAGCACCACTCTGTTGGAGGACTTCAAGTCTGGCGACTGCCCATCAGTGCTCACCAGCTTGCCAATGTTGGGTTGAGGCAGAGGAGGACTGTGAACATCTGCTGGCCGTTCTTCACTCCTGCCCTCTGGCTGCTGCCCCTGTTTCCCCTCTAACCTGGTGACCTCAGCCAAAGAGGGGCCGTCTGACGTCTGGCCGTCTAGAAGCGGCTTGAAGCTGATAGGGCTGTCCCTTGGGCTGAGGTCGGAGTGGGTCAGTGCCGGATTCAGGGAAAGAAGGTGCGATGGCGGGGCGAGAATCTGGGTCCACTTGGCATCCGAGAGAGTCGGCGTGTCCGTTTCATCTGAAAGGATGAGGGGAGAGAGCTCATTAGCTTTCTTTTTGAGAAGATTGAAACAAACAGAAGATAAATTGAGAAATGAGGTCAGGCTAGATTGGAAAATGTTAAGGAAGTGGGCCAATCTGGTCATCGCCTTGGGATCCATCTGTCAAACTGACACATGAATGCTTTGGAATGTGGGCAGGCATTCCCTTTCTCTTACATACATCCAAGCGTGATCAACCACACACTGCTCTCCTTGCTTTTTCGCCTTGAGGCCGTTTAATAGTTTCGAGTCTCCTTTCACCCCCATTAATCCGTCAAGATTAGTGTCGGAGAGGGGATATGCATTCGTTCCACCGTTCAGTGGCGACACTAAGAGGGTTGCTGTGTGCGAGGCAACTCTGTGTGGCTTTTAATGTTCTTTGTGACATACAGGACAGAGCAATCAATACATTTCAAACAGTCAATTTTATATGGCTGTGCACCAGGAGCTGTTGTCCACGTAACCCGTGAACAAAACAACACTAATTGCAATATCCTGCTATAACTCAAAAGCACATGCAACCTTAACCTTGTAAATTACATGTGCTTGACTATGTGACACCAATTAAAGCAGTGTTCAGAAAAAATCAGGGAGAGACAGTAGTCCTGAGGGGAATTGCTAATTCAATTGACCCCATTTACATTACAGGCTGCTGCCACCAGCATAGCTACCTGCTTGTGCTAGCCCTTCTGTGTGCAGTTCAACCCAAGCAGCAACGTCAAACGTTTTGTTCTACCTCTATCGGCACCTGTTACTCTGTGTGCAGTTCATTATGCTCTAATTCACCTGACTATGTGGGTTATCTGAAGATATGTAAATGTGCTGAGACAGAGTGTCTTTTGTTCGTACAGAAATATGCCCTCAGAACAACTCAGACTGTCAGAGCTTTATTCTTCCTTTTTATTCAAAGCATTCTCTTACCTTCGTTCTGTTCAAACTCATCCAGCACCTTGTCCAGGTTAAAGGCCTCAGCCTGAAAGTAATTCTCCATGGGTCAAGAAACTCCACCCTGCCAAGCACCGTGTGAACCTGAAAGTGAAATTGGCTTTTTCATGAGCACATAAATACAATATTTTCCACATGCACCAGGAGTTAAAACCTTTTAAAAGTACAGTGAACTGTGACTGTCTTCCAGAGTCTGGTAGTATTGGTGATTAATCAAAAAGTGATGTTTTGTGATGCTCAATAAAATTTTAGCAATTTATTGGTGCCATATCAGTTAAAGGCTGATAAATATGACCTTTTTTGTAGCTTAGAACGAGTTTCAATTATCCACATCATCTGTAAATACTAACTTCTAACTTCTTGTGCTAACTAAAAGTGATAGTGACAGATTACGGCAAGTACTTACCACTCTCTAAAGACATTTACATCTTACATTAACATTTATGCAACTTACAAATAAGGAACACAACAAGCGATTCAAAATAAGTGATTTATCACAGAGCCTTTTCCCTTTTAAGAGTACATGACATGGACTAGTTTATAACTAATAACTATCAACACAGAATCCCAGAGCTCCCATTTACTTCTTTTTAACTTTAGAGAGGTTAACTTTTTGTTGAGGTCATAAGTTTACATACACCTTGCAGAACCTGCAAAATGATAATTATTTAACCAAAATAAGAGGGATCATACAAAATGCATGTTTTTTTTATTTAGTACTGACCTGAATAAGATATTTTGCATAAAAGATGTTTACATATAGTCTACAAGAGAAAATAATTAATTGAATTTATGAAAATTACCCCGTTAAAAAGTTTACATATGCTTGGTTTATACTGTGTTGTTACCTTAATGATCCACAGCTGTGTTTTTTTGTTTAGTGATAGTTGTTCATGAGTCCCTTGTTTGTTCTGAACAGTTCAACTGCCCGCTGTTCTTCAGAAAAATCCTTCAGGTCCCACAAATTCTTTGGTTTTTTAGCATTTTTGTGTATTTGAACCCTTTCCAACAATGACTGTATGATTTTGAGATCCATCTTTCACACTGAGAACAACCGAGGGGCTCATATGTAACTATTACAGTAGGTTCAAATGCTCACTGATGCTCCAGAAGGAAAAATTATGCATTAAGAGCCAGGGGTGTAAACTTTTGAACAGAATGAAGATGTGTATATTTTTCTTATTTGCCTAAATATCTCTTTTTTTATTATTCAGTATAGTACGGCTCTTCAAAAGCTACAGGAGATACTTGCGTTTCCCAGAAGACAAAATAAGTTACATTTACCCTGATCTTCAAATTCAACATTTTCAACCCATCAGTGAGCATTTGAACCTACTGTTATTGTTGCATATTAGTTGCTCAGTTGTCCTCAGAAAAGTCGTTGTTGGACAGGGTTCAAACACATAAAAATGCTGAAAAAACTAAAGAATTTGTGGGACATGAAGGATTTTTCTGAAGAACAGCAGGCAGTTTAACAGTTCAGGACAAAGGGACCCATGAACAACTAAAAAAAAAAAACACACACACACACACACACACACACACAGCTGTGGATCAATATGGTAATAACACAGTATCAATCAAGTGTATGTAACAGGGTTATTTTTATAAATTCAACTATTATTTCCTCTTGTGGACTATATGTAAACCTCTTATGTGAAATATCTTATTCAGGTCAGTACTAAATGAAAAATAAAATGCATTTTGTATGATCCCTTTTATTTTGGTAAAATAATTAACATTTTGCAAATTCTGCAAGGTGTATGTAAACTTCTGATATTAACTGTATTATAGTATATAGCCATATAACAGACATAACATAAAAAAATAATCAGCTTGTCATATCGAAAATAATTACAACATCACTGCATCCCAAATATAAATGGTGACAGGTCTAAATAAATTGCACCATCTGATTTGTAATTAAGCTAATTAAGTTGAAAAGAAACATTATTCTCACCTGCCCAGAGGTCCTCTTCAGTAATTGCAGGTCTATCTGCACAAAGGCTCCTGATAGAGCCCTTGTCTCATCCAGTTTCACACACATTAGACAGCCAAATCTGAAACAGAACAGAACGATAAGACATAAAAAAAAATAGTTTTACTTCTCAAGTCTGATTCAGGCTAATGCTAAATAGACACCTTTAAGGTCCAAAAACTTCCAGCTAACCAGTTATTTTTAAAATTAGAGAATTTCCAGTACTTTGCTAAGCTTTGAAGATGGGTGCACACAAAATCAGGTGCACAAAGTTGTGGCTGACTGTTACACTGCAATGAACAGGCTGTCACTGACAAAGTGGGTAACGGCGAAGGCCGGTCACACATAAGAACTAGGATTACGCCAGAGACAAGATATTCCACCAAGCAGAAGGTTCTGAAAGTAGCAGACTAGACACATTTTATGCTTAGTTAAAAATGCACGCTTTGCCACACTGTCAGCACAAAGCTAAGAAGACACGGGAGGAGGGGAAAAAACACAGTCATGCAAACCGCTTAAGTGAGGTGGAGGAATAGGACTCTTTCTGCTGTGTCTAAAAATAACATCTGAAATCACTTTTGACCAGAAAAAAATATTAAAGAGGATATTAACTATAAAAGAAAGAACTGTTTGTCTAAAAGAATACAAACAAATTGTTATGATTTACTCTTGCTTACTTCAGGTTACTAGATTCCACATCCAATAACATCCTACTCTGGCTGGCACTGCTAAACTATGCAAGAAAGTGGCAAGTTATGGGTGAGTCTGTGTGCATCTGTGCATGGCAGACAGAACAGTATCTTATTGTGTCAAATTACACCAACACACCATTACACTTAAACACTATTAGAAGTCTTGTGTTGATGAAAACAAGCTAAGGAATGTAGGTGGGAGGTCTCATTCGTTTGTCCCAAATACCACTGTGCATATTTCTGTGAGGTACGTCTACTACTACAACTGTTAGTTTAGGTCCTTGCATTTGAGCAGCGTTCCAGGTCTTTCTGCAGGTTGTGTCACCATACCAGTAGGGGTCAACAGGGGACTGTCTTTACAAGTGTCTTTCCTTCTTCAGTCGAAAAGAAATCAAGGTTTTTGAGGAAAACATTCCAGGATTTTTCTCAAGGTAGCAGCCTTCAATGGTAACCAGTGAGGTGAAGGTCCAAATGACAGTTTCAATGCAGCTTCAAAGGTCTCTACACAATCCCAGCCAAGGAATGAGGGCCTTACCTAGCAAAATGGTCTTTTTCTAAAAATAAATAAATAAATAAATTAAATAAAAAAAGTTAATATACTTTAACGACAAATCTTGCACTAACTCTGCGACGCATGTCTTTATGCATTGCGTAATCAAGTTGCAAAAGTCACGCATAGTTAGTTCTTTGTCTGTGTACTAAGGTAGTATAGGGCAAAAAACTCCATCTCATTTTCTCCTCCAAACTTTAAAATAATCCATCATCGCTTTCTTTGCAAATATGCCTTCTAAATGCTGGGTTGGTACTTCCGCCTATGTCACGTTTGCAAGATTATGTAATGCTTGAGGTCAAGTTAGTGCAAGACAAATGTACATTTGAGGTTACAACATATTTTTTATAATTTTTTTAATTATTTATTTTTTAGAAAATGACAAATTGTTTCACTGAAAAAAACCCGTATTCCTTGGCTGGGATCATTTAGAGCCCTTTGAAGCTGCATTGAAACTGCAATTGGGTCCTTCAACCCGTTGGCCACCACTGAAGTCCACTATACGAAGAAAAATCCTGGCAAAGGACATAGACGACATTACTGAGTTTACTATTATGTTCTGTTTTCACTGTACCAAAGAATCAAGTTCATTTTCAACATCAGTGTCTTCTGGGACTGTCCTTGTAATTAGTAAGTTGGAAGTTGCTTTGCCATTTAGTAGATCATGAATAAGAAGAAAATATCATACATATATATATTTTCAAGCCAGCCAACACTTTGTCCAAGGACTTAGGGAGTAAAATTCCCAGTGCGTGTGCAATCTACTGAATGGTTTGTGCTTGTATAAGTGTAAGCCTTTAATTACAATCCGCAAGCGTTGCTATAGATGACTGGCAACAAACCCTTTAAAAACATGAAAGTTTCTATTAAACCACACTGTGACTCCACCCATGCTCAAATACAAAGAGCTTTGTTTTCACAGCTCACAGCTAATTGTTGAAGTACAAGCTACATTGCATAACGAACTACATACCGAATGTATAGTTCACAGTTAAACTTGGCTTCTTCATAGTTTGTTTTAATAGCTTTGTAAAGCAATTATAAACATAAGATGGATTTGGATACAAGCTGGTTGTGACCCATAATACCAGGCAACATACCTGATTAAGATTTAATTACACGGTAGATTCTCTGAATAATACATGCACAGTCAGAGTCAACTAAGGTGCTGTATTTTTACACCTGAAAACTTAGAATGAGTAATATGGTTTTACATCGAGACATTTAAAAGTCAGTTGCAATCCTTTTGGGACTGGCAAGAAGTGGAATACCATTTCAGCAACATGTGCTACCACTAAACTGACAAATACCTGAAGTAATCAGTGTAATTTTAGTAAAAAGCAAAAGATTTACATCACAAATACGGACTGACAGGGTAAAGAAAATACAGATTGTGACTTTGTGACAATCACCTAATTCTGCTCAGTCAATCTGTTGTTACATAACAAAGTTTTTGGGAGGGAAAGCCACTAATACACCACACCTTCTTACACAGCTTTGTAGAACTGCATGAAAAGAAGCATGAAATGTTCTTGATGTTCTTGACCTAACCCTGTAAAGCCTGACATATATCAGTTTTTCAAAATAAAGCAAACCTGTAAATGCAACCCTGGGTATTAAGACTTCTATAGCTTGATATAACTTCAGTGATGTCTCTGACTAATATATGGTGTAGAAAACCCATGAAATATTTATGTTATTTAAAAAAATTCACATTATTATACATATTTTGGACTATGGGGGGCGCCATTATTTTGCTTACGTAAAACAGTTGCACTCTGTAAGCTAATGCAGGGCTTGACAATAAGGAGTGCCGGATGGTCCGGGGCCAGCGTGAAAGACGCTCGGGACAGCTGACAAATTTGTCATTTGTCTGCCGCGACGTCACTAAAGTTTATCATTTGTACGCGTTTTTATGTCTTGTTAATAAAAAATTTTTAAGCGATCACAGAGAGACGCATCTGTGATGGACAAATAGCCTACAAATATATGTCAAAATACTCTTTACGATTAGTTTTGTAGCTTTAACAATGATAAATCTATACTTAATTTATACAGTGGAGTACAGATGCAGCAATCGACCGGACATATTATAACCGATCTCTGTTCCAGGCTTGCACACGAACTACATGCAATCATTTTTTAAAATGTCATGTGTGTTGATTTTTAACATTTAACTTAAAAATGTGACTACAACATGGTTCACATAACATTTTCTTTATTAACCACCTGGTTAAAGAATGTCAACACATTAATATCACATGTAATCAGCTGTGCCGTCACACCGTTATCATTACCATATTCTCAACATCGTCGAATTTGTAATGTTTAGGGCTGGGCATCGTTCAAAAATGTTTGATATCGATACCGGTTCCTTAACAATACTTTTTTCTATACCAATTTTATGAAATCAATTTTAAAAGATTACATTATCTCAAAATACTTATTTTTTTTTTTTAGCTTACTGACGTTTATACAGAGTCAAAGACTCCTGAGCCACTGCACAAAGAAAGAAAATATATCCAACACAATAAATCAGTGAAAATAATAATAAATAATAAACCTCAAAAAGTTTTCAGTTTACACATCTGTTAGGCTACATTCACACTAGTGCATGTGCGTTTTAAAATGTATACCTCAGACAGAATCGTAATTTCTATTAATTTTCCACAAATTTACTGATAAGCACTACTATCTCCTTCCAGCGCTGTCTGCCAGGATGTATAATGTTATTTGGCTTCTCTCTTCTGCAATCGCTGTTCTGACTCAGAGGACATAACATATTTCAACAACATTACATGGTTAAAAACACAAATTCGACAGCAAACGGAAGTTTTAGACACTTGCTGGTGGTTTAAAATGAGTTTTGAGTAAAAACGGAATATAAATCTTATTTATTGTCTTATGTAGCACCATGCTACAGTGTTCATGAATGATCACGTAACACTCACTTTCGGTTGTGTAGCATGGACTTCTTTTCTGAAATGCCAATATGGATGAGGATTGTTTTAATTTTTTAAAGGGGTCATCGGATGCAAACTTAATTAATCTGTAAAAATAACATCCCCTTTTTCAAATCGAGCTGTTCTCAGATGCCTGTCAGTGTAGCGTCACACCAACAGAGGCCCCTCCCACGATAGTTGATTGACATGAGCTCTTACCTCAGACCAGCTGTCACAGTCCAGTAACTTTCCTTGTTTTGATGCCGAAGCAGGGATGTAAGTTAGACAAGAATATCTCCGATTGAGCGATTGAGGTGTTGTGTTGCTGGATGTAATAATGAATATAGTGGTCGTCACTTACTCCCGACATCTGAGCTGCTGAAGATGCAGTGGATTACATTTGTTTGTGAATGGAATGCGCCTCCCGATCTACATATATCCGTCTATGTTCGTGCGAATCATTCGTGATCCAGCTTCACTTACAACAGAAGTGAGTATAAGCGTTTTTAATGAATCTTTGCGATCGCATTTCCTTATAACGTGGAAGTTAGGAAGTTTAGCAGCTAAACGCGACTAAAGTAAACAAGCTCGTCATTCCACAGAGAGAAGAGAGGGGCGGAGCGAGCAGAGCTCATTTGCATTTAAAGAAACAACCCCTTAGAATGAGATGATTTTTGCAGAGCTCATTTTGACAAGGTAAAAAGGGTGTTGTTTTACAAATTTTTAGTAGTATATTAGAGACTTTTCATTAAGACCCTAAAGAATCATACCAACTTGTGGAAAATGGGCATCCAAAGACCCCTTTAAACAAAAATGCACCAGTGTAAATGTAGCCTCACATAAGCTTTCACGCTACAGCCTCGCGTGTGAGCCACATCTCTGAGTGTAACCGGTGTAAACTAGCTGGGACGGTTAGTTGCTGTGTCGACCAAAGCGCATGCGCAGCAGAGCACACCCCTTGCGTGCAAGCCGCGCTCAAAGTGCAAATTAGTTGAACTTTTGCCGCTGCACTATGAAGGGCTGCACATTCTGCATTCAGTGTGAAAGCCGCCGATCTGCACGGTGCCACTTCTAGTCAAACACACCTAGTGCCACAGGCTTATTGGCACACTGACATTGACGAGATTAACCCCTTAGGTATCGAAGTTTGGTACCGAACGATAAGAGGTTTTTCAATACTCAATGGTATTGAGGCATTTCGGTCAGTGCCTAAAAAGTATCAAACTCAACACCCAGCCCCAGTAACGTTTGCTAAAATTTTATTAAAAAATGTGATTCCTCAACTTTAAAATAAATGAATAAATAAAGTTGTGGCAAAACATTATATTCAAATTAAAGCTGCAGTCCTTTACTACTAGTGCTTAATATACAGAATTGCATGTGTCTTGCAGAAGAACATTGTAGCTGGAGCTACTTCTCTCTGTTTGTCAAATCATGCAGATACTGGGCTACTCCGTAGCGGTTCCTACCTGAACCAGTCTAAAATAGTCAGAACATAACTTAATATTGGTGTACTGTAGTAATTCATGATAAGCTAAAAAACTTGGAAAATAGATTCATGATGTACTCTCTTATTATATAAATTTTATAAGTTTTGAACACACAAAAAAAACTTTACACATTTAATTAATAAATTCAGAAAAATAATCTATTTATGTTTTGTATTATATTTTTACACATCAAGCTTGTATGGCTCATACAGTATGATACAGTGAGGCTATGGAGCTCACACTTGAGGAGGAAAAAGCACCTCAAATTTAAATGTAATTTTTGGGGCAAAACATATGATGCAATAAAATTATTAAAAGATGTACAAATAAGCATTTCTCAAATGCTTGTCGCATCCCATTTTATATATTCTAAGAGTAGTTCTAATAGTAATAGTAGTTCTTACATTTACTTTAGAAAAATCAATTAAGATTTCACAGAAGTTTAAAGATATAAGAATTAAAGGCCTTTTACTTGCTAAAATAAAGTGTAAACTATCAATTACAAAGCACAAAGCATGTAGAAGATTGCTTTCAACAAGTTTTCAGCAAAGTTTTGATCATGTTGACAAATTTGCATATCAGATATGATGCTATAGGCTTCATAGGGTTAAAAATATATTACAACATTCCTATGACAGTTTTCTATGATAATTATCGGCACTCCCTGAATTCCCACTAAACCTATTCTCACAGGCAACCGCCTATATTTTATTAAAGTCATGTGACTAGATAAGTTTGAACTTGATAACTTTTTCCATATTATGCAATGTGGAGATATTTCGCTGTAGTTTTGTTTTTAATCAAGTACAGTCTTCCTGCTATTGTTCATTTTGCAAAGCATCTTTCTGCAGCACATTATGCTGTTAAGACTGTTGACGGAAAGCTCCGTTTGATTGCTTCCGCACTCCAGGAATGCTTTCGCTGTCACTTTCTTGCTACTGCCTGGATAACCTTTAAGGCCTGCAAGTGGCATTTCACCCAACCTTAAAAGTCATGCAGAACGTACTGCAGCATAAATTAAGGATGTGTGCTCCAAAATCTTAGAAGACTACAGCTCACGGCTACTACTATAGTGTCTCTCACAATTTGCACATCACAGCAAACATCTCTATTACAGGATTTTACTTTCATCTACTCTTAAAGAGAATGAAAATAGCATCTGAGGAAATAGCTCTTGTTCCTGTTTCAGGTTCATATTTATAAGAAAAAGCATTAGAAGTAGCTCAGATGTCTTAGACAGCAGGGCCAACTACAGGGTGGCTAACTGTTGCTGAAGGAAGCAGGAATCTGTCAACCTGTCACTGAGTTCAATGGATTTCAAAAGCTTCCACTGCATCATTTCCTCTCTTCCTTAAAACATCTCAAACAAGTGTGGTAAGTCACACATTAGAAAGCTGGATGAGTAACTTCAACTTCTGCATTGCAAGTGTTGATTCACTCTGACAAGACAAGTACCAAACCCTTGATGACTATATACTCCCAACCTTCCACGAAGTTAAATCTCTACATAAGCAGTATATACATTTTTACATTTTAAAGGCATTATGTATTAGAAAGCATTAGCAATTTTCATTTATATATATTCGTATTTGCAAACGAACTTCTGAGGTGTTATGCGGTATATGATTAATAATTATGTTAATGTTGCTTAAGTGTTAACTCATTAATACTCCAAGCGTCTAATTACAATACTGTGATATAATATTAAACCGACCAAATTGTACTAGGAGTCTATATAAAAGTCACGTTTATCAGTTTCCTGAGGTTTATTCTGCAGTCTAAACCGTTAGCTAACTAACATTAGCCTGTCAAAAAACCCACTCCAGCCATTAACTTCGTGCTTCACTGCATGTTTATTAACCCGATTAACGTTACCAGCTATTTTTACACGCTTCACAAAACAGAAGACATGAGATACAAGTGCGTGAGCCTAAATTCATCTTTAGAAAGAAATACACATTAAAGAGTCATAGTTAACATCTCCCCAGTGATACATTTTCAGTCTCGCCTGTTTTAAAACTATAGGTAGTACTAAAAGCTGCATTCTTCTATAGTAAACACATCACAGATGTGATAAGCGAATAACAGTTTGTGTTAATCGTTTACTCACCGGTGGAATCCCCATCATCATTATCATCTTCACGCACGATTCAGCCATGAAATTCCCCGGGTAAAATCCAACATACTTCGTGTCAAATAAGCAAGCGACTATGTCTTTGACATCTGCAGGATATCTCCAGGCACCGCTAGGCCATTTTCCAGTGTTCCACAGAAGTGAAGGAAGAAGTAGTTTGTGCGACAGCTCTCGTATATCCCTCCCCCGAAGATTTAATGGAGAAGGTTACTACGAACTGCAGCAAGGGTGGGACATTTTGGCTCAAGCTACGCTGAAGTGGCGTGAGATTCCCACGCTAGCGACTTTCATTTGAGCCAAGATGGCGTCTGTTTCGTAACCTTGTGTGGTAAGCGTTTCACAGCGGGTGACACCACAGTGCTTCTGGATCCTCAGGAAACATTACCGCGGGGCGGCACCCGAGTCCACGTGACGTCATTACAATGCAACAATGTATCATCTTTACAGATCAGATTCGCATTGATATTTCGAAAATAAAAATAAGCAGAAATAAACAGATCTTGTTACGGATCTTAAGCAACTGGACAGTGCAAGTATTTAAGGACACATTAGTTTCATTGACTCAAGATTTCAGTTGCATACATTTTAATCACAAATTTAAGTAGTAGTAGTTTATATTTACATAGTAGTTGCTGCAAATATGTAACCATTTTTTCAGTTATAATTAAAATCCTGAATTAATTTAGGAACTTTGCACCGTCTTTTATAATTGTACATTATTTGTTTTCATTTTCGACGGTGTGTTTTATATTTAACTTTGAGAGCTCTCTAAAATAGTTCATGAATACTTAAAAAACAAAGAGAGAAACTGCAATTTTGATTTTACTGCTGCAGTGCCACAATTAGCTTATTCAAAACCACCCCAGTTTATCAATATGTACGCTCAAATATGTAGTTCTAAAATTGATGTTTGTATATTTAAACATTTTAAAGATGTTTTAAACGTAATAAATAGAAAGGATAGCACAAAGTAGTCTGAAAGGGATGGTTTATTATCAACAGCGTAATTAGCTTTGTAGCTCTTTAGCTGAAACAAATAAATCAATGCAAATACGTGAGAGCAATGTCAAGAGAAAAAGAATGTATCTCTATGCTGTTAGTAGAAATACATCCATAGCCTTATCCTACTGTGCTGTGGAAGACTTGGCTCATTGATATTAATTACATTAAAAGTGATTGGACGCTCAAGGAAGGTTACCTAGCAACATCAACATAAGACGATTAATATTCATGAGCTATTAACATTCGTTTCATTTCCTAGCCTAACCGTTTAAAGTGCGACACCAAGCGTTCATTGCGACAAGCTGCGTGCTGCATAATATGTTTTACACAATGATTTATATATATTTATACACATAATCTCTGTATTTGCTCTTTTTTTTAACCCTTTTTAAACTTAAAAAATAGCCTAATCAACAATTAATGTTTTTTAGAAATATTGTCGGCCTAATATTCATTGTTCAAAATTTGAAGGAATTTTAGTTGTGGCTATACCATGCTAGTAGAACAGTGTTTTACAAAATTACCAAGGCACTTAAACAAAAACTCCTTATTTTGTGGAAAACCCAGTGAAGAAAATTAGAGGACAGCAATGACTGTAGCACAAAGAAAAATTACAATTAAAATTTCTGAAGGTTACAGCAGTCAAAAATTAGTAGGAAGTGTAGAGGCTCTTGCTTTGAATAACTTCAGCACATCTGTGCCCGCAGGTCATCACTAGTTTCTCACACTGGGCTGGCCTGGTGTGATCTTAGTCCACTCTTCTTCCACAGTTCGGTGATTGTAGTGGGTTTCTTAGCTGTATATAGGGAGATTCTGATAAACATTTGTATTCACCCTGCAGTGTATCTGTATAAGAGGCCCAACTCCTGCTGCAGAAACCATCCCTCAAATCATAACACTTCCTCCTCCACCTTTCACTGACTTCTTTCCCAAATAAATTAAACTTGCTTTCATCACTGAAGTGAGGATCAGTTCTCCTCTCTCCACACAACATCTTCCTCAGCAAAGGTCAGCTTAGCCTTTTAATTCTTTCTGCAGATGAGAGTTTTGGTCATTGCAAAGTGGAGTTTCAGTCTAAATTCTCTTAAATGTTGAGACACTGTATACTGAGACAGATCCTTAACCTATTCAGTGTTGAACTGATTCCTTATTGAGATACTCCACATTATCTTGTCCTCTCATGAGTTTCATTGACAACCAGCCTTTTTGGGGTACTTGAATGAGTTAGTGACATTGTAAAGATGCAATATTTTAAAAATCACAGATTTGGAACAGCCAACTTCTCTTTAGAATGTCTCACCATCCTGAAAAGTCAGTGAAAACTGGAATGTTTGGCTTAGTGATGTGATGTTCGGCACTGAGGCTTTGAAGCTTGTATCAACCGATCTTGTTTTGCTTAAATCTCTGCAATTAGTAGAAGTGGAAGGTGTGAGTGGCATATGCTGTTTCAAGACACTTATGGAGTCCAGTAAGTTTGCATAGAGATGGGTTGTATTGTTAATAGCAGAAATATAGAAAGAATAGGATGCCAGCTGTGACTGAGAATCACAAGACCTTCAATATTAAATTAATAAAGAAATTGGATTCATAGTGGAGAATTTGATGGAAGAATGTCTACATTATATAAGCAGGCTTTCAAGAGCCGTGTTCGACACTCTAATTAAACTGTTGGAGGTAAATGCCTATATATATTCTTCTGTGGAAAAAAAAATCCTTAGCGATGTAGCCCCAGCTGTCAGTGGGATAGAAGAAGAAGATGAGCAGAAGGAAAAACAGCATGAACACTGACAGATGCAGAGATGGTATTAATCAGAAACGTCACTACAATAACATGTTCAGCACATAGATTTACAAGGTAATGAGACATGGACCTAATTTTCCTTGCCCTATGAGGACAGAGAAGATAAAACCTTCAAAATATTCATAATATTTATAGTTAATCATAGTTATTGGATTAGACATAGTAGGAAATGTATTCTGACTGATTTTAATTACTTTTAGATTACTTGTGACCTAACTCATTTACCACATAGATTTGAATGGGATTATTGTTTATCATATTGACAGAAAAGAGAAAGAAAATATATTCCGCTCTATGATGTCAACATCATCAAGTTCTTTAAACAGTACATTACGTCAGGTTTTACAAACTTGGGTTAATAAAAGAACTGCAGGTGGTTTCTGAGTTGAAAAGGTAATAATGAATAAAATCATAAAAATGTCAAATTTAAAAAATAAATCGTTTTAATAGCCTAAAACAACAACAACTTTGTTTACTTGCATGTCAGTGTGATGATTAACTGACTTCGGAGAATCAAGAACATGCCAATGTGTTGTTAAATTATTGAAATATTAATTTTAAATCTTAGGGGGAGTTCAAGTAAATATTTTAGGTTAAAGGGATTCGGATGATGCTTTATATGAACAAACATTAATAAACATGAAAACAGCAATAACATAATAGCCAAAGTCTATAATTTGTGATGGTCGCTGGATATAATGAGGACATTTTACTGTTAAATATCGTAAGTTTTTGTTAACTTGTATAATTATTCATCTGATACATGGTCTAATTGGAGTGGTGGTTTTGTCCCCAAATTCAAAAATCTGATTTTGAAAGAATCTCATTGAATCACCAAAGAAAACACTTCAAGTAGATTCTATATTGATATTCAAGGTTCCTAGCAATCTGTCAGCTATTGTACGGCACAATCAATCACAAGCTCTCCCTGATGTTCTCTCTACAGCTTATTTTTTTTATGTCTGAGACTGGAATTTGTTACATATTAGGGTCTTCATTTTAAATTTCTTTTGCACATCATTTGAGATCTCATGGAATAATATAAAGTACCCATCTGGAAGAACAAACAAGGTACAACCTCAAGCATTGTCAACTCCTCAATCATCTTAACCTGACCAGGAGTGCTAAGTGCATATTCAGCTAAATCAGCAAAAGCCGAACTTGATCCCCCTGTCATAAACAGGTAAAAATTCAAATAAAGCTGAGATTTGTTTTTCTTTTCTTTAGATGATGAGATTTTCCCCAGTGACTCCGGCTGCGTCCGAAAGCTCTAAAATGCTGCCTTTGGAGGCAGCATTCCAAGGCAGGAATACATCAAGGCACGTCTGATTACAAATTTGTTTTCACATCCTGACTCCGGAGGAACCTTCTTCTGATCGAATTTTGAAGGCAGCATAGATGTATCCTTCACTGCCTTTGAAATCCCACAATTCTATGTGTTCCATTCTGTGACGGTTGAGCTTAAAAACTAAAAACAGTGTCTGAAAGTTGCGTTTGGTGGTCAGTTTGTGTGTAAATGTATATTTCTGACAAATTCTTTGCACTTTTGATGGTATTTCTAGCGAGAAATCAGTATTATAGTAATTAAATATTCGTTTAGTTATCATTAAAACTTGTTGTTGTAGATCATTAAACCATTACGTTGCCTCAGAAGCCTGTCCGAAATCAGTTTCATGAAGTGCCTTCATGCAAAAATGCTGCCTGCAAAATCATTGACTGATAAAGCAGCAAGTCAGCTATCTAGGATTTCGGACGCAGCCTCTGACTCATGGCTTTTTGTGAATTGTATTTTTAAATATGTTTAAAAATACAGTAAAAACGAATCAAATACACAGTAAAAAAAGTAATATTAAAATAACTATGTTCTATTTAATATATTTTAAAATGTAATTTATTCTCCTGTTATGACAAAGCTGAATTTTCAGCAGCCATTACTCCATTGCTATAGAAATATTAATTTCTATTTCAGCCCCCCAACATTTGAGTGCTAGTGTACTTCTTCTACAATTAGAGTTGAGGTAAAAAGTTTTCATACACCTTGAAGAATCTGCAAAATGTTAATTATTTTACCAAAATGAGAGGGAGCAAACAAAATGCATGTTATTTTTTATTTAGTACTGACCTGAATAAGGGGGGGTGAAAACTTTTTGAATTTGAAGATCAGGGTAATTTTAACTTATTTTGTCTTCTGGGAAACATGTAAGTATCTTCTGTAGCTTCTGAAGGGTAGTACTTCATTAAAAATATGATAATTAGGCAAAATAAGAAAAATGTACACATCTTTATTATGTTCAGAAGTTTACACCCCTGGCTTTTAATGCATTTTGTTTCCTTCTGGAGAATCAGTGAGTGTTTGAACCTTCTGTAATAGTTGCATATGAGTCCCTCAGTTGTCCTCAGTGTAAAAAGATGAATCTCAAAATCATACAGTCAGTTTCATAAATCCAACTGTTATTTTCTCTTGTGGACTATATGTAAAGATCTTTTATATGAAATATCTTATCCAGGTCCTAAATAAAAATAACATGCATTTTGTATGATCCCTCTTATTTTGGTAAAATAATTAACATTTTGCAAAATTTGCAAGGTGTATGTAAACTTTTGACCTCAACTGTATATCCACTATAGTAAAAGTGGCTGCATAGTGCAAACATTAAGGAGATGTTGTAGCAGGAAAGCTTTTGAGGTCAGTGATTAAATAAAAATATATTGAAATATTTAGATATGTACATTAAAAAAAAATAATAATAAAAAAGACTCCTACAAATTATACAGTTTACAAAACTGGGGTAACATTATAAGAGAGGAGGACAAGGTATATTAAAAAAGAGAATACATTTAAATATTTTCACATTGTGTACAATGTTTTGACTTGTGTCCACACTGTTTTTTGTCAAATGCATCAGTGTTACAAGCAAAAAAAAAAAATATATATATATATATATATATGAATTAATAGTAAGGGTTTTTATTTTTTCTTTTACACAATAATGTAAATACTATGTTCATACAAAATATATTATATACACAAATATTCCATAATTGTAACCTGGAGTGTATAAATAAAGTGACCTTTCCTGTGTGTGTGTGCACTGCACTACCTCCGCACTGTCACACATTCTGTCGCAGTTATCTTCCATGTGCTATCACACCCATTCAACCTTCATGCAGGCTATGAAATAAATAAATATAATCTGTCATATAAAATAACATTTGGCACTCACCAGAAACTCTTTTCAGTTCAGAACAGTTTGTTTTAAAAGTTCAGTGGGTGCAACTCAACAGGTCAGTTCAGCTACAATCCAGTAGATGGCACAGTGTTGTCGTTTATGCATCATGTACTTTCTCCTCTGTAAAGTCTCTGATCACTGGCAAAGTGCATGGCCCTCTATTGTCTTGAAGGTGGACCATTGTTAAAATTGATTGGGCCTGTCTGGTCCCATTATACAAGGTTGAAGAAAAGCCAAGATTAGAAGTCAGGGTTTTTTTTCAGTCTAGCACCCCTTTGCCAGCTCTGCAATAAGCCACTCCAGCTTGCCAGTTAGCAAAAGCCCCAAGTGCTTCAACACCAAACCCAAATCCTTAGAGGGCTGAGCCAGACAGAGCTCTGCCTGGGGCCCTACCTGCTCCCCCTGCTGGACAAGACAAAGATGGACAGATAAGGAAAACGATGTTCAAGCTAAAAATAGTCCTAGCATGTTGAAGCAGGAAAAAACAGAACAGTTCTTCTAACAGAAATGACTGAGCTACTTTTTTAGATTAGATTACTGGGTCATCGCTAAAATCATTGAAAACCCCAGCTTTGATTCTCACATGAAGTAGGCTAATTATGTTTTGCACATACATCAGAAATAAGCAAAACTACAGTCCAGCATCTCCCCACAGTACGTGCTTTAATCTGGGAGTGGTGGTATGTATATTTTATCAGCAGGGCATGGATGTAATGCACTTCAGAGAGCACCATGTTCCCATCATTCTCACTGGTCAAATATGTCGCTATCTCCCCTTCTTTCCTGGGGAAGGAAGGCAGAGGTCATCAGGACTCAAAGTCACCAAGATGACGTGACAAATCAACAAAGATTCCGGGAAGGCAGGATATTTTTACTAAGAACGACGTAGTCCAACAACCACATTCAAATATTGGAAAAATTCCATTCACATCTTCAAGCCTCAGTCCTTTTCCAAGCAAATTATGTCACCTGTTTACTTGGCAAATACATGTTTTTTTAAGTTATATGAAAGTACATCTCACTCATTAAGTGTTGTAAAATTAAAGTACATTAATTTAATTACAATTAAATTACATTTGTTTTGAATCAACAATTGCAATTAAGTCCTAAGATTAAGTAAAAGTAATAATAATGATAATTAAATATGATGACATATATTTAAAAGTAGTGTTGGGCAACGATTAATCACAATTAATCGCATCCAAAATAAAAGTTTTTGTGTACATTATATATGTGTGTGTACTGTGTATATTTATTATGCATATATAAATACACACACACATGCATGCACATATTTAAGAAAAAATTTGTTTATATATTAAATATATTTATAGATACATTATATGAATATAATTATATACAAGTAAATACATGTAAATATTTTTTAAAAATATACTGTCTGTCTGTGTCTTTACATATAAATAATAAAAACACACAGTACACACACATTATATAAATAAAAACTTTTATTTTGGATGCGATTAATCGCGATTAATCGGTGTCCAGCATTATTTAAAAGATATATATGTCTTTTGTTGTACACTAATTTTTATTATTCCCCATTATTTCATTTTGGTAATTAAATTATGTCATATTTGCTAATCAGTTTATTACATATAATTAATATCATTATGTGAAATATATAGATAGAATAGAAAAAAATACATATTTAATTTTGGTAGATTGATAGGCTATATTTTTATATTATATATATATATATATATATATGTATATTTACTTTAAAGGTCAGTGTAGTCAGGTAAGATTTAATTTATTGTAGTAATTAATTTATTATATTTTTTCTATATTATTATATTCTTATATATTTTTTCTTCTGTTTTCTTGATTGTTGAATAATTTGTGAGATTTCTATAAAATTATATATACACAGTAGACTACATTATTTTATTTTATTTTATTTTTATTTGACTTATTTATTTATTTATTTTCTTTTCAGATGTTTTAGTCAGACCCGTGGTAAATCCTCAGCCCTCATTCTTCATTCTGCAAGTCAATATCAGCTCCTATGTGAGTGACTCAAGAGGCTCGCAATCTGTCTGCAAGCCGTAAGTCTCTGTGCCAATATCTGTCTGAGCTGTGGCACAAGGTTGAACTGGTCGTCCTCACCTCAATGTGGAGTAGTCTTACTACATGCAAGTAGTTGTTGATACTGTGCTCCAAGCGCTCCAGCAGAGTGAGTCCACAGCCAGGTTGGCTGAGTGTCCTGGCAGACCGCACATCCTGCACAAGAGTCCCCAAAGACAGCAGGATCTCAGCCCTCTGCTCGTGCACCTGGAACACACACACAGGTGTCTCAAAGAGTGTGTGCCCGAGAGCAGCGTGAGTGGGGTGATGCTCTAATGGAGGGAGTGTGTGGGAGTGGGCTGCATTGAACGACTCACTGATTTTCTCTCCCAGGTTGCTTTGTGAATTCTGATGCATGGTAATTTAATATCAGACGGCAGAGCATTTACAGCACTGCAGACTACCTGTAAAGAAATGAAAAGCACAGTTTATCAAATGTCTCACTGGTGGATAGACAAGCAGAGATGTAGACACAGAGAAGTCAGACTGGCAAACTGTCAAACAAACACGGAGTCAAGTCAATAAGAAAATGGAAGACACCAAGACAGAAGACGACAGCAGAGAGTCAAGTGAGACAGTTAACATGCAAATAGGCAGACTGACAGATATCTGTCAAGTGAAGTGTAGCATGCAAACATCTAATGAGGCAGAGCTACTAATGCTAGAAGAGTAACTTGGTATAGATTCCTGCAGTTTTTTACTAACGTAAACACAAATATATGGTTGTGACTTGAAAAATTCAATAGATTGGAAGACATTTATAGCCCAGATTCAACAGATTGGAAGACTTTTATAGCCTAATTCAATTGATGGTTATTTAAATATGATTTGATTTAGATTGGATCACGAGTCCAAGTCAGATCTCAGATGAAAATCTCAGACCTTGTGCTTAAATTAAATGGCTCAGCTGTCCTTGTAACATGATCTTGTATGAGTTACTATGGTGTAAGGTAAGAATTTATACATTGTGCCACAGATAAACATCCCAAAGGCCCATGCACACCAAGGACAATAACTATAACTAACAGCAGAGGAATGATATAATTGGAAACTTTTTCAGAATTATTTTTTCCAGCTGATTTAAGGCTTTCAGTCAGAATCTAGCAAGCATTTAGAGTGGAAAATGACAAAACTGCAGTTTGTGCTTATAATAAAAAAACATTATGTGTTGGTGTGTACACCAATATAGCCTAGTTATCATTATAGTTATCATTCCTGGTGTGAAAAGGTCTTGAAAGAAAAAGAAATTATAGTAGTGAAAAAACTATTTACATCTGAACTAGATGTCAGAGTCTTACCATTTCCACTTGTAAGTCCTTCACCTTATTCATCATTCTTCTGGCCTCGCTGTCACACACAAAGTCAATTGGTCTAGTGTGAACGTGAGACAGTTCAGAGGCAACCATGCTGAACACTACTACAAGCACTCCTACAAGACAACCAAACCAATGAGAAAATGTGTGTCTGTAATGTATTATGTAACTCTGTGGACAACAATAATAAATTACAGTTGTAGACCATTAAATCGCAAATGTGCAATATTCAATAACACTTAACATTACAGTGGAGGAAATGAATGAGATTTAAGTGTTTTCACGACGTGTCATCAATCAGCCATACTGGCAGCACTCAAATTTAGTATTTTATTGCTGCTGAAAATGGTCAATTATTGTCATGTTTTGGGCTGTACTAATCGGATTTTCACTTTTTGAACTTTAGTCAGTGTGTGGTGTGTATCTTTGGGCATAAAAAAGATCTACAAAGTTACAAATCTCAAAGTCCACTCCAAAAGGAGATATTTCGTTTTTAAAAAATCCCTTTTCAAGAACTACAACGAACGGCTCCTTTGGACTACAACATTTGTTTTCCGCATGCAATGATGTCACAACGTGTTCCATTAGAATATATTAAAATAAATCCCGCCCACAGAAATTCGAATTGTTGGAGGGAGGGTAGGGACAAGGTGGGGGATTAGCCTAACATCAGCGACTAGAGTGTCTGCTTCAGAGCTGTATCGCACCGCAGACATGTGCAGTACAGGGTGTCAAAACACATGCTGAAGCCGTGATCTGTCTAAGCACCGAAACACCGTCTAAGCTGTTCGCCAATCGCAACACAATGGGAGAGCTAACCAATCACAACACATTTTGTTTTTCAGAAGGCGGGCCTTTATTAAAGCCAGAACTAATTGAGCCTTATGTGCCAGGCTGGGAGAGATGTATTGTAATAATGTAAATTATGTTGAAAATAATGCGTTTTTCGAACCACCAAGCATGAAAGCATGTTCACATAGTACACCCCCAAAACAAAATCAAGACTTTGTAAAAGAGCATAATAGGACTCCTTTAACTGTTCAATCAATGTTGTTGTTTACATCTGAGTATCTCCAATCAGATATAGTGTCGTACTATAGGGAGATGAGAGGGTCTGTATTACTTACAATTGGAAAAAGCGTAACGGCTACCTTGGATCATGTGTTGCTTAATAACCAATCACGTTACAGCCTTGACATCACTGAATTGCAATCAGAGTTGTGTTACACTCAATCGCCGTTTAAGGATACCATTGGAATGAACGAGAAGTGCCGTAACCTGAATCCCACCTGCCGCAAAAAGTCAGTGACTTCTCTTATAAAACATTTTTTTTTGCGTAGTAAATTCTAAAAACAGTATAATCCAAAAGTGTTGTTTAGTGTAAAACATATTGAAGATTAGCAGATAGGCTGTCGATTCATTAAACGATAAGTTGTTTCCTCTAAAAAGCTGTTTATTCATCGTAGTGAAGCCTTTCTTCCATTGACATCCATTCAAAGAAAACGACTTCTGGTCTCCTTTCCCACATACTACCAGACCGGAAGCGTTAGCTTTAGCCTTTTGCCTACTAGTGGCTTTGTCTCCAATATGGCCACACATCCGAGTAACTGACCAAACCGTGATGTAAGTGCCAACCCTCTATAACTAAATAACTAGAGTGGAGTAAATGGTAAAAACCAATATTGCTACAAACCATTTTATAATTACTACAATACGTTAAAGTATTTTGATAAGAAATACCAGTCTGCAATATCAGTCAGTATATATATAAGTTGGATAAGGCTAGTTCATAACCGTTGTCCATGGCGATATATCGTCTTACAGTACTTTGATATCTTTAGTATCAGTGAGTTCAGTGCAAGCGACACAAAACGGTTAACAAGTGTAATAAAAAGTATTTATTTTAGATATAAATACCTCGTCGGAATTATTAGATTGCTAGAAGTTCAGAAGTCCAATTCCAAAATGAAAACATCGAAACAGGTGAGAGATGTAACAATCTGAGATATTTGCTTACGTTATGTTGGCGCAGTTTCTGTTATAATGGACTATTTTTATGAGGTACAAATAATCTATCAAATATTTCATGTCCATGTACCCGTAGAAACAGCTGATCATTATTAGTACAGAAGGGATATATTAATGACCTGCCCTAAAACTCAAATTTATCAACATTTTAAAAATAACTGTGCAAAAGTACATTTTTTTAAAGTACATATCTCACGACCAGGTGCCAGTTGCATAAACTATGCTAAGACTGTCTTTAAAAACTAGTTTTGAAGGTAACCAAGTAGGAATCAGTCTTACATTTTGCATTCAAATTAGACCAATCTTTGGTTTTATCACCAATCTTGCAGAAAAAAAAAAAAATAGAAGACTAACTTTTAAGACTAGTCTAGCGGTTTATGCAACCGCCCACAGTTCTGTAAAAGGAAGCCGTCATTCATGCGTACTTACTTAAATCCATGCCCTGTGACAACATGAGATCTTCATTTACGTTGCTTTCCATTGGAGAGCGTCTTTTTTGAAGAAGTAACGCGAAAACGCCCACCGAGATGTGCGCTCCTTCACTACATTGACTATGTTCATCATGTGCATCGCCCCCACACTTTCTGACTTCTGAATCTTCCGTTCCCGGTTGGGACGTTTGTTATCTCGTCTCTGAACATGCCCCGACGTCCCTGCAGTGAGTCACTGCACACCGAAGCCAAAATAAAAGTGAGAGTAACCCTGAGGTTGTGTTGGATACTGATGCAATTCAAAATAAATAAACATGTAATAAGACTTTTGGAAAAAGGTAGGCTGAACAAACAAAAGGAGCCCACATATTTTAGTTCGGGTTAATATTTTATTATGTGATCAGTCTTCTGCTTTCAGTGGGTTGCTGCATTCAGTAAGGCATGCTTTGTATGAGTTCCTCAGTTTATTTAAACCTCTATACATAGGCCTATTCAAACTTAATATTTTACTTTTACTTACTGAATTTATATGCATAAAAAAGTACAGGAAAATACAGTATTCTGTTTCTTGTAGTATGTACATTTACAGTATGCCTTTTAAAAATTTCAACCCACAAAACTTAAAATTTAATTTTAATCATTCTTTGTAAGTAAAATCAAAGTGGTGCCAAAGTCACAACCTGTATTGATATTACTCCTACAGTGATGAATGTATTTACTAATATCACAGAATATAATAGAAAAATGTAATATAACCAAGTGTGTAGCAAGGTAGATTTCATGGCAGTAAAAGATGTTATCGGTCTTCTTTGGAAGGCGACATAATGATACAAACATGTTTAAAGAGATCTGTGTTTTTAAGCATTCAAGGGCTTAAAGAAAGCAGGTGTGTGTATGAATCAGCAGAGCTGAATGAGTGTGCTCAGACGGCCTACTTTCATGACCAGCCTTCTGGTGTCTCTGTCCCTTTGCGAGTTATCATAAATATTTGTTTTATTCAGCTCCAGCATATCTCTTTGCCAGATTAAACACACACTCCACGTAAGACAAGCTTCTGTGGTAATTTCATTTTACATTTTTCAGACTTAGCACAACACCTGTCACCTGTATCGCTATAATGTTTAAATGAACGCACAGATGCGTGCGCAGAAATATAGCAGGTATATCTTCCTAGAAGAACACCTGTTGTCTGTGGATTTGGCGAATGGTTGTAAACATGAGGAGATCATAGTGCATTCACTGTTTATTTGCTGCAAATGTGAACACAGAGCCAGAATGGTGATAGTTATGTTTAAATACGAGAGAGTGTTTGTTCTGAACATTAGAGGACACTGAAATTAGAGGATCTCACAACCCTCTCTCTTTCGCAGTGCAGAAACAATCTTCCGCTCAGTCACCCTGCAGCAGCCCACAAGTCACAGCTGTGAAAAATCAGGATAGGGCAAAAAGCCTTGTCTGCAAGCCTTGGAGTCGCTGTGATCACGACAAGCTCTGAACACCATTAGTAATGATTACAACACCTCACATACATGTGGAACATGTCCCATGGTAGATTATCTTCCCCTGTGTAGGTAGGTAGGTAGATATAGATAGATAGATGATGGATGGATGGATGGATGGATGATTGTAAAGATGGATGGTGGTTTCTATGTAGATAGATAGATAGATAGATAGATAGATAGATGATCGTACAGCTGAATGTTGGTTTCTATGTAGATAGACAGATAGACAGACAGACAGATAGATAGATAGATAGAGATAGACAGACAGACAGACAGACAGATAGATAGATAGATAGATAGATGATGATCGCATAAATGGATGTTGGTTTCTATGTAGATAGATAGATTGACAGATAGACAGACAGACATAGATAGATAGATAGATAGATAGATAGATAGATAGATGATTGTACAGATGGATGTTGGTTTCTATGTAGATAGACAGATAGACAGACAGACAGACAGATAGATAGATTGATAGATAGAAAGATAGATAGATAGATAGATAGATAGATGATGGATGGATGGATGGATGGATGGAAGATATAAGGATGGTGGTTTCTATGTAGTTATAGATAGATAGATAGATAGATAGATAGATAGGATCATACAGATGGATGGTGGTTTCTATGTAGATAGATAGATAGATAGATAGATAGATAGATGATGGATGGATGGATGGATGGATAGATAGATAGATGGATGGTGGTTTCTATGAAGATAGATAGATAGATAGATAGATAGATAGATAGATAGATAGATAGATAGATGATGGATGGGTGGATGGGTGGATGGATGGATGGATGGATGGATGGATAGACAGATAGATGGATAGTGGTTTCTATGTAGATAGACAGATAGATGACCACGTTCCAAAAACTAGCTGGACCACCTTAATGACCTTCTAGTAGCTGGTTTGTTGCTGGTCCGAAATGGTCTTGACCATTTTAGACCAGCTTGAAACCAACACATTTCATCAGATTTTCCAGCAGGGCTGAGATATATAGATAGAACATGTGAATATTCAAACGCATTTAAGCACTTTAAAACTTAACATACTGTCAAAATGACATCAGCAGTATGCACTGATGAAGACAAATGCGCCATTACATGGCTTTAATGACAGGCAATAGGAACAGAAGTGGAGTCAACCCGCAATAACTAAACCAGTGACGGAACCCGCATTGCATCACAGAATCAATTCCTGGCCAGTGCACGCGCCCCGGGCTCTGCCGGCTTAATTACTCCTTTACCTATCAGCGCGTGCAGTGCACACTAATCCGAAGCGTTTAGGTGATGCATTAACACCGACAAGTATGTTTTAAGGGAAGCGCTTGGCATTTTTTGAAGTTCAGCTTCCAGTCTGAGGCAATTTCTAAGACGAGCGTGAGGCATCAGCAACAGGGCACTGCCAATTCACCGGCGAGGACAATTATACATAAAGTATCTCGATCGTCTAGACGAACAATTGGGACCGAACAGCACTGACGTCATTACTCGTTTTTGATTGCGTTGATCTAATTGTGTGGGGATTTCTTACATTTTTGCGTCATTAAATGGAGCGGCGTAGGTGACGTTTGGACTGTTGCGTTCAAGAGGAGCTCTTACCAAGACTAAAAGCCGGCGCGGAAAAATGTAAGTAGCCGCCAAAGACGAAATAGCAACCTGTTAAGGTGTCCTGTATTGCTGCCGATAAACTGCGCGTTAAAGCGCTTTAGAAGTCACTCAACTGCCATCAGAACAATCCGTTTGCCTTTTGCAGCTTTTGCGTGTCATTCTTATTTCGAGGGGTTATTTAATCGACTTGGTTATCTTGTGGGGCTCAAGGGCACGGTGTTATTCGTGCAGGGAGTTAAACATACGCTTGATTCTCTTGTCTAGATCCTGTAATGAGGACAAATAGGCACAATTTTGTCAGACCGGCTCAATGTGAGATGATGTCCTATCGCTCTCAAGAAACGTTGTGGGTTCAGTCGTTTATATATCTACATCCAATGTCCCTTCAAGGTCCTTTTCTTAGTGCTGGAGCAATCTGAAGCGCAAAGAGAAAAATGTCATTTACATGTGCATCTACATGATTCAAAACAGAATCGATATCTCCACCATCTCACTTATGGGACAAATTCTGTTGAAATTGGAAATGGAACAGTTCACTTCTCATTCAGGAGAGCAAAAAAAAAAAATCTCATAACTTGGAGAGAAACTTTATCTCCCTACCTTGATTGATTTGGTATCATGTGGAGTTGATAAACTGCTATCAGTTCAAGTTTGATTAAAATGTTGCACGCTACTCTGTAAATTTACATATTATATGTACATATTATATTGCAAGTATTACAGGATGGCATTTTGGTGACAATATTTCACAGTTCCTACATGTCATTCAGCTGTGTATTGGATTATAATAACCTGAGGTATAATCTGTTTGTTGTAAACTGTGCTGATACAATACAAATGGTACACTGGAAGGCCACATGATGACTTAAAGTTCAGCAACATTGGCCTCTCCAGCAACAGTGACTAATAATAACTTGAAGACAGAGCACGGTGTTGCCCACACAATCACAAAACACCATCAGGGTAACTCACATGACACTAATAATGTAGTAAACATTAACTAAAAAACAAAAAAATGCTACTTAGTGTACCCCAGTGCACATACATGTTAGCAAAAATAAGAAGCAAAGTTCTTTTAATGAAATCTAAGCAAATTTAAATGATCATAGAAGGGACTCTGTGAATTCTCCTTCCTCAAAAAAAAGATAAAATAAATGTGAATATAGTCATAATTTCAGTAATATTTTACTGCAAAATTGCCTTCTTGAATTAAATATTATGATCTTAACACTTTTTACTTCTAAAAAACTTTTTTGTTGTTGTTTTGCCATATTCTACAGGGAAACTATATGTATTGTTTTTATTTACTATATTTTTTATTGTATATGCAAATAAATGTTTTTATAGCAGTTTTACATTATTTTTCTATTCAAATGACAAAATAGTGGTAGTGCTGTACAACGATTAATCACATCCAAAATTAAAGTTTTTGATTAGATACTACATGCATGTGTACTGTGTATATTATGCATACAGAAATACACACGCATGGATATATTTGAGAAAAATATGGTACGTTTATATATTATATATATTTATATATAATATTAATTATGTTAATAAAATATATGTAAATACATTTAAATATTTTCAAAATATATACTGTATATATGTATATGTGTATTTACATATACATAGTAAATATACACAGTACACACACATATATTATGTAAAAAAAAATAAATAAATAAAACTTTTATTTTGGATGTGATTAATCACGATTAATTGTTGCACAGCACTATTTCCAACCTGAATGTATTTACACTCACACATAGAATTTTGAATGAGCTAAAACCATTTTGTTGGAGACTAGTATTGCGGAAGACAGCCACATGCTATTGAGTTCAATGCACAGTGGGTCTTATTCCCTGTCTGGGATGGTAATGTACTTGTATGTAATCTAATATCGACCCTTGTTTCATACCCCCACTACGGATCGGCGTCTCATTTTCTCACCTGGACTCATATTTAAATAGTCAATGAACAAGATGTTCTTTTGAACTCTTTCCGGCTTCCACAATTCATTAAAAGAACATTACAGAAAGTTTTGTGGAAGGTGCATCGAATTGGGTCAGTGTGTTAGCGCTGAGGGCGTTGGGACACCCAATTCAAAGGAATGCGCAATGGGTAGGGATGCTCACCTGTCCTTACCATGTGACGTGTAGCCTTTGTTCACAAACATTAGTTTGCACAGTGCAGTCTGATGTATGAAGACATACAGAAATACGGTTTGTTTATTTACTACCAATCTTGAAAAGATATTATGTTTATCCAAAATTGAAAATTCATTTCTCTTGTGGAGCACAAAAGATGATATTTTGAAGAAGTTGTGGTTTAAACGACATTGAACATTTTTTTGTTTGGTATGACAAAAAAAAACAAAAACGTTCAAGTTCGAAATGATGTTACATTGATTAAATGACAGAATTGTTATTTTTGTGTGTACTGTCCCTTTAAGGAGAGGTGTCTGTGAAGAACTGTTAAGCAGTGACATAAGTGAGAAAGGTAGATTACCAGATATGACAGTGTACTTCACAATGATCCATTGGATGACAGCTACAAACAGAAAGACATGTTGTTTCTATCAGCAAAGACAGGGTTTTTGAGTTAAGTCTGTATGCATGAGCATGCATAAAAAAGAGAGAGCTTGAACACATATACACAAAAACACTGCAGTGTTGCAAGAAAACTGTCAGAATTCACAGTGATACATTCATATTTCATCCCAGCCTGTGCCCCTGCTGTTCCCTGAGCTGGCAGTAGACCTGTTACTGAGCCCAAAAGCAGCCTACCAGTCTCTGTCTCTGTAGGGAAATCTGTTTAACAACCTATTGGTTTCTTTTGCTCTCTCCAAGGAATTCTGTCTTTCATCCCATGAAGCCTTTGAGCTGTTGGTGCTCGTGGGCCTATGCATTTCAAACTTGCATCTATATTTAGTATTTACTGTAAGCATAAATAATATCAATGAAATGTGTAATGAACTGCCCATTGGCTCTCCACAGGATTTTAAAGTGAGGATGTTCTGTGTCATTATGTGATCCTGGACCGCGAAACCAGTCATAAGTAGCACGGGTATATTTGTAGCAAGAGCCAACAGTCATTGTACATTGTACATTTCTTTTATGCCAAAAATCATTAGGATATTAAGTAAACATCATGTTCCATGAAGATATTTTGTAAATTTCCAACTGTAAGTATATCAAAAATAATTTTTGATTAGTAATATGCGTTGCTAAGAACTTTATTTGGACAGCTTTAAAGGCGATTTTTTTTTTTTTTTGCACCCTCAGATTCCAAAATTTAAAATAATTGTATCTTGGGCAAATATTGTCCTATCCTAACAAACCAATCATCAATGGGGAAAAAATGACCATCATGACCGGTTTTGTCGTCTGGGGTCGCAGATCAGTCTTTAGAAGGATGTAAAAGGTGCATCCCAATTTCAGTTGAAAATAAACCAGCTCTGTCATTACCCTTTTAGGGTTTTCTCTCATTGTAAATAACAAGTCTTTGTATTATCAACTGAAAACATATCTGTTCCTGCCTCGGGTCATTAAAACTTAGTCATAAAACAGCGTGGTATGCGTAATCTACGCGATAAGTGCTTGAGTTCACGGTAGTGCAAAATAGCGATTACTCACACAGCTGTAGAAAATACATCTATTGATTTTTGACAAACGAGTCAACAGGTATGAAGTGTAGTAACCCCTGTCTTCCCACACAAAGCGGGTTTTCAGCGCGTTATGGCATATATATTGCAGTGCGCGAGAAGAGGGAAGAGTTCATTCGACAGCTGGATGTGCTGCTGGTCTGTTTTCCGCGGAGAAAGACCTGTTACTCAGTTCCTGCTGCTTGTTGAATTGCATCCCGGTGATCTTGTGGCTTTTGGGAATACCGTAAAGCGTTTAAATATTTAATTCCCGCTGTATTCGCGGTTATGGCGCGGGACCGAGCCCCTCAGCGTGTGCTTCAGTACCAGCAAACTCTGGTGAGTATTGCTGGTCAGCGTGATTCGCTTTTTGTATCGCGAAACCAGCTGTTTTATCCGCAGAGGTGCGTAAAAGTATGATTGAGCTGTGGGTTTATTTTAGTTATGAATGAAATCACCCTTTGAATTGCTTAGTTAGACGATAATACGTAAATCGAATGGCGAGAATGTAATATAGCCTAATTATTATAGGCCAGGAGTGTAAAAGTCGGTTGATATTTCATTTGTGTGTGTTGCTTGACATTTGTAACAAACTTCTATGCGTTTCCAGCTAATTAAGTCATTTGTACGTTGATATAGGTGGCAATTCAAGTCTGTGGAGTCCACAATATCATTTGAAGCATAACTAATGGCATCATTTGCATTATGAGTTCATCCACATTTCAAGTTTAAGGGCATCATCAAAGTCCCCCCTTCATCCCTGTTTCATCCCTCCAGTGCCCCTCCTACTCCTGCTCTTGCACTTGTGGACTAAATGTAGATCCACTCTGAATATTAATTGACTCATGCACCAGTTTCCCCCCATTTCTGTCACATGGTGATTGACAGCTGTACCCTGGAGCACTTGACAGGGATATCTCTATATTCAGGCAGATATGAAAAGAAGGAGAACTGGAGAAGGACACGTTCAAACGTTCGGTATGGGGAACAGTCTCTTCGTTCTGCGCCAAAATCCCCAGCTTCACCCCTCCCACTAACATCCATCTATCTGAGCAAGTTTTTTTGCACTGTTATGACAAATGCGTTTGCATAATGAAGGTAGGCGTGAAGTGGCCGCACTCGGATCCATGTGTTGCATTTGTATCTTGTCTTTTTGAGTTCAGGCTATTTCTGAGCAGCCTTTCTCCCTGCAGGGCCAGACGATGTGTTCCACAGCGTCTGTGTGTGTGATGAATGAAACTGGGACATTTTTTTTTTCCGGTCCTCCTTTCCTTATCGGCGAGAGGATCAATACAGTGCTATACAAAATGGTGGCTGGAGATTCACGGTTTTATTCCCTTTCTCAACACCTTTCCCTTTGACCAGGGGTTGGGCCTCGATCTGATTGATGTCTTTATCATTTACTGTTCTCACGATGTGCTTCGCTGCGCTGCTAGACACGAGTCTGTCTGGACAAATTTGGCCAAAGGAGGATTATTCTGTGTTGTGTGCTTTTCCATGCCATGTTTGTTTTCTCTTTCAGTATGTGCACAAGCTCACTCTCTGTATTTTGTTGTCTATTAATTGAATTTCTCCAGGGATATTCCAATGCTTACACTTTTGTGACTCACATTTTCCAAGTCTAAATGCTCAAATATGGCACTCCATACTGTCAGTTTTAAGAAATCTTGTCTTGCTCAAACCTAAATTCATGTGATTGCATTGGCGATATTATCTTCTCAAAGGACCCTTTTAAATGGTCTTGCAGGTAAGGGCATCACACGTGCAGTGAGTCTGCTCTTCAGTGGCCTTTGTATCTTGCAGCTCTCGATTGCACATACCCACACTATTTGCAACCCCCTCCCCCACAACCCTCTTTCAAAGAATCTATTTCTCTCTAAACCTTCTCATCTGTACTGCCAGTACTTTTTTCTATATTGTTTGGAAGTAAGTGAAGGACCATGACGCTTACATTTCTGCTTC